>LR749521.1:3844653-3962320 GCA_902729485.2 Mus minutoides | reverse complement strand
CAATGCTTCACAAGATGAGGTATCCTCTAACTTCAGTGTCACCCCCCCACCCCCCTCTCGCTACTGTTTCAGTGGGAATCAAATTCCAACATGAGTCCTGATGGAGATAACCGTATGAAAACCTTTGCAACATGAAGAATGCGGCATGAGTTTAGAACCCCAAGGTCATGTGCATGTGGATGCTCCTGCCTTTTACTAAAGACTCTAACAGACAAACTCACCAATTCTGGAGACTACCATCTCCAGCACCCAATGGATGCAATAGGTGATGAGTGCCAGGAGAGGCTGTAGATCTTATGTTTCTTCCTCGGCAACTGACTGGGTTGAGACATCAATCTATCTTGATAACTCCCAGGCACTTAAAAGAAGACTTGACCTTTCCCAGGGGTCATCAGCCAGACCAATGAGGAGTTATTACACCATAATGTAGACAATTAAGCTAAAGACTTCTGACTTACTAGACAAAAACCCCTCTTGTCTGTAGGGATAGCCCTCGACATAAGAAGAGAAAAGGTAACATTCTTTCTAGTTTCTGAAACTGCTCAGGTGACAAGTAGCAATTGAGTGTCTCATTGGTCCTTCTCCCAGACCTGGCTGATATCCTTTGGCACTGAAATGGCAAAATGGTTAATCATACGACACATTGTTTCATAGAGACACAGACATACAGAAGTTTCAGTGTACAACCCCATTCTCCCCTGCTCTCCTGAGCCTGTATAGGGTGCTCTGCTGCTCTGGTGCATACAGGAAGTCAGAAAAGAGCTGCACTGGTGAGAAGTGTGTGTGAGAACAGGAGAAGTGGAGAGATAGAGACACAGGAGTGTGTATGTGTGTGTGTGAGAGAGAGAGAGAGAAAGAGAGAGAGAGAAACAGAGAGAGAGAAAGAGAGAGACAGAGAGAGACAGAGAGAGACAGAGAGAACATGTGACTGTGTGTATGTGATGTACTCATGGGGCTTGGGGTAGCACACACATGTGGCTATTCCTTTGCCTGAGTGAAAGCTAGAAGACAACTTCAGGTGTTGGTACTCAGATGCTTTGTTTGAATCAAGGCCTCTCTTTGGCCTGTAACTACACCCAGCAGACCAGGGTACCTGGCCAGCAAGGTGCACACTATCTTTGGGATTTTACAGACATATGCCACAACATCTGACTTTGCTGTTATGTGCACTGAGGCTGGAGTGTCCTAAGTCTTCCTAGACAGATGTTTTACTAAGTGAGCCGCCTCCTGAGCCCTGAACTATTCACTGCAACAACTCGAGCTCCAAATTGACGCCCTGTGGTGGGACTGGAGAGCAAGAATCTTAGGGGTGAATTCTCAAATGACATGATCCAACCAACTTCGAACAAGATGCCAGGCCACCTCCACTTTTGGCAAGGCTGGGCACTTAGTGCTAATATTTGTTCATTTGCTCTGGCTTCCTTCTGCTAGAGTACAGGTCTGTCAGGCTGTCAGGTAATAATGCCTTGTATAATAACTTACATAAGGTGTTTAATGAAAGCAATTACTGAAGCATTTCTTTAGTTAAACATCATATAATTGTCTTCCCATGACACGGCAGCACAGCCAACAAAGGTCAAATCATTATCAATAAGCGCAGCTCTCTGATTCAGGGAGCTTCTGCATTTAAGGACTGTCAGACTGAGTCAATGGGGCAAGGTTGGATTTTTGCATTACAATATATTTCATGGGCTCTGATTAACACTGATAAATAATACATGCATTGTGTGTTGGTTTCCAGTGGCTTAAGTGGCTTCGCACACATCCGTGCCTTAAGGGTTAGCAAAAGAGAAACATCAACCTTGTGGTTTGAAGAGAGCTGAGCTCTGCAGAGCTCTATGCATAATTTAGGATTCATTGGGTACACCCCTCCCCCATCCTAGTTTTCGTTCTGTTGCTGGGATAAGCAACATGGCCAAAAGCAACTTGAGGAAGGACAGGTTTACTTCACTTCACAGATTACAGAGTTGGGTCGCAGAAGGAAGGCAGTGCAGGAACCTGAAGGCAGGAACTGAAGCAGAGGCCATGGAGGATCACAGCTTACTGGCTCGCTCCTTGTGGCTTGCTCAGACTGCTTTCTTATACAGCCCGGGACAACCTGCTCAGGGGAAATACAGTCCACAATATGCTACACCCTCCCACATCAATCAGTCAGGACAATATGTCCCACAGACCTGCCTGCAGGCCAGGCTAACGGAAGCATTCTCCTTGTCGTGGTTCCCACTTCCCAGATATCCCTGGTTTTTGTCAAGGTGTCAAAATCCTAACCAGCTCACCACTCCACCCTCTCAGGCATCATCTATGTATATGCTTCTATTATGCTTTGCTTTTCCTTAGATTGGTCATTTATATGAAGAATCTTCCTTGGGAAACTACTGTGTGTCAAACCTAAGAGCTAGAATTACAGAGTCCCGATGTTAAGGATCTCATAGCTTAGTAAGGCACAGCTTGTCTCAATTGGTCTCAGCTGCTAGAACAAAACCACCATTGCTTATAAACAAGAGAAGTGTGTTTGCCGGACATAGGTACCGAGAAGTTCAAGACAGAGATGAGTAAGAGCTACAGCTTAATGAGCTAGAGCAACTCTCCCTGACTCAGTGGACATCTTGCTTGAATGGAAGAAGAGCCAGCGAGCTCTCCTGGCCTTTCCACTGAGGAGAATGCCTGTCATGACGTCATGATTTGATTTCATCACATTCCCTAGGCCCTACCTCCTACCACAGTCACCTTAGGGAATCAGATTTCAGCCCATAGGAAGGCCACACAGTATCATCACCCATAACCAATCCTAAGGCCCTCTTGCTTCTGATTAAGATAAAGCGAAAGGGCTTTACATTCAACTAATGAAAGTAAGACACACATACCATCAAGTGTTAAGGTATCTGACATGAGTCACCAAAGGGGGTAGTGATTCCTGAGATACAATGAAAGGAAAAGAGATGGGCAACCGGCCCAGCTCATTCCTGGAAAGCTTGAAGACCACAGAGAAGAAATATCATCAGAGAAGAGCCCACTGGACTCTGAAATAAGGAACTGGAGCTCAGAGATCCAGGAAACCATGTTCAAGAATATTAGATGTTAGGAGAAGAAGAAGAGGGTCCTGGAGAGCTGAGAGAGATCCCTTCCCCCTGCTACAGAGCAGAAAGCAGAGCATGCATAGGCATAGGTGAGGGAACCATTTAAGCTCAAGGGAGGACCCCACTCGGAAGACCAGAAGAAACTGTACTCAGAGCTCAGGGAAAGCTGAGGATAGGTTGTTTCCTCCTGGCCAGAGTAGAAAATGTTTTAGTTCACAGAGCATCAGACAGATGGCTGGATGGGGAAGGAAGAGGCCATGACTAGAGCTATTCTATCTTTGCAAGCCCATCAAACGTTCTTAACACAAATGTATCTCAAAGCAAAGCCCAATGAGAGTTATGCAATATAGAAATGCCCGTACTCAATAAGGCTGAATTCTCAGATCCGAGCATCCAATTAAAATAGAGTCAGGCATCCACAGAAGCCAGGAAGTCATCCTGGGAAAGTAACATAGCACAACTTACAGAGATATTAGGAATCCCTAAGGTCTGGCAGCTCCAGGACCCACCCACGTTCATACATTGAACACCATTTCCTAATGGGACTGTTTTCTGCCGGTTGGACAGTAATCTGAAAGTTGCAGAGGATGACAGTTTGCTCCGTAGTATGTTGGATGGCACAGTACCAGCAGGTTGGTCTCAAGGAGGATGGGCCCAGCCACAGGTAAGTGCAAGCACACCACCATCCTTAGAGATCAGCAGGACTCTTCACAAACCACTTTTGCCTCCAAGCCTTTGTGTTTCAGCTGACCTAACCTCCCTGCTACTCGGCGTGCAGAACTTAAAGGCTGACACAGCGTCTACCCCAGGCAACTCCAGTGAACCCGAGGCACCAGCATGCAGCTAGGAATCTCTAAAAGTCAGCCCTCGCACGGCAACTGTTCGCAGAGAAAAACTGGCCAATATTCACAATTCCTGGGACATATGGTGAGGCAGAGCACATTTTAAATACCAAGAACACACTCACTCAAGACCTTCCCAAATGCTTTAGAGATTGCATTTGGCGTTTGGACGTGTCTCAAAGCACATACTTACCTGACAGTGCGTGGCCTGCCTGAGCTGCTCCAGTTCATGTGTCCTTCATGGCTCGAGAGTAAATGTGCACAGTAATTAAATGTTGCATCTACTTTGCCCCAAATCCAGGAAGGACAGCAATAAGGCAGACGCTCCCTAAAGGAGGTCTAGAGTGCTTCTCTGAGCATCAATCTCCCCTTTTATTTGTTCAGTATGAGAAACAAACAGCAGGCATATGGTGGGAGAAGAAGCAGCGCTGGAAACTTTGGAAAATATTTTGTGTGGGTTTCGTTTTGGTTACATAGACTTGATGTTTTGAAGCATTGAGTGCAAGGCTTTCTTCATGCCCAGGGAACTCCCTGATATAAGAAGCTGACTTGAGCTGGTTCTTGAGCAAACACAGCTTTGGGAAGAAAGCAGTACTGTGGGTTAGAGCTGTATTTTCCTAACCCCAAACCCAAGGAGAAAGAGAGAAATTTTGTAAAATATGCCAGAATCTAGGAAAGCCTTTTAAAAATAAAAAATTCCAAATCTTTAATTTTCCTAATACTTTTTACCTTGCTTTTAACATACCTGCTTTATTAAAACTAGAGGCTATGGACTGGAGAGCTGGCTCAGGAAGAAGAAATGATCTGGCCAAGGCTCCAAGAAGGGTCCCCAGCACCCACACTGAACTAGCTTTACTTCAGGGGGTGAGATGTGCTCCTGAGTACTTTGTGGATGCTGAAGGAAATGCATTCTCTCTCTCTCTCTCTCTCTCTCTCTCTTGTATGCATGCATGTACATATATACATACATACATACATACATACATACATACGTACAACGAAAAATAAACTCTTTAAAACTAGATGTTAAGTTAAATATGCTAAAGATAAATGCTCCTTTGCATTCCTGACAACTGAATCTATGGAAGAGAAACGTTGAGTGATGGGGATTATGAAATGAGACGGTATAAATATGACAGGAAGGCTCTGCAGTACAGTGGCTGGTGGTAAATGTACTTACGTCTAATTTTCTTCTTTCCTCTTGTTTCTTCCCCTCTTTCTCTGGAGTCCCTTATAATTTTGCACCTATTACTCTTTGTTTTCTTAGAGCCATTCTTCACTGCTCACAATATCTAAAATTCTACCTTTGCAGGAGATCTGCTCTGATTCCAGGACAGGAAGAGTACACAGCAAGGGGCGGGGGAATATTCTTTGCAGGCAGTTGCAAGAACCTGACAATTCTTTAACTTTGATTTTAAGGAAAATGAAAGAAGAGATTGATAAGCAGGCACCGTGAGCCTGATTGTTCTCCTTCTAACTATCTAGCGATGGCTTATGGGTAAACAGCCCCAAAGTATCAAACCCATCAACAAAATTATTCATTTCCATGAAAGTATATAAAAGGAGGTGAGCTTTTCTTCTATACAAGAGCAAATTATATCTGTTACATGAGAACAAACACAGGCACTGCACACACACGCATTTAAAGTGTTGACTTGTAAAATTATATTTTTTAAAAAAATAGAAACTATGATAGCATATTTCATCTTTTGATCAGTGTTGATTCTCTTAAATATGAGCTCTCTTGTGAATTTATAAGCCGAATAAAAGGGGCCAGTGTCCTGACATCTCTTGAACACCCACGACTTGTTTCTAAAATAGTAAACACAAAACACATTCTAATTAAGAGCTGCAATGCAATCCTGTTGCTTGAGAGTTGTTTTTTTTTTTTCAGGTTGACAGCGGCGAGTGCACCACCTCACAGAGCAGAGCCTTACAGTACAGCAGATCTGCTCCACAAGTAAAAAGCAGAGACATATAAACCTGGAGGGGGGGGGTGTAATTGAAAGAGATACAGAACTGAAAATTGAGAGGGAAGGAATAAGCGATTCCTGGAATTGATGCCCATTGAATCTCTGCCCATTTCTAAAAAAGAACTTCAGGAGAAAAAAAATCCTTGGCAAAATCCTGGTTTCCATTGCTCTTCATCCCCTTGCCAGGATGAGAACCAGATGTTCTGTGATATCGCACAGTCTGTCCTACCGGCATTTTTGGTTGTATTAACTTCAGCAACTACTGGAAATTTTATGTGAGAAGATTCACAGGTGAGTATGATCCAAATTTCCTGAGACATCAGGGGCTTTTATGGGGTTGGAGAAGAACTGTAAACGTGTCCAAACCTTTCTGTGACGTGCTCCCATTCAGATGGGAGCCGTATGCTCCTGTAACTTAGATCAACACACGTGAAACAAAGCAACTGAAGAACATGTGAAAACACCTATCCCCACCCCCACCCCTACCTCAGGACCCCCACTAGCACCCCCAATCTCCACCACCAAGGAAAACAATTTTTATTGTTAACAAAATTTATTCAGGGCTTAAGATGGGTGGTAGATCTGACATGGTAAAAATAATCTACAAATGAGAATGGAAATTGGGGTGGAGGGGCTAGAGACACAGTCACTGGTAAAGAGCACCCACTGCTCTTGCAGAGGACACAAGTTCTACTCCCCACCCTGGCTTCATGTGGCTCACAAGCTCCAAGGGGTCAGATGCTCTCTTCTGGTTTGCTTGCTTCCTTGACACCTAGGTTGATGATTCACAGTTAAGCACTGAAGTGAACTAGGTGGAAACTAACATCTCCCACAAGATGACTCAAGCAAATATAATTTCAGGGGGGAGTAGCATGTATCAGAGAGGATGCTCATATCCATCCATAAAGACAGATTCCACAAGATGTGCAAAGTGATAGCATCACTTGACCATAGTGACTCCGCCACTCCCTCATGTGCTATACCACCTAAGCCCAGAGTCCAACAGAAAGCTGGGGTCAGGGAACACTGAAGCTCTCTTATGCACTGTACCATCTAAGCTCAGAGTCCAACAAAAGGCTGGGGGCAGGGGCAATACTAGTAAGGACTCAGGTTAGAGTGACACCCGTGGTATCTAAGTAACCAGTTGGAGAAGAAACTATAACTGCAAATATACTTATTACCTAAGCCTTTCAAAGTTTATACTGATATATTTATTAATAACTCTCTTGGGTTTGGAGCTCTAGCTTGGTTGTCAGTGTGCTTGACTGTCAGGAGCTAAGCACTGGGTTCAATCCCCAGCACAGGCTGGGGTGAAGCCAATAAGCCCAGCACTTGGAAGTCAAAGTCATTCTGGGATACATGGGACTCTGTTTCTCTAACATTCTTATTATAGAAGGGAAACCTTAGGTCGGCAAATCAACCACTAAGCCTAAATCAGATGTTACACAGAAGTTTAACCAAGATGTAGACAAGGATTCAGTTCACTTGTGTCTTTCCAGTGCTCTGTTCTTTAAGTCTTACAGCCAGTCCTGAAGCCTAGCAGCTTTGGTAAGCCCACAACGGACTGCCGACCATGTTCAAATATATTCCTTTATTAATTTACCCCAATAAAACGTATTTACTGAGCAACGGCTCATTGCCACTCTCTAATTGCTAGAAATGAGGAAGAGAAAATAAAAACTTTCTGTTCTTTTAGAGTTTTGTATTCAAGGAGCATTTTCTTCTTTCTCCCTTGGGATTTTTAAAACTTTCTGGTTTTTTGTATGAAGCTTCTTGTTTGTAGAAATGAAGAAGGCCTGAGAAAAGTAATGTCAAACTACAGACTGGCAGACCACTTCAAATTAGCAAGAGCCATACATAATGACTAGGGATTATTCTGATTTGATCTGAAGTGTCTCCCACAAGTTTATGATATAAACGCTTGGCCTTCATCTCATGGTGCTATAGGTCATTCAGGGACGGCTTCTGCAGGTGATAGCCTGACCTCTGTTTCCTGCCTCCCCCCTGCTTCTTCTCTTCACTGATGTGAGCAGACTCTACCATGTGTACTCCTTCCACACATCTGTAGGCTTAGGTCTGGTTAAACCTACTTTTAATAAGGGTTCTCAAACTCTTCAAACCCCTTCAAGCCCACCATTCAAAGGTAGAGCGGAAAGATGGTAAATAGGAAAAGGGGGTGTGGATCTGTTTAGAAGTAGTTCCTTGGGATAATTCCAATCTCCACTGTCAGGATAACAGCAGTCCAGTTCAGTGGTGTCAGGATACCAAACTTGAATCAGCAGCAGTGGCGTGATGCAGCAGAAACAGCCAGGCCTCTGCCAACTCAGCACAAAGCACAAGTCAGCATGAGCAACCAGGATCAGCTGGGATGCCAAGAGAGGTTCTCTGCCATGCCTCTCTCAAAGAAGATCAGCAAAGACAAGAGACCAACCAAGTATTGCAAGGCTGGCTGTGTAAACATGATCTCACTGTCCGTGGAGTCCTATTTATAGACTCTCCAACTATCAGGTGTCCTCCCATGGGTCTTGCCTCAGCAAAACATCATGTGAGTCTGCATCAATCACGTGACACATCCAAAAACTTCCACGTTACAGGTCTTCTCTGGGATGGCAAACTGAAACCCTCTGAAAATAGGAGCCCAAATACATCTTTTCTTTCTCTGGTTGTCTCTTCCAAGTACAGTGGTCACAGGAGTGGAAGCACAGCAAACAGGCACAGTACAGTCCTATGACCTCTCTGGTCTGCTCGTAACTAGCATCGCTGCCCTGGGTTGGAACAGTAAAACCGAATTGTAACATGAATTTGCTCTACAAGAGACCATTCGCCTCGTGGTATGGAATCAGGTAAGCATCAGCAAGAGACCAAATCCCATTGTGCTCAAAGTTTGTTTCTGGTCCCCATCCTTTGACATCTGGACCCTGTGGCTTATTTCCCGGGTAGTGAGTATATATCGTTATGTTGGTGATGTAGTCCTATTCCTAAATAGCTTCCTACTTTCCTAGTTGTTAAACCTACATCCTCTCTTAGATGTAACTATGTGCTAAGGACAAATAAGAAAACAGGTCCACTAAGTTGCCTTCTTCGGCCCCTTCCCTCACATGCACGGCTGCATTAATGTATCTCCGCACACATAACATGCACATGTGTGTGTCGCAAGCATGGTAATAAATGAAGAGATTTTTTTTTAATGTATGGTGAGATTTGAGTTGTTTGTTTGTTTGTTTGTTTGTTTGTTTGTTTCAAGACAGCTTTTCTCTGTATAGCCCAGGCTGTCCTGGAACTCAGTCTGTAAACCAGGTTGGCCTTGAATTCAGAAATCCACCTTCTTTTGCCTCTCAAGTGCTGGGATTAAATGTGTGGGCAACCAGTGCCCGGTGAGATTTGAGATTTTTAAAGTACATTAGACCATGTGCTTGGTCTGAAACTAGACTTTAAGGAAGAAAAAAGTCCACCAAAGTTTGAATCCAGCTACTACTAATGTTGGGATATCATTCAGAGTTTGGCAGGAGAGTTAGGTGAGGGATCACAGGGCTATGTGTAGCCTTCAGGGCATCCCTCTATGTCTGAGTTTGGGACCAACATTACTAATGCCATTTTTATGTTCTAAAATAGTGATTTTATGACACTGATACTATATTATAAAATATGAATTAGTATTAAAAATATATTAAGCTTTTCACTTTTGATGTTATTTTTGGTAGATCCTTAGTTAATATTTGCTCATCCCTTTGGAAAGTGTCAATGCCAAAACTAAATTTCTGCTACACTATTATATGTGGATTTTGTAAAATTTTCTAAAATCACCACAGCCTGGACATAGGTACTTGGTCTCGACTTTAGATCTTGTGAACATCCTCACCAACTCCAGTTTTATAAACCTGGTGCTCCAGGCTTGATCTTCAGGATCAAAGGTAAGCAGAGAGAACAGACACTTACAAGATGTCCTCTGACCACCACACATATGCTGTGAGACATATGTGTATCCACTCCTAGCATACATAAATTAATGTAACAAAAAAATTCTATAGCAGGAGCTAAAGACCAAAGACTCAAGAATGTGGATGACAATAGGGAAAATTAAACACGCATCAGAACTCTGGAGAAACGCTAGCAGAGGTGCAGCCAATAAAACCCGAGTTGGGAAAGCCCACACCCAGTGTCTGCCCTCGAACAGATGTTCCTGGGGCAGCTAAAGGTGCTTTGTGTCTTACTGACTTAGGACTAGCAACCATGCTGAATAAACCCTCCACCTGGGGAGATGACCGGTACTCTTCCTACCTGGCTTTTCCATCTTAGTTATTCACATCCTCTCTTGTTAACAATCTGCCAAAGCCACAGGACAGTAAATTAAAAATAACCTTGCTTTGCAGCCTGATACACACTTCCTACAAGCGAAGTGTGTCAAGTCAAATAAAAATTAAAAGGAGCCCAGAGCTGTGCCAGCTCTGCACAGTAGCGTTTTACATGCCCTGCATATTATTAAACAACATATTCACACTTTCCAAAAATATATATTAAGTGAGTTCTAGGCAAGTCAACTGGAATCTCAGCTAAAAAGAAAAACAAAAGAACCCCAATCCAACACTTCAGGAAATCCAGAAGCTCAAGTTCATTAGTAAGTAGGAAGTTTGGAAACACCTTGCTGTGTGTGTTGTGTACCTCTGTGTGTAAGTATGTCTGTGTTTATATAAGTGTTTGTGTGTGGGGGTAACTATGGGTAAGTATGCATTGTGTAAGTGTGTGCATCAGTGTGTGTGTGTGTGTGTGTGTGTGTGTGTGTGTAAGAATGTATGTATGAGTGTGGAAACAATAACTTTGCGAAACTGATCTAGTCAATGAGACAGTTTCCAGATGCACATGAATGGAGAATGCCACTACCCCGAGACAGCCAGAGAAAGCACAGCACAGAGGGGCAGAGAGGAAAACGAGCCCTTAGTGAACACAGCTTAAAACATCCTTAAGTACCAGAGAGAAAGGATAAAGGCATGAACATAAGAAGTTTGGACTCCTGTGAATACAGGATAAGGTTTAAGCAGAAGATAGACATTTGAACAAGGAGTAGAAATGTGAGACCCTTTGGTCCTGGTCACAGACACAGCTGAACAAGAACCCCAGGACTAGAAGTGACTGATGTTAGCCAGTGCAGAGATTTCCCACATCTGCCCTGAAACACTGGAAGAGCCCACTATTAAACATTTCCAAAGAAGTACTGCAAATTCAAAGATCAGGAAGCTCCCTTCACCTGCTGTTCATGTCTCACCTCGAGGGAGAGCTTTGCATGTGTATTCTGCATCCAGAGAGCTGGGCAGAGATTCCTATGTAACCTAAAAGATCTGTTCTCTCTGATGAGAAAGAAAAAAAAACGTGAGAACATCGAAAATGCAATGCTTTCTACCCAATTTTGTTAGAGACATAAACAATTCAGAAATAAAACTTTTTTAGAAATGATAAATTTTTTGAACACACATTGAACCATTAAGCCAAACGCAGGTTCATTTTAAATGACATGTATTTAAGTTTGAAGTAAATGTCACATGTCAAAATTCTTCTGAAAAGAACATAATATAGAATGTTAATAAATAACAGTCCCCTGATCTTGATACAAACATGCCCAAGAACAGGTCTCAGGCTCCATCAGATCGGAAACTGCTAAATGTAAAGTTAAACCAGAAAACAAAGAAAAACCCCAGGTATGAAACAGGAAACAACAAACTGTGCAAACAGGTTTCCCAGGAGAGTTCTAGCATTCTCCTGGTATGGAGACTGTAACATATAACATATCAGAGCTCCTAGTGCTCATTCATTTATGTACGAAAAGTCAAAATTCAAAATGTTTGAAGCTGAAAACGCTCATCTTTATCATTTTAAAATAGTCTAAATTTGTAGAAAAGTTGCCTAATGAAGCAAAATGTATTGTTCCTCATAAAGCAGGCTATACAGTGTTATTAAAAATAGGACTGAAGTTCAGTACACAGACGCGTAGGTATTAGCATGAATCACATAACAATAACAACGAAATCAGATATAAATAAAGTACATTTTACCTAGCAGACAATACATGGATGATTTGACAAATGAATCTAATTAGTTAAGTATTTGAGAAAAACATACATTACACTTGTGTCGGAAACTAAAACATACTCCAGGTTAATTAAAGTTCAATGATAAAAAGGAGAGCCATATTAGGTGAAAAGAGACCTAGTTATAGTAAAAGGGAAAAAAAGAATTAAACATAAAAACAACTAAGATGAAGGGAACATTTACCAGGGAAGGAAAGAGCACTGTTCACTCCTATATCAAATATGGGGATATCTTGATTTTAATATGGCTATCTAGCTTTGGTCACCCTAAAAGGACATCTGCTTAGCCCGTGCTCTAAGAATAAGTCCTCCTATGTGCTCCAGTGGTGCACACCTGCAGGCCAGACATTTATGAGTACCTCATTTCCCTCTATCCATTTTAAATTAGTTTGTGTTGAATCCCTCTCCTCCTGCATGGAGGTTCTTTCTAGTGGAAACAAATTACAAAAAGAAAGAAGAAAAAGAAATGTAACAAAGGTTTTCCTCACAGCTGTGGCGGCCAGATGGCAGGTTTCAGCTTCTGGGAACACAGTGGAAAAACCTTTTAAATCTAGTTCAGGCAAATGTGTCCCCGGGTTCCTTGCAAGGCATTTTCTACATAGAGAGAACTACTTTCTACTGCTATGCTGTCCTGAACTCCCGGGTTCTGTCTGGCACCCTGGCTGCCATCTTGACACCATGCTCTGAGCTGAGCACACTGGCTAGGCTGTCCTGCTCCCTCCTCTCAGTGTTCATGCTCCTTGCACTTACTGTGGTGCTTTTCAGAGAACCTGCTAAGCTGCACTACCCTGTATCCTTTAGTGAAACAATGTATACAGAGACTAGTGAAAGCAGCTTCAGTCTGGATACTGCTCTAGACAGTCAGGGCTTTTTAAGGGTTTGAAAACAGAGGGCTCTTTCTTCTGGACACACATTGATTGACTTTCTCCCACATAGATACCAAGAACTAAAAGAATCTAAGCATTTGATTATAGGATAATTATCATCATAATGTGCCATCTTTACTAGAACCAGCAAACAGTTGCTTGGTAGAGGATACCCTTCAATGGATCTGCCTACAAATTGCACAGGAGTTCCCAGGGATACAGCTTTCATGAGTCATCTGTGCCATAGTGAGCTTTGTAGTCATGTTACTATCTCTGAGGGATCCATGCTCCGTGTTACTGTGAATAGCCCTTCATCCATTCTCTTGTAAGTAACACCCATAAACATGATGGCTTACCATGTTTGTCTTAGATGACATTATATCCCAGGACTGGTAGTGCCATTGTTATCTAGGGTGAATAGGTGTTCCTTATGTATGTCTCTAGGAAAACTAATACAACAAGAGGCTGAGGCAGGGGGACTGTGAGTACAAGGCCAGACTGAGCTACATAGCAAGACCATGTCACCACACCTTTCCCAAGACAGTGATCTAAATAAATCTTTTGTCTGAATGAAAGTAAGATGTCTCACAAGCTCATGCCATGTCAGTCTGACAACCAGAGATCCACCTCTGGGACCCATGTCAAATTAGAAGGAGGGAAATAGCTGCACAGAATTGATCTGTGATATCTCTGTGTTGCATAGAAGGTGTGAGTGTGAACAAACTCATGCACATGTCTGTGTGTGCTCACATAATACACATTCACACCACAATATAATAACAAATATAGTAAATAGTGAACATAGAAAGGATGCTGCCTCAGCCATGTCCTTGTAGAGATAGTTAGGGTACCACCCCCCCACCACTTTCCATCACAGTTGCCCTTTGCCCTTCAGAGTGACTATTTCTTACACATCATCACATCACCTTTGCCTTTTGACCTTTATTTTCCCCCAGCACATTCCCCATGAGAGCAGGAATATCTCAGCAACAGAGCAGCTAGCGTAGTGTGGACTGAGGAAATGTGAGCTCAGTGATTGAACTAGAAGCCCTTGCTTGTGACACTACCAACCACACAAAGGTCAGGATTGCTATAAGATATGAATGGGAAGGAAAAGCCAGAATGGAGCATCCTCTCTGTGTGAAAGAAAATCTCAAACACTACCTGTGCATCCAATCTCATGCCTATAGATATCTTATATATTGTTCACCCAAGTGTGCATGCCCATTTTCATACAAAATGAGAGACCAATCAGGTTGTGGTCTTGTTCACTATTATATAACTGCCAAGCCTGGATTTGACTATATAGCCTATTCTCTTTATTTTAACTGCTGTAGTCACTCAGGATATGTCATAAATTAGTTGTTTCTCCTGTACTCTTGGTATACATGTAATATTTTGAGTTGCTAAATGTTTGAACAAATTACCCTTTCCAAAGTATGAAGTTCTTAGACAATTCTTTATATAATCTCACTTTTTAATTCTGCAACTCTAGCAACATGTCTTATATAGAGAAATGTGTTTTATTAAAGGAAAATTATGTAACATTCCACAATCTTACCTCCGTTGAAGGTTGAACTTCCCAGGTGGCTTTCTGAAAAAAGTTTTTCAAGCTAGCTCTCAGTCTGTGTTTCTTTTAAGAGATTAATTGAGTGCCAATGATGGATGTATTTTAGTGTTGTGTTTATTGTGTGCTCATCTCTGGAAATTATATAAGTAAAATCACTTAAAAAATAATCTACCTCGAGACAAACACTGCCCTTAGATATGTCTTCCTGTTTTAGTTAGGGTTTCTATCACTGTGAAAAGAAACTATGACCACAGCAACTCATAAAAAAAAAAAAAAAAAAAAAACTTGCTTAAAGTTCAAAAGTTTAGTCCATTGTCATTATGGCAGGAAATATGGCAGCATGCTGGCAGACATTGTACAGCTGCACTGTGAGCTGGCTCATCAAAAAGACACAAAGGCAGACAGATTCCTGAGTTCACTGTCAGTCTGGACAGAGCAAATTTAATCTATGTGTGGTCAGAATGGTAATCTCATGATGGGATCCCACCCAGGTAAGTTTATTGTTTATACTTACAAAGCCAGGCAGATCTCTGAATTCATTTGCCATGTTAAAAAAAAAAAAAAGAAAGAAAGAAAAAGAAAAAAAAGAAAAAAGAAGAAAGAAAAAAGAAAAAAGAAAAAAGAGAAAAGAAAAAAGAAAAAAAGTGCTTGCCTTTTCTGTGAATCAGAGGTCTAGGGTCATAAAACACTGATTTCTGGAATAATCAAAAGGGAACCTGGAGTAAATGACTGAATTGATATGTAAACAAAAACTGGGCCTTGATCTTTGAAAGCTGAGCTATCTTGTTGGGCTGTCTGTAGAGCTCCAGAGAAAGCTGTCTCCAGCAGAACACAGACTGTCAGCTTGTACCCCATGACTGACTGTGAGTCTATTCCTCTCAGGAACCCCTCATTAAGCCAAAGCTGGTCCTTGGCATAGTCTCTACTTGCCAACAGTACCACCATTGTCTTTAACTCATTGTGGGGCTTATGACAGGGTCTTACACTGCCTGATATACTACTTCAATATGATATAGATCATTAAACCTATGAAAGTGGAAGAAATTGAACAAGTACAACTGACTGAATCATTTCTACACATTAAGGTTAGTGTGGGAATGAATTGAACTTTTTGGAGTATTTTAGTAATACTACAACTCAAGTATTACTATTCAAGTTTTTCTTGACAATTTTTATATTTATTGTGTGTGTGTGCGTGCATGCATGCATGTGCATGTATGTGTGTGTATGTGTCTATACATTTGCCAGAACACATATACATTGAAGTCAAGGGACAACTTAAGGGTTGAGGGTCTCTCTTACCACCATGTGTGTTTGGGGGATCAAACTCAAGTGGATAGACTTGGCAACAAGCCCTCTTTACCACTATGCTGTCTAGCTGACCTTATGACAGTTTCACATATCTATATCACACTCTCTGATCAGTCTCCCCAATCTTTTTCTTACCTTTCTCCTACCCTGTTAACAGCCATCCCCCTCTAACAAGTTCATAACATTTGGTCTTGCTCTGTGAGCCATTTAGTTTAACCAAGGACATCTGTAGAACTTGGCATTGAACTGTCCTCTAGAGTTTGACAATCCAACTGAAGGATGCATCAAAATGATCAGACATACAAAAATGAGAAAATAAGCATATATGATTTATATATTACAAAATTAATATGCATATATAATTTACACCGTTAAAGGTTGAGATGAATAAGTGTAACTTACAGCATATTATAGTAAATTCTTCAATCAAGCATTTTTGATAGAACTTTATCCCTTGAACACCTAGCCACAATATTCACTGACAGTCATTGATGATTAACTTTACAATTACTATGGTGGGGTATGGCGCTGGTTTGCATATGCTTGGCCCAAGGGAAATGGCATTATTAGGAGACATGACCTTATTGGAGGAAGTGTGTCTCATTGTATAGGTAGACTTTGAGGACTTCTAGCGTGCAAACTTTGCTCAGTTCATAGAGTAATTTTCCTCTTGGCTGCCTTTGGGTCAAGATGTAGAACTCTAGTCTCCTCCAAGACCAAGTGACCATGCTTCCCATCTTGATGATAATGGACACCTGAAACTGTAAGCCAGCCCCAATTAAATGTTTGTCTTTATAAGAGTTGCCTTGATCATGGAGTCTCTTTACAGCAATGGAAACTGTAACTAAGACAGAGTCTGAAATGCTGATTAATTATGCTAACTTCTTTTTTGGTAGCTAGGTTTCCTCAATGAATGTGGCAGCAAACTCCTTACTCTGCTTAAAATAAAAATCCCAAATATTTTCTGACACTTCAGCTGTCAGAAGGTGGCCCTGAAAAAACCTCAAATGCAAATAGCTTTTGTTGCTTGTGTGATTATGCAATTCTACAGATATCCGTTCACAGACTGCTACTCACAGAACACATAGGACATGTGCTTGACTCCCTCCAAAGCTCAGAGGAAGACTATACAGGCTGTATAAACAAGCCAGAGGGATGGAAATGGTGAACACTTTCTCCTATTATGACATGGCCACCCTGTGGTCACCTGCTCAAGGTCTGCATGAGACTGAGCCTGTCAGTATCCAGGTGGGCTTGGGAAGCCCCATATCTGCCTGAGGAGCCACTGGCAGGTATGGCTACCAGGGGAGGAGATGGTTTCTTCAGGGGCACGGCCATTGCTTAGCTCCACATTTTTCAGCAAGTAAACTAACTCAGCCCTCATGCTCATGAGGAAGGAGGTGGGACTTAAGAAGAAGCATCTTAGTGGGAGTAGAAAGAGAATAAAAGAGTAATGGGAGTCTGTCTGTCCAAAATATATTGTATTCAGGGGCAAGTTCCCAAGGAATAAATAAGTACCTCCAAAAGTCTTTCCCTTTTTCTCAAGATCACGTTCATACCATACATCTTCTGAAAGAACTCTTTTTCCAGAAGTAAGTGTGTAGTTGCCAAGTCACAAGAAAAATGCTTTGCTGGATTTCTGGTTTCTAGTTGGTGTTCCATGCCCGCAGCTAATTCCTGAAGGTGTTGAGACATGGCATCATGGGAAAGTGGCACGTGAGCTGCTTTGTGATCTGTCCACCAATCCTAAATAAAGTCAGGCTTACACTAATGCCTCTATGATTATTTTAGTTACCTAAGGTCCTACATACAAAGCAGCTTGATACTATAACATGATACCTGCTTCTGACTCTTTAAATAAGCTGTGCCTTCATTGAATTCTTGGTTGGGACTGATGCATTTTTAGTTTTACTGTGGGTATTTTTTTCTTTTGTTTGGTTTACTTTGGGTTTGTTTGTTTGTCTGTTTCTTTGTCCCTTTGCCGATTTGGTTTTTGAAACTTTCCCTTGCAGCCAAGCCTGATCTGGAACTCCCTGCTCTGCCCTACCCCCACCTCTCAGCAGCCACATGTAGCTTCTTCCATTTAGGTTGTTGTTACTCTGGGCTGTTGCTAGCCTTACTGTCTGTTTCCCAGGCTAGACTGAACTCGCAGCAATCTTTTTGACTCTGTTCCCCAAGTGTCCTGTAAGGACTTCTAGATAAGGCTACAGTGCTCCATGGTTTATATATCTCTGCAAATAACTTGCAACATTTTAACACTTACGTCTCATGTGTCCTAAGTTGGGTTTGAGCTGCCCTGCAGTCAAAGATAACTGTAACCTCTTGATCTTCCTGCCTCTTCCTATAAATTCTGGGATGATAGGCATGCATTACCACATTTAGCTTCTCCTTTTTTAAAATGAGGAATTATCTATAATTGTCCTAGTTAGCTTTCACTGTCAACTTGACACAAGCTTGAACCACCTGAAAAGGGAATCTCAACTGATCCTAGGTCATACTGGCCAGTGAGCCCCTGTCGAGTTACTGTTGTGATTGTTAACTTACATAAGAGGGTGCAGTCCACTGTGGGTGATACCATTCCTTATGCAGGTAGCCCTGGATTGTATAAGAAAACATTTCTTCATGATTGCTACCTTCAGGTTCTTGCTTGAGATCCTGCCCTCTCTTCCTGTGATGATGGACTGTGACCTGTAAGCTGAAACCCTTTCCTCCCCTAAATCCATGGTGTTTGTCACATCATGAGAAAAAAAAACATAGAGCAACATTTAAACCTTCCCTCAGCTTCCAAGGGCACACAAAGGATTCAGCTGCCCTATCCTATTCAGATTAGAATATTGAGGTAATCATGTGGGAAGTCTGGCCTGGATGTGATGAGTTCTTCATGAGAACTCCATCGTGGGTAACACAGCAGAACTAAGTGAGTGTGCGTGCAAATTCAGATCCATGATGGGAAAAGCAGAGCGCTCCTAACCCAGCTAATGATGGCCCTGACTATGCTGTGTGAGCGCTGGGCCAATGCCACCTTCCCTCTCTTTATCTGTGTTATCCATCAGATGGCCCATGAGGGAATGCTGGAGAACAGGGTCACTCTCTGTAACAAGCCCTACCACTAATGAGGCATAACAAATTTAGCCAGTATCATGGATAATTTTGATCTCTCATTGACACTATTACCCCTATTGATTGTGTGCTGCCATTTGTTATCTGACACAGATGAAGCAGGAGGGTAGACCCCAGGTACTTCCTTCTCCAGTTAAATATTTAACAAATTGCCATCCTCCAAGACTAAATAAATAAATAAATAAATAAAACCTTGCCAGTCTGATCTGCTCCTACTGCCGCTGCTTCCCAGCAGGACTGCCTGGCAGGTTTTGCAGAAGGCCAGCCAGAGTCTGTGTTTCTCACAGTCTTGCTTTCCTCCTGGGATCAAGAGTCTAATATATTCCTGTAACACACCAACAGATCCCAAGATAAACAAGTGCTGCTGGAAGAAGCATGGCCCTAGCATAGTCTCTACAGAGCTCAACGATTTAGATGTCAGATGTCTGCAGTGATCCTTGTCTGCGGGAATGGCTGAGCCTTGGACAGCAGAAGGGGATTGTGGTAGGGCCATGCATCAGTGAGCCATTAGAGATTAAACTAATGGCAGTTGTTTTAGAGGCTGTTTGCATGTGACCACTGAATAAGAGGTTGAAAAAGGTCAAATCATTACCCTCCCGGGGTGACTGCTTGGAAGGAGCCAACACTTAGCTCCAGTTTATACTCCAAAGTGTTTTCTAGTCTAGTCCTCACAGAACAGCCATGTGCACATCCTAAAACTCTGTGTAAAAGAAACCAGCCCTAAGAGTAAGCACGAATATACATGAGAAAAACATACAGTGGATGTAAAAAGTCGATTCCTGCTGCTCTTCTCTGATATGATCTTTACAGAGATATCTATTATGAAGCTAGGGAGATGTCTTGGTGGTTACAAGCATGTGTTGCTATCGCAGAGAACCAGGGTTCAGCTCCCAACACTCACACAGTGGCTCACAACTGCCTGTAACTCCAGTTTCAAGGAGGCTGATGCCCTCTTCTGACCTCCTTGGGCACCATGCATACAAATAGAACACTTGCATAATGCAGAAAAACACTAGACACATAGACAGATGGATGGACAGACAGAAAAATATTTATAAATGAGACTTGTGGGGAAAAAAAAAGAAAACAATCTATGCCATCTGCAGTATTTTGTGTAGGTTCAGACAGACATGACATATCTGGAACCTACTGGATCATATTGCATGAAAGAGCCTGAAGCAAGGTAGACCAGTACAGTATACTTCGATGGATAGTTTGATTGTCAGCTCCACAGGATTCAGGGTCTCCATGGAAACACATCTCTAGGGGAAGAAGAAAGGGATAATCTGGAATTAGTTAACTGACTTGTGAAGACCCTCCCTATAAATATGGGTGGCACTACCCCACAGGCTGAGGTTGTAGTCTGAGGAGAAGGATTGAGCCTCAGCATTCAAACATGATCTTCCCTGCCATGATATTCTCTGGCACTGTGAGCCTAAATAAATTCTTCCTTAAGTTGATGTCATCGGGTGTTTTGCTATAGCTATAGAACAAGAAACACATGTATCAGGATAGGAGAGGCAGGAAGTGAAATCCAATTAGCTACAGTTGCCCATGGCAGGCAAGGTCTCTGTACCCAGCAAAATCCCTCAAATTTGTTTGTGATGGTTTGATTGAAATATTTAAAATCCTCCTAAATGACGTCTGGACTTGGTTGCTGTACCCAGTAGATGTCCTCCCTCACAGTATCACGTTCCTGCTAACGCCCACCCCAGTATGCAACCTGCTCTAGTCTTATCCTCAGTGCTAGGATTGGAGGTTGGCACCACCATACTGCTTCTCAAGTCTGATCTTACCACAAAAGAATAAAAAAAGATAGTGTTTTGAATAAATCAGTTGACCATGTAGGATTCTTAGAAATGAAGTTCTCATGAGGCATGGCTCTCCTCCACAGAGCATCACCACCTGCCACAAGTCTTGGGGTCCTTTAGTCAGTATATCTTCCAAATTTATGGGGGTTTACTATGTGCCAGGGTGCTAAAGAGTTCCTCTAGTGAATTCAGTGAGTAAGATGAAATGTTTGGGCATGTAATGACAGAGGCTGATGAAAATGAAGATTTCTTTAAAGTAAGAGAGGGACTAGGGAGGTGGCTCAGTGGTTGAAAACACTGGCCGCTCTTCCAGAGAATCTGGGTTTGATTCCCACCATACACATAGTGGCTCACAACCATGTGTAAGTCCTTTACAGGTGTTCTACACCAGCCTCCAAAAGTATCAGGCACAGAAATGGTGCACATACATACATGCAGCCAAAATATTCATGCATAGAAAATAAATAAATCATTTTAAAACTAAGAAAAAAAATCCCTGAGCTGAAAGAGATTGTGTAGTTTTCTATTTCCTGGTGTATAATCTCACTGTTAGTTTTGTACTTAGCAGCTGTCCTGTCACTGCACTAAGCTATGTTCCTACCTGGTGTGTTTGTTTAGAAATGGTGTCTGCTGGCTAGGTGTGTATTCCTAAGGGAAAAACAGGTGAGATTAATGAACTAAACAAACATGAGCAGAAGTTTTCGAAGCCCAAACATTAAGGCAAGCCCGACTTTTACATAGGCTTATCACCTCCTGCCTGTTTGTTTTAATGTCTATTTAATGATTTTTTAAAAAATATTTTATAGCTGAGACATGTTGGCTAGAATAAAGTCCTCTGCCAGCTACAAACTGACAAACTTGAAGACCTAATTATTTGCTTAACTATTAAAGAACATTTTATATTTTTAAGTTAAGTTTATTTTTACTTTAAATTATGTTACATGTAGGGGTGTTTAGGTTTGTCTGTGTATGTGCATGTACATGTGGGGAGTGTATGTATATGTGTCTCTGTGTGTGTGTGTGTGTATGTGTATATGTACATGTGGGGTATATGTGGACACAGAGCCTGAGGGCAAAGGCATCAGATACCTCTGCAGCTGGAGTTTACAGGAGCTGGGAGTCACCAGATGTGTGTGCAGGGAATCAAACCTGGGTCTTCTGCTGGAGCAAAAGAGCCATTTCCTACAGCAGAAACAGTTCTCCTGCTATATCATACAGTTTATATGACTGAGAAGATACTCACTCCTCCACTTTGATGCTATGATAAGCTTTTGGTTCAGAAATATTTTTAGATTTAACTTGCAGATTTTAAAATGGATTAACAGAAATTCAATTAATGTTGTTTCAAGGAGCATGGAATCTTAAATTTTCAGATTGCAAATGTTTATCAAAACACTATTAATTCTTAATTAGAACCAGAAGGCCCCCATGTTTGAAAATGAATGAACGTAACTTTTCATAAAACATGCAACCATATAATTTAAAGTGTACAGCCAACTATAACTGAATAGATTAATTCTTTTCAAATGAAAGTATTATTTTTTTAAAGGCTGGGCTTTTTCTGAAAAAAAAAAGTCTCTCAAAATACATAGCTAATACTGTTTTGGGGAAAATACATTAAGAAAGGAAAGAATAAGAATATTATTTAAGAGTGGATAATTCTTGGGGTTTGGGTTTATATTAATGGAAATTGATTCCATGTTAATTTTTGTGAGCTATAAAGTAGCCTATTCTGAAGAATTATCTGAAAACAGTTCAAGAATGTACTTACAGAGAACTGAGTATTGCTGGATCCAGATTTTTTTTAAATCCCTGGACAGTTTGAGTACATTGAAACCAACATTAGCTTTCATTCTACAAAAGCATCCTGATTTATTTCAGCTCTGCTTCGCACACGATCATTCGATATGTTCTACTTTATGACCATTTGTAAAAAAAAAAAAGGGCTCATTTTAGAACTTTAAAAATGTCTTACATTCTTTGTATTAATTGGGGGACAGGGTGTTTACTCGTGTCTGGGAATCCAAGAACAACAGTGATATTGTTAAAAATAATATCTCAGCATAGCTGATAGATTTATAAGCCCCAGTTCACTTATTTTTAAACAGAATGCAGTTAAATAAAATTCTTGTATGTTTATAAAATTTTGTCAGTCTTTTGTTCTTGGGTAGAAGAGAACATAAAATTTGGCATCAGAAATGTAGGAAAATTGTGCAGATCCTGCAACTAAGTAATTCTGTAACCTCTTTGTGGACCTACACTCCAGACCTCTGGGCTCTCTGAGAGTATGGTGTTGGGGTTGGTAGGCAAGTGCTAAATCAGGGCAGCTTCTCCACTCCATAATGATACACTTTGCTGCCCTATGTAGGTGTACTGAACATGAAACAATTCTAAGATGGTGGGCTGTCCTGCAGTTAGAGAAAGGATGGCCATCGTACTATCAGAGGGGATCTTTAGTGGAGGAATATTGCATTCTCAGGAGCACTGAGCTGGGGGGGGGGGAGGCATTTACAGGTCCCTTGGGTGTGATGTGACTTCTGCTTGGGCTAATGTATCATCTTAGTGTAGTATACAGACAGGGTCTATGTGACAGGAACTCTAATGCTACACCTGCTCTGTCATGAAGACCGCTGAACTGTCTTCAGAACTGCTGACCTCTTTCTGTAATTCTAAAGCATGTGGGGGCTCACCTACTGTTTGCGCATGCATATAACATTTCAGTTTGGATCTGTTCATTTGAAGTTTGTTTAGAATAGCAGTTGTGGCTTTTTTCAAAGTGTGGCTTTCATGTCTGTGTGATGACCCTGGAGTGATAGTTAATGTTTTCTTTGCTGTTCATTGTTGAACCAATAAAGGCTGGTGAAGCTTAGGAAAAAAATAGTAGTTGTGGGCTGGTGAGATGGCCCTGTGGATAGTGGTTCTTAAGAAAATGAGTTTGATACCTGTGACCCACATGGTGAAAGGAGAGAATACATACATAAATACACACACTCACACACACCACACACACGCACCCATGCACACATACACAAACACACATTACACACACATACATACACACACATACAGGCACACACACAATTACACACCACACCACACATACACACACACACACACACATACATACACACACACACACACACACACACACACACACACACACACACATATATAGCTGAGTGCGGCGCGCCTCCCTCGACCAGCAAGAAAGTCACGCCACCACCGGGATCTTCTCAGTCAGCTTTATTCAGGAGCACCTTGCTTGTAGATTCCCAGGACCCAGAACAGCAGCAGAGCTGCTGCTTTTATACTCTCCCAGGGAAGGGGGAGGGGTGTTGTAGTGGATGCAGATTGGTGCACCAAGCCACACCCATTAGCATATTGCCCATTCATTGGTGTCACAAGCCACACCTCATTAGCATATTGCCCATTCGGGAGGGGCTATTGCGTGAGGAGGGCCTGAAGAGGGAGCCCAGGTTTTCCTGAGCAACTGCCCTTCCTGAGCAACTGCTGTTCCAGAGCAACTGCCATTCCGGAGCAACTGCCATTCCAGAGCAACTGCCATTCCAGAGCAACTGCCATTCCGGAGCAAGTGCCACTTCCTACAGCTGAGGGCATGCATTGCTCTCCCAGAGAACCAAGTCAGTCACTGGCTGGCACAAACACTGAGCTGATAACTCTAGCTCTAATGCAAATTCATATGGCATGTGTACACAGAGAAGCACACATACAGAAACACTTAACAAATGTAATAATCAGTAACAGCAGTTGTCCTATCACCTACCCTTGAATTGTCTTTTGTTTTCCCATGATCCCCAGGTTTGAACTTTTCTCCTTTCACAAGATAAGATGGTTAGAGATTACAACACCCGGATTGCCTTTGAATCCTACACACTACTGTTATTCAACTGAAAAATATGTTTATAGAAGAATTATCCTACTCAGGATTATTGTTGCTGTGATTAAACATCATAACCAAACCAACTTAGGGAGGGAAAGGTTTATTTGGCTTCCCCTTCCACAGCACCATTCATCACCAAAAGAAGTCAAGACAGGAACTCACACAGGGCAGGAACCTGGAGGCAGGAGCTGATGCAGAGGCCGTGGAGGGGTGCTGCTTACTGGCCTGCTCCCCATGGCTTGCTCAGCCTGCTCCCCTATATAGCTGACATAAAACTAGCCACCACAAGAATAACTCATCGTGACTATATCTTAACACAGACATTATGCCACATCTATCTTGAGATAGAAGCTCCTAGATTGACATGAATTTACAGAAGTGTTTATTTTATAGAGTCCCTAGTTGTCAAGTTAAATTCAGGAGACACCCTGTCAGATATCTAACTAGAATGACCATACTGAAGCTGCCTGTGGCTCCGGATTGCTCCACAATCCAGAGCCTAGATAGAGGCTCATTCTGGAAAGAAGGGTGTCAACCCCTAGCCATCCTCAGAGTCAGAACGTTTGCGTACAAAATGGCACACATTTGAGCATGGCAGGTGTCAGTCAGGCACACAGAAACCTCTCCACATTTGTTCTGCTCTCTGTGTGTCCCTTTGATTCTGGATAGAGGGAAATCTTCTGAGAAAGGTCCAGAACTGCGCTCGGGTGAACAAAGTTGAGGATGGTGGTGATGTGGGAAGAACAACAGAGACTTAGAACAGGAAAGAAACCTAGGAACCTGTAATAGCACAAGGGCAGGGAGACACAAAAGAAGGGGTGGTTTCACTAGGGCCTGGGAGCATGGAGAGGTCCTGTGCTTCACCAGTGCTGGACCCTGCAGGAATGGCCAATGGGAGCAGCTCAGGAAAGTGAGCAGAAGACCATGAAAAAATAGGTGAGAAAGGACAACCATATCTTATTATCTTCTAGTTGTTAAATAGCGTCTGCCATTTTGCTTTTTTGGTGGTATTAGGTGTGTGTGTGTGTGTGTGTGTGTGTGTGTGTGTGTGTGTGTCAGTGTGTGATAAAATTAAAAGAAAAGCATTAGTGAATGTGATTGTGCAAGCAGTCTCTCTGACTGCTGTCACAATCTGCCATTTCGACAGGATCAAGGGTCAAATTCAAGGCAGGATTCTGTCTGTAGAATTACTTATTCTGAGTGAGCCTGGAAGTCTATATGACTTTCCTATATGATGGGGTATACTTTTGAATCCATCTTCTCAGGTACAGTCTGGGATGAGAGTGGGGGTGGTAGAAGACAGTACTTGACAATAATAACATTAAGCAGTGAACATTCAGTGTCTGACTCACCTGACCTCACAGTTCATGTCTAACTAGTGTCATGCCTAAGCAGTGACCTGGGAGGACTCAGAACATGTGCTCCGAGTATGTCTGCCTCACGTTCCTTCTTTGTAATAGTTTTGTATCTTTGGATACTGACTCAAACCTCCCTGAAATTATTAAGAGATGTTAATCTAAGTACATAGAAATTACTGTTGAACAATGTAGAGTGGTCCATACAACCTCAGGAAAAACAGCAGCTAAAATGTGACCTTAAAATAAATGAAAGAAGTAAGTGCCCCCCCCAAAAAAAAACTCAGAGTGTAATGAACATAGTGTCTCCCATTCTAGGAGCTAAGAGTGATTCCCATCTCATGAGCTCTCTCTATCTATATCTATATCATCTATATCTATATCATCTATATCTATATCTATATCTATCTGTTTCCTGCTGATCTTAACTTCTTGCCCACAGTTGGTGGGCCATTTCTTAAGCAATTGCTTAAGAAAATCCCAAGAAAACATATGGACTTTCCATAGGATCTCTAGGACTTACAGATGCACCTCCCCCGCCTCAGCCCCTTCTCCCTGTGCTAGACTGAAGGCAGTCTTCCCATCCCCCGCCACCCACCATTTGGGATAAGCCACAACCTGCAGCTTGTCTGATGTCACAACCTCCAGCTGGTCTGACGTTTGCTTGAGCCACAGGTGATATGAGCAACACCATATTAGTGAAGTCATCCTCAGAAGCTGCTGTGCTCTCCTCATCCTTCCCCCTTCTTCAACGCACATGCACAGTAGTGGTCCCACCATGTCTCCACCGACCCTCTCCATCTCACACATAACCACAGACACAACGTTTTTAGGCATAATTCTGAGGCTTTTTCTTAAAGCCTCATGAACTCTATCAAGTTCATGCTTATATTCAAATAATTTCTAATTCAGTCAGGGCCAGTTGTCAGTGCAAGCGAATACAGATCATCAGGTACATCTGGAGATGAGACTCTTGCTGAAGAATTCCGCTCCTTCACATGGATTCATTCAGTTTAGATCAAGTTCCACAACAATGTAAGCCCTTCATTATAGTTAACTCACAGGAGAAGTCAAATTTTATACTTGAAGGAAAGTATGAATGGATTCTTCTGTTTGATGACCTGTGTTTACAGCAGTCCTTTCTCCCGGGTCAGATTTTTAGAGGAACTGATAGAACCAGTCTCAATAAAATCAACAGGTGTGTATTTTATTCCTGAGATGAACAGCTGTGGTTCTGACTGGGAGACTCACCAGGATTCTCTCTCTACTACTTCCCTGCCACTAGGGCCAGTTTGGGCCGCTCTGGCCTGCTCCTTGCTTCCTCCTGGGCTGTGGATACTCGTGAACAAATATTGCCTGCTTGGACGTGAGGCTGGCTTTGGACTTCCCGCCCCGTGGTACTTCTGACTCAGCCTGACCTTACAGATTCTTGGCCTGAGTTTGTTTGACCTCGAGAACACGCTTATTCATTCCTTTGTTGCGCAATATCTTGGTTTCCAGAGGCTCTGCTGCTCTGACTCACTGTTGGGTGAGAATTCCCGGGAGCCTGGCCACATTTCCAGCCACTGCTGACTTTGGGCGGATCTACGCTATTTAACCAGCAGCCTCACTTTCCCTTTGGTCCCTGCCTGGCTCCACCAGGGTTCTTCAGGGCGTTTCAGTGCAGCTTCCGGCCTGAAAATGTGGACAGGCACCCTGGGCAAGGGAGCGGTGTCAGGGGTTGATTGGTGGGTCAGGTTTGTTTGCCCTGCGACTTCCCTGGACCTGGAGGGGCTGCCATTTGACCCGTTTTATCTGCTCTCAGAGACAGTGTTTCAGTCTTTATTTCCCTTGTTTAGATTACTTTTGCTCTTCTTTTAGATCACCCATTTTGGTATCGACTTACCTTTATGTTTCATTAATTTGCTTATGGATTAATTATAGTCCCCTTTCATGTGTTTGCTTTTTGTTTCCAATTCCCCTTAGCATTAGCAACAGGTCTTGTAGTTTGCTTGCCAGCCTGTAACTTTTTCTTCATCATTACACCCTGGATGTACATTTTAATTCCCAAGAACTCAGTATTCTCACCCATAGAAAGGGAAAATGGCAAAACTCCATTCCTAACCATCACTTCAGGGTAACAGTGGCTGCTGTTAGGCTCAGGACTAGGATTCAATATTTTCCTGCAGCACTTTATCATGATTCAGTTTTAAAAACATGTTAGTTGGAGAGTTGGCTCAGTGGTTAAGAGCACTGACTGCTCTTCCAAAGGTCTTGAGTTCAATCCCCAGCAATCACATGGTGGCTCACAATCATCTGTAATGAGATCCGATACCCTCTTCTGGTGTGTCTTAAGACAGCTACAGTATACTCATATACATAAAATAAATCTTTAAAAGAGAACCAAACTTGTTAGTAATAACCATGAAGTCAATTTATTTAGTCGTTATTTAGTGTTTATATTACATATCTGTCGTTATTTAGTGTTTATATTACATATCTGTCGTTATTTAGTGTTTATATTACATATCAGTCGTTATTTAGTGTTTATATTACATATCTGTTGTTATTTAGTGTTTATATTACATATCTGTCGTTATTTAGTGTTTATATTACATATCTGTCGTTATTTAGTGTTTATATTACATATCTGTCGTTATTTAGTGTTTATATTACATATCTGTCGTTATTTAGTGTTTATATTATATATCAGTCGTTATTTAGTGTTTATATTACATATCTGTCATTATTTAGTGTTTATATTACATATCAGTCGTTATTTAGTGTTTATATTACATATCTGTGCATTTTGAGATGGGCTTTTCAGGTTTGAGCAGCTTTCCAATAGATTCCATGGTCCACAGAAGGATGTCGAAACTGGCCTCACAGAACGACAGAACAACAGGCTGTTAGGAATGTGCATTCTTTGGTACCCAATAGAACTTCTGTCTCATACCTTTTCCTCTGTAGTACATGAAAAAGAAACTCTCTTTTTCCAAACTATCGAATTGTGCATTCTCAAACCTGCTTTAACTGGAATCCTAAGTCCAAATTTTTGATGCATGAGTGCATTCTTTTTTTCTCCAGAAATGAATGTAGCAGGATCTGGGTGTGGCATTTGGGGGCCATTTTGTTGCGGTAAATCTCCAACCAAATAAGGCCAGGCAATGAAAACACAACTCAATTAATATGAATCCATGCTGTGCACCTAGATTGGGCAGGTCTACCACTGCACTACCATCTTCCCCATCTGTGAGACCCCTTAGAACTTGCAGTTTCTCCAGGCCAGGTGCTGCTTCTGCTCCACTTTCCTTCCACCTCCTCCTCTGTCTCTTCTTGATTCCCATCCCTATAAAACTGTCATTTCAAGGACATGACTCAACCCCCTTTAGCAGCAAATGTTCGCAATGGGAAGATAAAGTTAGTCTGACTAGTCTGATGGCTTGTTTACCTTTGAAAGTAACTTTTTCACCTTTCCGGAAGCTTAAAGCAATTTTCTCTTGGTGTTTAGACTCGAAGAATTCTGCAGGTGTGTATATGTTGCCACCAGCTCCTCTGGATACCAAAGGCTTTTCGGCCTCCTTGCTTTTTCCTCAGGTTTGGATGATTTTCTTTTATTATTTTGATTAACTATTGCTGTACTTTTTCTTTACCTTTCTGGAATCCAATCACCTTCTTGTAATATTTCTTGAAACTGTCTTCAGGTTTTCTGCGCTTTTCCTCTAACGCTGTGGACTCATACTTTGCTCTGTGTTTGCGATTATCGCTGCATTAATTTAACATCAACACTGATCATGAGCTAAGGTTCTACCCTAGCTAGAATACTGCTCCTCTTTTCTACCTTTACCTGTATTTGATAACTTAAATTAGTGAAAAAAATAGGTGTTATAAATGAGAGATTTCAGAAAAAAAATTTAGAGGGGATAAATTTAATGTTCCAGGAAGACATATACAACTTCAAAAGATGAAAAATTCCAGAATGAGTAGATCAGGAGTTGGAACAAAGCAGAGAAAAGAGTCAGTGGAATGAAAATTATGCAAATACAAGTCATTGACTGGCAAAACAATGAAGACAAACAGTGAGAAAAAAAGCTTCCAAAGCATCCCAGGCTCATGGGAAAATGTCAGAGAGCTTAATTCACGCAGACGGACAAAGGAAAGAACACCTGGAACAAAAAAGAAGAAAAGCCCTGAAGAAATAATACCCCCAAATTTCTAAAATTAACGAAAGACAACAAATCATAGATCTAAGAATCTCAGAGACAAAGCTGGGAACATGCAGAGGAAGACCTAGGCCTACTATTCAGATTGCTCGGAATTATTAAATATTGACGTTCTGGAATTCAATAAAGGAAAATATGTCAAATTAAGGGCAAGTCAGCATCAAGCTACAAGCGAAGTATCTTCAGAAAAAAATCAGTGGAAGTGGAAGACAACCAGAAGGTTCTATTTATCTGGATTCTCACAGAGAGAGAGAGAGAGAGAGAGAATACACACACACATACACTCACATATACACACTCATGTACACACATACTCATGCATAAACATGTGGGGAGCGGGGGGGGGGGGGCAGCTGCATGGGTCAAAGATGGCGCCCAGCTTTATGCCAAGCCCCGTGACTTAGCTTGTTTATCCCAGTCTCAGTCATGTGCAGTAAAAGCAGCCCGCGCGTAACTCATTGGAGAGATTAGCGCAACAACTCGAAATACCATTCTATCAGCCAATCCTACATGCTGCCTTGGATGTGTGTGTGTCTATGATTGGGTGGTGTGAGGTGGCGTGAGAATGGGAGTATAAATTGAGGGCAACCCCAGATGAGAGGGGCCAGAGACCAGAGCCCAGCGTAGCAGAGAGAGACCAGATGAGGAGAGCAGCACCAGCATTAGCCAGCCAGCGTAGGAGAGAGCAGAGTGAGTGAGTGAATGGCTGCAGCTGTGTGATACCTGAGAGAGAGAGAGAGAGAGAGAGAGAGAGAGAGAGAGAGAGAGAGAAGCAGAATAAAGCAGAAGCTGTGAAGGCAAGCTGCTTAAAACCACCTTGGCGTCCCGGGTCGTTTATTCCACCGTCTCGGTCAGAGACGTGTGGACATGTGACATACACATACACACACACACACACACACACACACACACACACACACACACACACTGCTGAAATCAGATAGCACCTAATCAGGCTGGGTAAGGATCATCCCCCAGACTGTACACGTCTGCCTAGTTGTTGATTCCACATGACAATTAAGATCTCAGTGGAAATTATTAATCAAATGACCTCTCCTTATGACCTAGCCAGCATGACATAGGTGATGTTGTTTAGGACCAAAAATTTATTCCGGTATTGGGGGGGGGGTACACTTCTAACCTCAGCACATGGAAGGCTGAGGCAAGAGGCTGGTAAATAACAAACTAGCTTTAGCTGCATAATGAGTTCTGGTCTAGCCCAGGCTATATAGTGAGACATTGTCTCAAACACAAAACGGAAGGAGAATTAAAGTACAGGATGGAGGCCATTATTATTGTATCCCTCCGTCCCTCCGTCCCTCCCTTCTTCCCCACCTCCCTCCCTTCGTTCCTTTCTTCCTTCCTTCCTTCCTTCCTTTTTGTTTGTTCATAATGTGAGACAGGGTTTCAATATAACCTTGGCTGCTATCAAACTTGGCAGTTGTGTCTTTCTGCTTCAGCCTCCAATGTGCTGGTATTTCTGACTGACAGGACACCTGCTTGCCTCTCTCTCTTGATAGGATTAAGAGGTAGAGAGGGTGTTTTAAGGACCCTTTCTGCAGCATAACTTGGAAAGATACCAAATAAGAAACAGAACAAGGAAGAGAAAGAAACATGAATCACATATTCTCAAAAATCCCCAAACCAAGGATCTAAAAGCACCAATGACAGCCCCAGGGTCCTACTGTAAGGACTTTCTATGGGTCCTCTTCCCCTTCCTTGCCCTGGGAGCGGGAGGACAGCAGTACTGGGCCCCTCTGTGGACTGTGTATTCCTACTCCGTGCTGGGGCCTCTCATCCATCTGTCCGGTGTTCCGGACCTCTGCTGCCCTGTGATCCTCTTAACTCCGTGGATCTGAGAGAACCAAGCATCTCTGGGGAGGAGATGAGCCTGCCCACTAGCCAGCCATCTTTCCGGCCATTTCTAGTCAGGAATATTTCACTTCTTCCTTTCCCAGTACCCATGCAGTGGAGGCTCGCGGACACAGGCACCAGGCTGCCAGCTTCTCTCTAATCTTTTGCCATTCTCACTCATTGGCACTAATTGTTATAAAGACAAAAGTCCCGACATGAACCCGAGTTCGTGGCTCGGATTCTGCTGCTGCCAACACTTGCCTGTCCTGTGCTCTGCCTGCTCTGCATGCCAACCACCTGACGCCCAGACCTCCAGTTTCGACCTGCTGCCAGAGCCCTGAGACAGCCATGCTGCCATCCTATTGGTCTTCTCCAGATGCTGGGAACGTCTCCAAATCTGGTTCTCTTCTGATGTATCTACTTTCTCCTTCTGCCAAGGACCAAAGGCCATTTACTCTTCCCTCTGACGCCCTCAGACTCCAACGATCTAAACCTGATGAGTTCCACAAGCTCAGTTACCAAAAAAAAAGGGGGGGGGGACAATTCTTTGCCGCCATAGGTCTGATCTGGCCAATTTGGTTAAAAATCCCACTTGACAGCTATCTTCATTGACATCTCCGGTGGGGGGTGGGGGGTGGGGCGGTTAGCATCAGAGTAGAATTCTACCAGTGCTCGACAGAAATCTACCAACACCTCTTTCTCAAAAGGTTAACTGAGGGAAAGCCCACCCTCCCTGGCAATAACATCCTACGGCCCAGCCTGCGTCCCTCTCTGCTTTCTAAAATGGATGCAGTGGGACCTCCCGCCACCATGTGTAGACACCACGATAGCCTATGCCCCCAAACTGTGAGCCAAAATGCTCCCCTTGGGCTGCATTTTCAGACATTTGGTCACGTGGGTGACAGACACAACTAATACCTATGGCTTGATTTGCCTGTCACATAATGCTGTATTCTTTCAAGACACCGTGTTGAATATAACATATACATGGTGTGTGTGTATGTGTGTCAACTCAAGTCTACATAGTTTTACAAAGTATGTGGTCACTCCCTTTCAACCTATTTTTTAACATCTAAGAACACCCCCATCTGTCCTAGCCTTCCTCAGCAAACTCCCATGATCCCCCTTTTTTTTTTTTTTTTTTTGGCTTTCTCTTGGCTACCAAGACCTGCTAACTCTATGCATATGGCTGGGTGCCCTGGATTGCAAATCCTGGCTTCTCCCAAGTTTTAGCAATTCTCTGGCCCTCAACACTTAGCCTTCATCTTGCGCACTCAGCTCTTTGGTCCCTGCCTGGCCAGGCTGCCAAGCTGCCACCCACATCTGGCGGGGCTTTCTTGTCACACCTGGAGGGATGGGGAGAGAGCTGGATCACTCGGCTGCTGCAGTGTGACCTCGTTTTGCTAGTCACCATCCATACTGTCGATTTTCAAACGTGTAGCAGACAATAGAACATTTGCTAAATTTCCCTTGACCTCTGCTCCCTGAGCAGAAGCTTGAGACCGACTCTGGGTTTGCGATATGTCGGTTTTTATTCCCCGAGACTGCTCAACACTGGCATGCATTTTGATGGAGAGGAGAAAATGGTGAGTGTGCTTATAAATTAACAGTCAAGGATGTGTTCAAACCCAGAATTATTCCCACAGGAAACAAGTCACTGGCTCCAACATCCCTTCTCTTTCTTACTTTGCCAGAAACAGATGTTGACAGCTCCCTCATTTGGGAATCGATGCGGAAGGATAGTTATTACCCAGGAGAAACAAGTTATACTGCACATGACTCCTTAGAAGCAAGAAGCAGTTTATTTAAACTTAGAGAAAGTCCACGCTGACTACCTGCATGTAGAAGCGAATGAAACTCACAACAAAAATCTCACGGTTTCATAGACGTTTTTGAGGTTAGTTAAAAGTTGACAGAGAGCTTAGAGGGCTGCGGGGCAGAGTCAGATCTGAGACCAAAGTCCCCTCTCTACACAAAGCCACTGAAAAATATCAATCACTCAGCTGGCTATTGGGCCCATATAGCTCAAAGGAATCCAATTTTCTAAACACATTTTTAGAAGAAAAAAGCCATAATTAATGTTTTCACTTAAAAGGCATCTATATGTCACATATATGAAACCTTATATAGACTATATTTGTATGTGTGCACATAATGGCAGGTGAATGCTGTTTCGTAGAGACTTCAGAATGAAAGTTATTAGATTCTGGAGGGGAAAGAATTCTGGAAAATACTTACAATATTCTCATAACTTGCTCGCTAGTACCTGCCTATAGACCAATTGTGAAACATTCTTAGGGTAGGTGCCTTTTGTTTTCTCTTTGCTTTTTCTCTGCAAGTGGCATTGCTGAGTCTGCTGAGGGCTGCATCTTTGACATGCAGCCCTGCAGAATGTGTGTGTTGTTGAATGATTGAAGCTGGATACGGGGGTGAGGGCAGATGCTCCATGGATGGGGAAAGGGCTGAAGCAGGCAGAACCCGCAGTACGTAGCAATCAGCGCTGGGATGACTCCCTTTCAACAAAAATGTCATGCTGACCTGGTAGGGAGGGTGGCAGGATAGAAGCCCTGCAAGTGGGATCTGGCAGCCGCTATCAGAGGGACAGAGTCAATATATAATCAGGGTGACCTGAAACCGCCAATCACACTCCCCTGTCTTCAGAGACACAGGCTCGGGAAGTTTCAAATGTGCAAGACTGCCCTTTTCTTTTCGTCCTGCTGAAGAAGCCAAGACCGCCTGAGGTCACCAGGCCTCAGCACACAGCTGGCTCAGGGACACGATACCACTGGCCCATGTGACTTTGATGCCTGTGGATGGAACCCTACCTGACATTTGATGGTCTGGTCATTAAGACCTGTGTCATGTTTGTTCCAAATATACCATATATACTGAGAGCTCACGGCCCTCTCTGCTCAAAAGTTTTGACAACTTTATTGCCTTAGAGAGAATGGACTAAGAATCTGATCCAGTTAATGTCCATATGTCTGTCTGGCCAGGTAATGTCCATATGTCTGGGACTTACCTTGGGGTCACCGGTGAGTCCATTTTGTTAACTGTACCTGTCAACATATACAGTAAACAAGATAACCTTATCTTACAACCTCATGCATCTCACTCACACCGGTAACTCTGTGTTTATGGATTGCTTATCCTTCAGTGAAATCTCACGGTAAAAACAAAAAGAAAGAGAAAACAAACCAAACAAGTAAAGAAGAACCACACACAGTTTGTGAAAACAAGATGCTGGTGGCAAATAAAAAGTCCTACAAATTGGAAAGATGAGGGAATGTTTTTACAATCACGACTTTAAGTTATACCATGAGCCTACCAGGAGTGTGGTCTACACCACAGTGGTGAACGTGCGACCGACGCAACACTCTACTTTAGAGTTTCTACTTTAATAGGAACTGGATTTTAATCACGTGGGGCAGAAACCTAACTTTAAACAACATAGCTAAATCTAAAGAAACTGCCAACCAGAAAGGGCAGCAGGAGCCCATTTGGGCCTTAGGAACGCACCTTGGCTAGGATGCCTAGCTAATGGTCGTGTTTGCTCGGTGTGTGACTTATTTCTCAGTGCCCATTTCTCACAGGCAGTCTGGGTCTGCTCATGGCTCCCTTTCCACTAAACTGGAACTATTCTTTCATATAACTGCAGTTTCCCCATCTATACAGAATCTACTATCAGAGTTGTTTGTTTATCTGCTGTCTTCTCGGTGCTAGATACCAACCTAGCGCCTCACGTGTCTAAGGCAAGGCCTCTCCCGCTGCAATGTTTCTGGATTTACTTCAAAATCCCACCCTCTCATTTCTTTCCTAACCTTTCCTCTGACTTCCCCTCCTCTACTTCCTTTCCTTTAAAGATTAGTTTTAGTGTAAATTTAGATCCTCAGTACCATGGTTGTCGTATCACTTTGTTCTCAGTAGCTCCTGAGTTTGCAACACATATCTTTAATTTCTCACTGTCAGTGTTTAGAAAGTATCTTTTATTGTGGATAATATACTAACCTTTAGTGTTCATATATATATATATATATATATATATATATATATATATATATATATATATATATTTCACTGCATGTTGTTATATATATTTCACTGTACATTTTACTACAGTTACATTTTACAGGTAACATGTGTGCTTGCTCTCTTCATTATTGCTGTTCATTTTGTTACACATAGTCATTGTCTTTTAAGTTTTGGGGGGTCCCTTTGATATTTACCCATATATTTACCCATATATTTACCCATATTTGCTGTTTCTTTATATCTTGAACTGAGTTGCATTCCCACCTGATCCATTTTTTTCTCAGCAGATTTTCTTTGAACATTTATGGTAGTGCTGCTCATAGATGCCAATGCATTCTCTCAACATTTTCCGAGTAAAAAATTGATGTCTTTTGCTTTCCCTTTTGGCAGATGCTTTTATTAGACATATAATTCCAGGCTGACGGTTATGCCTTGCGTTCACAGTAAATTGCCACTCTATTGTCCTGTGGCCTGCATTGTTTACAAGTTCACATCAACAGTCCCTGCCTTTGTCATTCTGTGTGTCATGCCTTGTTCCCTTAGAGAGCGTTGTTATTTTTAAATCACTGCAGTCTCGTGTTAAATCTCTCCCCCACTTCCTGTGCATTTGTGTTTGGCTTGGTCGCCTGCCTTTCCTGAGTTTCACAGTGAGTACTATGTACCAAGTCAAGTACTGGCATCTATTAACCCAAGACATCATATCCTTGTCTGAGTAACACTTATCCTCCTATGGATATTAAAATAATATTGACTTCTCTCACCCACTCATTCTTTTTAAAACCACAATTGGTAGTTTATAACATGCAGTGCTTTACGATAGACATTTTAACAGCTTTTAAAATTTTTATGAATTTCTAATTCAAATAGAATTACATCACTTCTCCCATTTCCTGTCTTCTTTCCAGTCCTCTCTGGCCCGCTTCCTACAACTCCTCACATGTCCACTCGCCCTCGAGTGGGTACCCATTTCTTGATTGCTGTTATGTACACTTAAGCACATAAACACAAGCTACTGAGTCCTGTTGTCGGTGTTGTTTGTGTGTACATGGTTTCAAGGCTGATTACTTTGTAACAGATAATTATTAAGATGTTCATTACCTGGGGCAGGCTAATATACTTTCTCCAAACAGTCAGATGCCCAGGAGTGTTTGATTTCCTTTTGGTCTGGGGTGGGACATTGTGAGATTCCCCCTTCCGTGGTAACAGGACCGTTGGTGTTGGCACTGTGCCGGTCATACTGCTGCAGCCATTTCCAGGAGTAATCAGTTTGCAGCACACTTCCCAGTCTTGGCTCTTAGAATCTTTCTGCCTCATCTTCCATGGTGTTTTCTGAATCACAGGTACAGGAGCTACGATGTAGCGGCAACAGTTGGGACTAGACTTCTCATGTTCTGTTGTTCTTTGCATGGTGTCCCCAGCTGTGGTTTTCTGTGACCGTTTCCATTTATTGTAAAAAGAGGTTTTTTTTGATGAGAGGTGGTTGCTAGACTTGCATGGATAGGATTGAGAATATAGCTAGGGAATCATGCTAGTGTAGTAAGGTGGTAGTGGTAGATGCCTTTGTAATATCCACTACAGGCTCTAGCTCTGAGAAGAAGAATAGCTTCTAGTCCCAGTTCTGAATGTGCTCCCTATTGCAGAGTGGACTTTAAGTCTCGTTAAATAGCTGTTGCTTATCACAAGCATGTGAGTGCCACTTATTGAAACACTGTAAATATCTTGCATGCTGGTCATTGTGTTCACAGGTGTTACAGCTGGGTAGGACTGTTACATGCTTCCCTCCCTTGGTAGCTTACATAGTACTGTCTGATACTATGGAAACTAGACTACAGGAAGCTGGGTTTCAGGTTAGACATAGCTCAAGTCGTCCTCATCAGTATCCTCTCTGTGTGGCTTCTTCAGCAATAGGAGTCTACACTCAACCCCTGAAAGATAATAGAGGGATACACTGATGAGATAGGTAGGTAGTCAGGCAGGCAGACAGACAGACAGATGTAGAGACAGATAGACAGATAGATGATAGAGAAAGAGATAGAGATAGAGTAAGAGATAGAGAAATAGAAATAGAGGGCAGAGAGAGAAGGAGGGGGGAGGGAGACACAGAGGAAGAGAGATAGGGAGAAAGAGATATAGATAGATTGAAAGAGATAGAGATCAGAGAGTGGGAGGGAGGGAGAAAGGAAGAGAGACAGAATCACTTGGATTTTGCTGACCAATTATTGAAAAGTAGTTTTCTCATACCTGGTACTGGAACATTTGTTAGTCTATGGTTCTTATAGGATGCACTGTCAGCCCAAGTGGCTTTGTGTGTGTGTGAGAGAGTGAATGTCTCTGTGTGTGTGTGTGTGTGTGTGTGTGTGTGTGTGTGTGTGCTTGTGAGATAAACATAACATGAACCCGCAGGCTTTACCAACCTTGGTGCTGTTTGTTCTCCCTCCCTTTTCCTGCTGTAGTGACCTCGCCCCCTCCATTTTCCCATTCTGCCCTTTCTATCGCTGTTTCCTGCTATTCCTGTCTCAAGTCTCTCACAAAATGGTTCCTGTATGTTTTCCTGCTCCTTTCAGTTACCTCACATTACATATTCACATCTGAAGATTGGTACAGATGAGAGAGAACATGTGGGTTTTGTCATGCTGGGTCTGTGTTAACTCGCTCAATATGATCCTTAGTTCCCTCTGCTTATCTACACATTTCATGATTCATTATACTTTATAGTTCACTAGTTTCCCATTGTGTATATGTGACAACTTACATTCCCACCAGCAGAGAGCAAGAGTGAGAGCAAGAGCGAGGGTTGTCCTTCTGCCATAACCTCACCAGTATTTGTTGTTTTGTTGATAGTAGTCATTCTGACTGGGGTGAGCTAAAGGTTCACATCTTTATATATGTGTGTATTTGTATATTTGCAAAGATTCTCTAATGCTGTAGTTTCCTCTTGATTGGTTATTTCTTTTGCTGTAGATACTCAGGTATTCCCAGAACTATTTGCTGAAGATGCTATCTTTCCTACAATGCGTGGTTTTGCCTCTTTGTCAACCATTAGATGGCTGTGAAGACGAGCACACTTATTTTGGGATCTTTCTATTCTATTTCATTGGTCTTCACGTTTGGATTTTATGTCAGCATCACACTGCTTTTAACAGGATAGCTCTATACTATAGAAGTCTAGGATGTAAATCTCTCCAGCACTTTCCTTTTTAGTCAAGATTGCTTTGGCTACCAGGAGTCTTTTCTGGTTCTGTTTGAATTTTACATATTTTTTTATATTTCTGTGAAGAATGTTATAGGTATTTTGATTGAACTGAATCTGTAAATTGCTTTTGGTAGGATGGTCATTTTCAGCAATATCAACTCTACCAACATGTAATCGAAGTGATATTATCTGGGAAAACCTCTAGGCTTTGGGCAGAGACAGACTAGAAAAGAAAGTGTAATTAAGGCATCGCTAACCTGGGCTGGAGGGGTCTCTAAGCACTTAAGAATATGAGCTGCTCTAGCAGAGGAGTCAGTTCCCATTGCCCAGCTCAGACAGCTCACCACTGCCATAAAACCAGCTCCAGGGGATCCAGAACGCAACTCAGTCCTCTGAGGACACCTGCATTCCTACTGCACACACTCGCACACTGACACACAATTAAAAATTAAAAAAAAAACTCTAATGATATCGAACAACAAGATGATAATCTAAGTCACCAGAAGAAACACAATCGGAAACAACAGAAGATCAGAGTCAGCAGAGAGTGAAGTCTTCCTTCACCTAATGTCTGACACAAGCACTTCCTGATTGTCTGCCATAGGAAATGTTTAGTCAGTTAAAACCCCGTGGCTTTCTACATTCTAAGCACTGGGATTTGACTTAGACACACTTCTCCCCCAGGCAGCCCACTTGGTAGAACATCAGCCTCACCCAGAACCTTCTTAAGGGGCAGAGAGTGCGGCTGCTACCCATCAATGGCTAGAGTGACTGAGCTAACATGGCTTTTTATATATTACCTAAGTTTAATAAATTCAAATTCAAAAATCCTAACTAAGCCATTGGCAACCATATTAGAAACATCTCTAGTGAGGTCCTGACTAACACTTCCATGCACAGACACAGACACACACAGGCCCTCTCTCTCTCTCTCTCTCTCTCTCTCTCTCACACACACACACACACACACACACACACACACACACACACACACAATTACAGTGAAATCAACCAGTGCTTAAGCTTCCTGAGTTACCATCAGAATTCAGGACTCAGAAAGCAGCATCTAACCCTTTAGGAGTTAGAGAGCAGTGGGGCAGCACGAGAATTTGTTGAAGTTGTTTACATGTTAAGATATTTGTATTTTGAAAGAAAACAATAAATGCCATAATGTGAAAAAGGAAATGATTTGGAAAATTGATTTTTTTGAGGTTTTGTTTAGACAAACCCATGATGTTGAGAGGAGAGGCATCGCATGTGGCGCTTGGTAAACAAGACAACTCCTGGGCAGAATAAGTAAGTACCTCTGACGTTTGATACTTATAGGAAGAAGTTCAAAAGACTATCAGAATGTCTTATCTAGAGTTTGGGAGAAGGGTGGGCAGGGATACAATGTATGTACATTGGGCACACAAAAAAGAAAAGAGAGCTGGGAAAATCTACCTGGGCGATTTAGTGATCAAGTTCCTAATTTTTTTCCCTTAGCATGAATCTTTCAACATCTACATCTACAAATATTCAAAGACTTAGAATTTTCAAAAATCTATCTATGGAGTATGAGTTTCAGAATCCTAAATGCCTAACAATACAGCATCCTATCTCAGACTTCAAGTCCTTGGTTCCTGGCTCACGGGAAGATGGGGAGTTGGTGGTACTTAACACTTCTTGACCTTTGAGTCTTTCTGTCCAGGTCCCTGCTACCACCCTTGGCAGGTACGCAGTATTGGTGCATAAACCCCACATATCTTCTGTATAGGTTTAGATATGCCTTCTTCACCATGGATGGCAAGCAAATGATGATCTGTAAGCCTGAATTCTGGTTAAAGGCCCCTACACCAGGATATTTACCTTGTTTTTGCTATTCTTATCTGGCTAGTTTTATTGAAAAAATAAAATCACTCTATACAGGTCATCTAGAAGGAGTGAGATTTTGAGGTGTTGTCTCGGAAGCTAAAAATAAAATCAGATTAGCAGTAATTAGCAAGGTGGGTGTAATTTTATACCTTTGGCTGTAATCATTTCCTGAAGTGGTTTTCTCTTGATTTGACTTTCTAGTGAGCTACATTCCCTATTGAAAGAATGCATGCATTCTGTACCCCCTACAGGGGCGATTTTAAGGAAAGTACAGTAAACATAAACTAATGTAATGATGGCCTACACAGAACGCCCTGTTTTCATGAAATAAACCACTAAAAATACTTGTCGCTGTAACAATGCAAACCTGATGATAGTGGGGTTTTTAACCATGCCACACTATTATTTTATCCTGAAAGTTGTTGTTGGCAGAATCTGGTCTCAATAATTACTTTTTTTTTAAAGAAAGAGGAACGATTTTATTACACTCAAATACAGACTCTAAAAATATCAGAGAACCAAGTATACAGGGATCAGACTATTAATAGCTTGAAAAGCTATCAGTTGCTGGGGTGGGACACATGGGTTTTTTTACATTGTGAGCCAAAATCTAGAGTTTTCTGCCGAGAAATACATTCTGAATCCATAACACATTTAAAGGTGAGAAAAGGCTTGTGAATGATTAAAGCCCTTGTTCTTCCACACCCAAAGGAGACATTAATTCTTCCAAGGGTTGTGTTACAAACTCTCAGAACCTTCTATGATGACTGATTCGAGGATAATTAGCCTAAGACAAGACATATAACACAGCACTTTTATGAGATTAGTTAAGAATCGCATGCAAACTAAATTATGGTTTGTTGTTATAATGATAAAACCCCATGCCCGCTTGAGCTAAGCTTAGCACATGTCTCAGTGTGGTAGGAAAGTGGAGGCAGATCACATGCTGATGAAGTCTGTCTTCAGATGCTATCCATGCTGGGGGGTGAGGAGAGAGGGCTTCTCTACACACAGACATGCTATTCATTTCGGTGGGGGGAGACTTCTCTGCACGCGGACATGCTATTCATTTCCGGGGGGAGGGGCTTCTCTGCACACCGACATACTGTTCATTTCCAGTATCTATCTGAGAATCACCTTCGCCTCTATGCTACTTTTTGGTGTGAAGTTTCAACTCCCTTCTCTAGCCCGATAAATCTGACAGCACAAGAAATATTAAAGGGCTTTTGCTTATGTCTATAAAGAGAAGACGGGAGACTTAATAGACAAGTTGGGAAACATTGGACGTTGATACGAATGAGAGGCCAATTGTATGTCTGACCATTGACATGTACGCACGCGTGCGCATGCACACACATACACACACACACACACACACACACACACACACACATGCGCTCACATGTGTGCATGAGCGAATGTGCATGTGAAGGCCAGAAGTTGATTCTGAATAGCTCCTCACATTTTTTTCAAGCCAGTGTTTCTCAGTGAGCTTGCCACTCACCTATTAGCTGACCTGGATAGACAGCAAACTTATGGGATCTTCCAGTCTCCACCTCCCAGCTCTGAGATTACAGGGGTGTACCTCCATGCCCTGCATTTTATATGGCTTCTGGGGCTCTGAACTCAGGTCCTTGTACCTGAATGGCAAGCACTTTACCAAATGTTAAGAGCACATTTTCATTTTTTTTTAAATCGAGATTCAACTTGCACACTGTAAAGAATATATTTATTGTACATCTTAATATATGTTTACATGAGCTATCTGCACAGTCTCTGTCAGGATCCCGAGTATCCCCCACCAGTCTTGTCTGTTTGCTTCAATACTGCCATCTCTAGCTCCCTAAACCTGTTTAATCTGCTCCTGGATGTAAATCAAATACTTTGTAGTATCCTAATTTTTTTCACTCAGCATAAGGTACACAGATCTCATTGTTGTTTAATGTATTCGTTAATTTTCATTCTTATTCAGCTTTAGATGGTTTACATATAATACAATTTGTTTATTACATTTTAATATATTTATATTTTATTATATTTGGATTATTTCCAGACATTTGCTGTTGTTAATAATGCTAACATAAACATTCTTCTATTTATCTCTGGGCAAAACATAAGCACTTGTTTTTCTGGAATACAGAGCCAGCAGTGGAATTCCTGTGACACGTAGGGTAGTGTGCATCTGTGTGCACTGGATTCCTTCAAGGGATTCCTTAAGTCAGTTATAACTTAGGGACTATGTTGTACTATGTTGCCAGCAATAAATGAGTTTCTACTGGTTTCTAAGCCACACAGATAGTATGATTTGTCTGTTTTAATTGTGACATTTTTGCCCACTTGCTGAAGGAAGTGCATTACGATCTTATTTATTTTGCATTGCTCTGTTGGCTCATGATACTAAGCGTATATCTGTGTGTGTGCTGTATACTTAAATATCTCAATCACCAAGTTCTTCTTTGTTTCTGTACTGGCTGATTTTATGTGTCAACTGGACACAGCTGGGGTTATCACAGAGAAAGGAGCTTTCATTGGGCAAGTACCTCCATGAGATCCAGCTGTGGGGCACTTTCTCAATTAGTGATCAAGGTGGGGAGGGACCCTTGTGGGTGGTACCATCTCTGGGCTGGTAGTTTGGGGTTCTATAAGAAAGCAAGCTGAGCAAGCCAGTAAAGAACATCACTCATGGCCTCTGTATCAGCACCTGCTTCCTGACCTGCTTGAGTTCCAGTCCTGACTTCTTTTGGTGATGAACAGCAATGTGGAAGTGTAAGCTGAATAAACCCTTTCCTCCCCAACTTGTTTCTTGGTCATGATGTTTGTGCAGGAGTAGTAACCTGACTAAGACAGTTTCCTTTGCGTATTGTTTTCTAGGTCGCCAGTTTCATGTAGGATGTGGCATGTACCAGGCAAGAACTCTGAGCTACACTTCCGTTCCCGTTTGTATTTTCTGTTTTTGAGATAGAGGTATCTCTAAGTTGCCTAAGCTGGCCCTGAACATAAGCTCTTCCTGCCTCGGCCTCCAGAGTAGCTTAGATTACACGTTTATACAGCCTGACACATCAATATTTTTTCCCTCTGTGTAACAGACCTGGCTATCCTGGAACTTGCTTTGTAGATCAGGTTGGCCTTAAACTCACAGAGGTCTGCCTGTCTCTGCCTCCTGAGTGCCGGGATGAAAGGCATGTGCTGCCACCACCACCCAGCTAGTGATTCAACTTCTAAAAATTTATTTATATATGTATTTATTTAAATGTAGGATGCTCTATCAGGATGTACACCTACACGCCAGAAGGGGCATCAGATCCCTTTATAGAAAGTCAAGAGGTTGCTGGGATTTGAACTCAGAACCTCTGGAAGAGCAGCCAGTGTTAACTGCTGAGACATCTCACCAGCCCTAGTAGTTCTATTTTTAATAAACTACTAATTTTTAATGAACATTTTAAAAGATTAATAATATGTCTACATATTAAAATAACAAGCTTATCTTTATTTTTAAAAGTAGTAAAAGAGTTAAAAATGAGTATTAAGAGAAGAAATGTATTCTAATCCTTAAGGGAAGACATATTTTAACTGCCTATTCTTGATAAACACAAGAGCTGGGTGTATTGCTTTCCCAAGACAATATACGGTACTTGGGATGGACTATGTACTGAGAAACAGCCTATGAGTGAACGCATGGATGTCATCATCAGTGATCAACATAGTCACCTCTACCTAACAGTAGATACATTAATAACGACTTATAAGCTTTGTTTCCCATATGCTATTGCTGATTTGAGCTCTTCTTCAGAGACTAATGTGCTGAAAGGGTGTTAGCATCAAGGCATTTGACATTTAAGAGGTGAGGTCTATGGTTAGCTAGATGATCCAGCGGATAAAGTTGCTTGCTGCCAAGTCTGAGGACCTGGATTGGATTCCTGGGACCCAGGAAGCAGAGAACTTACTTCTGTAACTTGCCCTGAGGTAGGAAAACATATAGATCAGGTTGGCCTGTGTGCTTCTCTGCCGGGGACAGCCTTGGGTGTAAATCAACATAGAAAGTCATACAGCCCATCACAGCGACACCATTCCCTAGGCAGGGAACCTTGAATTATATCAGACAGAAGTCAGCTAGATGAGAGAGACCCAGCTAGCAAGCAGGAATGTATGCGCTCTCTCTGCTCTTGATTGTGGATGTGGTATGACCATTCTCTCCTAGCTCCTGACTTGGCTTCCTTTCACTAAGGATTGTGACCCAGAAGTAGTAGGTAACAGAATTCTCTCCTGGGCTGCTTTTGGCCAAAGCATATTATCACAGCACAGCGATAGTAAGCAACCTAGAACAGACACCAAGATTCAGAGAAAACTTAACCTTTGTAAGAATGGGAACTGCAAATGTCCCTGATTAAAACCAGGTCCTGAGTCAGAGACAAATTCCTCGTGGGTGGGGTCTGTTTCCAAGTCATCTGGTGCTGGAATGCTGACTGGGTCACAATGGAGAGCCAATGGAGAGCCAATGGAGAGCCAACCAAAGACATAGCTCAGACTGGGAAGGTTTGCTGGTCTCTAAAAGAAGGCACGGACGCCTGAATACATGGACATGGGGGCCACAGATGAATAACTTCTCCTTCTCTCTTTCATTTTCCCCAGTTGTAAAATAAAGGGTTCATCCGTGGGTTCTCTGGAGCCTCCTAGTTCCAACTGTTTCTTGATCCCCCAGAGGAAACAGCTTTTATGGGGAATTCAGTGTCTCCTTCCCAGGTCAGGGTGACCTGAGTGTAGAGCTCAGCCCAAGCCCCAGAAGGCTCACATCCCTTTAGACTCCATCCAGACAGTCTGACTCGTAGGTTAGCCTAGCACCTAACTGCTCTCCTCACAGGCTGAGATGAAACATGAAATCCCAGGCTTCCATGGAAAGAGCCCAAACCCAAAACAACAATGCACCTTGGATACAAGCAATGTTTCATTCTAGAAATAGAAAATGTCCTCTAGCTTAGTTATAATTTCTGCAATCTGTTCTGCCAATTTGTGGGGTGTGTGTGTGTGTGTGTGTGTGTGTGTGTGTGTGTGTGTGTTTTATAAAACTGCTATTCAGTATTCTTTGGGCCAAAATGAAAATCTAGCCTGTTTCTAATAGCTTGATAATTTTGGTAGGATGTGTCATTTAAGAGCTAATGAAGGGCGGGCAAAGTGGCCCAGATGGGTAAAGGTGTTTGCTGCCAGGACTGATGATCTGAGTTCAGTCCCTGAATCTAACATTGTGGGAGGAGAGAAGTGACTACGGGTGACTCCCTATGTAAAAGAGAAATGACATGGTTCATAGTGCCATGACCACTGCTTCTTCTTTGAAAATCTGCCTGAATTTTCCAGATTGGAAGCCCTTATCCTATAACCCAGGATGCTTGATAGAGTACATTAACTATTTTGCCTGTAAAAAGATTAGCTTTTAAATGTCACTTATCAGATTTATTAGTAGAAGAGACTCAGTATATTGTCCAATAAGCAAACTTCGTCTCTGACAGAACAGGAAAAACATGAGTGACATGTCAGTCTGTAACCAAAGCAAGGAAGGAGCCCAGGATAGGAGGGATGATGGAGGGTTGATGCCCAGGTTGTATGATGAAAAGTATACTTTTGGGTTCTGTTGATAATCTTATATTGTAAACAACAACGAGTTTTCTGTGTGTGGTGTGTGTGTGTGTGTGTGTGTGCGCGCGCGCGCGCACGCGCGCGCGTGCGCTCGCGGCCACGGCCAACACGGTTCATCTTAAAACTTCACCTCTGACCCCAGATGACAAAAGCAGACATAGCGACGTCTACAGGCCATGACTGACAGAACTCTGAAAGGCATCACTTAGAATCTCAAACAACCCTACACTGAGCTTGGCCCTCATCTCAGCCATAAGCATTCCTCATCTGAAAATCCACAATGTTCCAGCACCCCTGAGTTTTTTGAATAGTAATGACTCAAAATCCCATATCTGACCTCATGTGACAAACCAGTCAGAGTGCAGGTGCTATAATAATGGTGTTTAAAATTATCTCCAGTCTATTTGAATGAGGCATATATAAAACATGAACTTCACCAGTCAGCCCCTGGGGAACATTCCACATGCAAGTCATTAGGACAATAATGTAGGGCTTCCTCTCCACAGAAGGGGAAACAAGGCAATTCAATAACATCTCTCAGTGCAAGAGTGGGGAAGGCAGGCACTGAAAAATCATCCAGAGGAAAAAATTCAAGATCCATTCCTAAAGCCAGGGAGCTCATTACACCACATCTTAAGGTGTTCCCCGGGAAGAAGTCTGTAGTGGTTTCAATGGGGGATATTCCCCGACAGGCTCATGTATTTGATTGAACACTTGGTACTCATTTGGTGCTGTTTGGGGACCTTGTACAGTCTCAATGAGGTGGAGCCTTGCTGGAAGATGTCAATGGGGTCTGGTCTGAGGACTACAAAGCCTTATCCTTGAAGGACGAGACAGAGACGAAGGACACACATCTAGATCGTACTACCTTGGTCGAAGGACAAGGACGACGGTACGACACGACGGGGTCGGTACTGTCTGAGATCGAAAGACCTTGACTTTCGGTTAATTTTGAGAGGAATTCAACGAAAAGCAGTACCATAAGATAGTGTCGTTGTCTTTACACTGACTATGTCTGAGGGTAGTGTTTGCCTCCTGGCATGATACTCCTTCCTGCCTGTTGTTCTCTATGGTCACACCTAGTGACAGACCAAGATCTGGTTGGTGTCTTGTCAGAATACAAACAGAAGCTCATATGGGAAGGGCATATAAAGAATTTATGAAAAGACTGCACAGAGGTAAGGGGAGGGAAGCAAGAAGAAATGTGCCAACAGCTGGCCTTTTATATTCCTGATTCTTATGATATGAGGTAAGACCCAGGTACCAGAATCAAGAGATGCTCTGTGTGGTCAAAGCCACTTTCAAAGAGACAGGAGCCTTGGGCAGACTTGTAGGTCTGAAATAGAAAATGGGTAGAGCGTTCTTTTCTCCACCTCCATGTCCTGCTGGCAGATGGGCACCCCCACCTTTCTCCTTGTCCCTGCAGTTCCCCATCCTATGTAGCTCTAGGAGAGGCATGAGGTACCTGAGACTCCACTTTGAATTCTGAAAATGTTGTAGATTAATTTTATAAAATAGACATTGGTGTCTCTGGGCATTATGGATTTTATGTGTTTTGATGTCCCCTGAATGGATCACTGATTCACTGTTCTAATCAGAGTTTTCTCCTAACTCTACACAGTTGGAATTAGAGGTCCACACAATGAACCTCTACAAAAATGCCACAGACGATGGCCATCTAATTCCAATTATCATATTTATGCTGCTGACTGGAACACTTCTGACACCCTGTGAATAGAAAATTCTGGAAGTATCCTTTCACATAGCATAAGTATGTCCACTTGAAAATACATGTGCCTACTTCCTTTTATCACATGCTTTTCCATTCAGAATGCTTTACACATATAATTTCAATTTAGTTCCCCAGAACTTTGATGGTGTTAGCATTGTTTCTCTCAATGGTCAAATGAAGGTGACACTTAATGGATAAATTACCAATTCCCCAAGAACTTGAGAAGAGAGAATGGATCAGGGGCTCCCCAATGCTATTATGTCATGATGCTGGTCTAAATTTCTAAGCAGAAGAAACCATAATATTCAAGTGATGTGCTGGAAACTAGAATGGTAGACTCTTGGATGTCTTTTTAGCATCAGATTTGATCGCATTTGACTCTTGATTGTTACCTCTGCAGGTGTATCTGGTGATCAATGACAGAGGTGCATCTATGTCTTATCACTGGGAATAGAATCCAGCCAGTTATCTTTCATTTGGTGCCAGATACACAGTATTATTTCAATACAGGGTACTAAACAGAACTTAAAACTCCCATTAAAAATGCACATATAGCAACATTCTCGCAAACAGCCAAATTCTCTCTGTCTCTTTCTCATTTCCAGTAGCCTCTAATCTTGAAAAGTACATCTTCTGTTTCTTTAAGTGTATAAAGAAGAACCTCCAAATTTTAGCTCTGTATTTGACTCTCTGAGAAAGTCTCATTTAAATCATTCTCTTCCAGTTAAATTTTCCCTGCCTCCTAAAATGTGGCTGTAGCCACATATCTCCCAGTAAGTCTGAGACTCAGTCCATTCCATGGTTCTGCAGGAACCTCCTCCCCTGAGAAATTCTACCTGGACATTTTTGTCTGTCTGTGGACAAGCCAAAGTCCAGACCAGGCAGTAGAGAGCATCCTAAGTAGTTGGACCCGAAACAGATTCAATTCATGGAAATATTTTAGAACTGGAAGAGCAGGAGGTTGTCTCCTCTCTATTTTAAACCTCACTGTCTGTTAGGATCCAGTGGGAAGAGGATGTTACTCCTTATTGAAAAAATAAAAGTTAATGGTTCTTATTCAACTGCAGAGCCCAGCCACCAGAGAAAGATAATTGCATCCCCATTTCTGGCATCCAGATCTCTTTGGGGAGGTTATAGAACCTTCATTAAATGGAACACTGCTGGAAGAAGTGTGTCATTTCGGGTGGGCTTTGAGAGCTTACAGCTTCACCCACTTCCTATTGCCTCACATTTCTGGTGTGGATGAAAACAGGACTGCTCAGCTTCCTGTTCGAAGCCTGCCGTGCCTCCCCGACACTACACTCTTTCCCTTTAGAAACCTACATAAACACTTTCATTTATAAGTTGTTTGAGGGGCCATGGTATTTACCACAGCAGCAAAAAAGCAACTCCTCCAGGGTCTTTCCAAACCTGGACGCTCACTGTCTTGCTGACACCAACTGGCCAGCCAACACGCCTCTGGGAGCCGCCTGTTCCCTTTCCCAAACAACACCAGTCCAGGTTCACAGCTGAGTGCCACAGTGCCAAGCCTTGAGAAACTCAAGTCCACATGTTTGGGCCACAAGTGCTGTCCCCACTGAGCCATCTTCTCAGACTCCCATATCTGAAACAACTAACAATCAAAGCCATGTATTCTAAAGATATTCAAACTCTATAGAAATTAATTTATGATCTAAGATCCTCTCCTCCTAAAATCCAGGTTATATTCAAAGTTTGCAGTGTGTATCCAGCCTTCAAATATGCACACTCACATGAACACTCACAGACAGACGCCTACGTGTGTGTTTGTGTGCATGTGTGCATGTGTGTGCGCGCGTGTAGTAATCTCCCCTTAAATGTGGCTATATTCTAAACAGTAAAGACAATTGGACTTTTTACATAATTAGACATACCTTCTGACTGACTTGCCCACATCAGCAGAGAATCACATTCTCTGAGGTTCTCAGCATCTAGTTTCTCATTTCTGTTCCATAATTTACAACTTCCAAAAAAATCTTCAGTGCCCTCACTGCAGACCCCCAATGCCCTCAGCCATACAGATTTAATAGAAATGGAAGGGTCTTGTGAACCTCTGTCTCTTCAGCACCTCACAGGAGCATGACCTAAGACTGCTACGAGGGGCTGAGTGGTGTGGTCTGAGCTTGTTGGCATTCTAAGGCATCTTTATGAGTGATTTAATCACAGCTAGTGAATGGAAATAAAGATTCGGTTTGGTCTCGGTCTCCTGTGATCCAAGTGGGCTTCTGAGCACAGGGTGGAGGGACTGAGTCACACACAGCCCACAGATGACCAGAGGACTGGGTCTCCTGGATGACAAGAGGACTAGGTCCCCCCAGATGAGTGACTTCATCTGTACTTTGTCACTTTCCCTGACTTTGTATGAGACTCCATGAGGGCTGAGGGGGGTTGAAAAGCCTGCTCAGTATTCACTGAAAGTAAATCTACTTTATGAGGCGGCCATCTGGGGGGGGGGTGAGGGAGGGGAGACTGTGATTTTAATACCTCTCACACTCAGCCTGCTCAGGACTCCACTGGAAGGCTCAAGGTCCAGGCCTGTCTCTGTGCTGTGTAACAAATTTACTTTATAGTAGAAGACACATCTCTCATGTGTGGACAAGAATTCTCTCTTCTTCCCTCAACCTTTTTCCCGTTGGTTCAGCCCCTCGCCTTAGTGATACCCAGTATCTAGCGTGAGTAACACACAAGTCAGCACCAAGCACTACAGACACACAACTCAGCACCAAGCACTACAGACACACAACTCAGCACCAAGCACTACAGACACACAAGTCAGCACCAAGCACTACAGACACAAAACTCAACACAAAGCAATAGAGACACACAAGTCAGCACCAAGCACTACAGACACACAAGTCAGCACCAAGCACTACAGACACACAACTCAGCACCAAGCACTACAGACACACAACTCAGCACCAAGCACTACAGACACAAAACTCAACACAAAGCAATAGAGACACACAAGTCAGCACCAAGCACTACAGACACACAACTCAACACAAAGCAATAGAGACACACAAGTCAGCACCAAGCACTACAGACACACAACTCAACACAAAGCACTACAGACACACAACTCAGCACCAAGCACTACAGACACACAACTCAGCACCAAGCACTAGAGACACGCTACTCAACACGCAGCACTAGAGACACAAAACTCAGCACCAAGTACTACAAACATACAACTCAGAACAACACTAGGTCTATACAACTCAACACCAAGCACTAGTGATATAATACTCAGCACCAAGTACTAGACACCCACAACTCAACACCAAGCACTAGCGTTACGTAACTGAGTTCCTGATGCACAACTCAGGACCATGCATTAGTAATACAAATCACCAGGCCTCAGTGACACACAACTTAGTCACTAGCAGAAATGACCCCAAATTTGCAGACTAAGTGTACCCATGAAGTCATAACAAGATAGGTAATTCCCAGAGTCCTAATGTTGCTTTATGCATGGATCATATGTAGCCACTGCTCATGAGAGGAAATTCTCCTACAGGACAGAAAATACAGGAAGCAAGAGGACATCGCCTCTCCTACAGTCACCACAGACAGCCTGCAACATGTTATCAGCTCTCATCTCCTTACAGGCCAGTAGAGGAAGAGGAAGAGTCATCTAACCCTGACAACAGAGTTTCATTCAGTTGACCCCGTGCTGACACACCAGGATGGAATGTTCTTCTCCCCAGAAGGCTCCATGACACTGTTTATAGAAGGTGCTGAAAATGCCAGAGAGAGTAGCCCTGGCCTCCCCCGCCATTTTGGGACCTCAGCCAATGCAGTGAAAATGTTCTAGTATCATGTCCATTGTTTAGATCTTTCATTCACTGCAGCCCCTCACATAAAACGCAGTACAAAGTCTCCTCTTCACTTCCACAACTAGCAAAAGCCTCAATTCATTTATCCATGTATCCACAAAAGCAACAGGGAAAACAGACATGGAAGCCTGGGCCTTAAAGCTTAGTGGAGGTGGAGATTTTCTCAAGGTAGGGAAAGGTCTCCCTCAAGCCTGTAAACAGAAGCTCTTAATGTGAGACTGGGGTTCAGTAAGCACAGCCTAGCACAGATGCGCTCCCCAAAAGAGAGCTGAGTCTGACTGGATGGCAAGATGCAGTCCAGGCATTTGTTAGAGGAGTTAAAGAGAAGCAGAAGACCATTGTGGTAGGAGGGGCTCCGAGGCTGCTTGAGGCCCTTCCAGGAGGAGGAAGCACTAGGGATCTGGGCTGAGTGGGCAGTCACAGAGGAAAGGCAGAGAAGAGATGTGGGTAAGGGGTGGCTTTGACTGTTAGCTATCATCTCAGTCTATGTGCACGCGTGCATGCATATGCATGTATTACTGTGCATGAATGAATGAATACGTGTGTGAATGTACTAATTTGGGCATGGCAGAATCACCTCAGAAATCGTATTTTTATATGCCATCTATAACAGGTGTGTGTGTGTGTGTGCATGCGTGCGCGTGTCTCTCTCTCTCTCTCTCTCTCTCTCTCTCTCTCTCTCTCTCTCTCTGTGTGTGTGTGTGTGTGTGTGTGTGTGTGTGTGTGTGTTTGCATGTGTGTATAGTTGTGCATGTATGAGGGTTACATGTGGAAGCCAGAGGACCATTTTGGGTGTCATTCCTCAGGCACCATCTTCCTTGAGTTTTGAGACAAGGTCTCTTCCAGGAACTGAGGCTCTCCTGCAAGCCCCATGGATCCACATGTGCTATGCTGACAGCAGCCACCACCGCACCCAGAATTGTTTCCTGAGGTCCTGGAGTTCCATCTCAGCCCTCTCCTTGCACGGCAGTTGACTTGATTGGCCTCTGCCCCAGCTCCAACAATTTCCAGGAGTGTTGAAGTGGTTCACACATGCAGACCTCAGGTTGCTCTTCTTTGGAATGCCTGAAGGATGCTGTATTCCGCGTACCACAGTTGGGGTGGTCTGGCAGGAAAGGTAGGACAATTGGGCAATGAGGCATCTTGTCAGCTTGCAGTACGCATACAGCCCACATGTAGCATCACAGAGCTCTTTGTGATTTACTAGATCTTCCTGAAGACTTTCATCATCATGAAAGTAACTTTGTTTAACCTCCCTCCCAAACTTTAGGGGCACTAATCTGTCACAGTAGGCTCTATCTTGTACATGTAAATGGAGGGAACTTTGTAATCAAATCCTAAATGTGTATTTGTGCCAATATGGCTTTTCAGGAGGATGTATGATAGGAAGCAACAGACAGAGCAGGGGACAATTAAAGGGGACAGCACCATGCAGCCAGACCTTCCACTCCCTGAATGGAATTTCCAGGGCTGCACTGAGCTGCACTGATTTCTGAATTTTCATGTTGATTTGCAGCCGGCACAACATGATTGGGACCCCACGTGCCTCTTCTTCCCCGTCACCTGCAATGGAGACTCATTTAGGCAGCAGGAACCTTGCAAAGATGCATTTCCAAAAGCATCCTAATTTCAGCACGGGCTCCAATTAGGAGTCAGCTCTGTGTTCCAAACTGTTAAAGGGAAACACTGCAGCTCGAGGGCACCAGGGCAGGCCCCAGATCTGGGTCCTGGGAGCTCTGTCTGCTGCCATTCCCACCCAAAACGTCTCCCAAGAGACACTCAGAGATCTGCCAGGCCCGCTGGGCGTGTGCCAGTCCTTTGCAAGATTGTGATTTATTGAGACTTAAATTTCAGTGAGCAGGAACAAGCCCTTCACCAGAAACAAAACGAAACAGAAATCTCAGCATTCTCTTGTGTAAAACGGCCATTGCCAAGGGCAGGGCAGAGGAGGAAGGCGTTAAAGCTGGATCTGACTTGAGAGTAGAGGCCCCAGGACACAGTCAACAGAACTAGTACGGATAACATCAGCCCATCCCTGTCCCTAAAACAAGTCTTTGCACGATTTGCATACATGTTTCTTGTGAGATGTATGTGCATCTTGCCTGGAATATATTTCATTGTGTGACATATGGTTCCTTTCAGCAGAAGATACTAAATGACTTTAGAAATAGCCCTGCCTCTCACTCCCAGGGAGGAGGGTGCCATGCAGAGGTCTGCACTCAGGCCCTGAGTAAAGGTCATGGACCTTACAGGTCCTTCATGATTTTCCCTGTCATTTTCTCCTGGCAGAGCAGGTTGGGCTTAAACGCCCTAGACATCCAATGCCCAGAGAACCCAAACACAGAAAACATGAATGCCTTTTGGTCACAGTCTACTGTAAGATTCTGGAGGGAAAGGCTGAAGAAACTCTAACAAACCTGTGTGTACCATAGGGACAAAAGCAAGCCTGGCACATGACTTCTGGCCTTTCAGTTTTATAAGATCCACTCAATTGAAGGAAGTACTATCTTAATATGCAATTAATTCTAATGATACACATGAGCTATTTTATGTGTTGGGTGGAGTCTTAGGCTTTCTAAATCCAACATGCATTCTGTTCTTGCAGCCCAAGCTGGGACTGACCATGGCTGTAGTTCCTGACACCACATCCTATATCATGGCTCCTATATCATGCAGTGAGTTCCTAAAGAGGTCACAGAAAATGAGCTGCAATATCATGTTCACGTATGCATTATTCTATGTGAAGGAGGCAGGTGTTGGGGGTGACATAGAGGAGGAGGAGAGAGATAATTCGTATTCATTACTGCTCTTCAGTCCTTCACTTCTCAATATTGTGGGCTGCTTGACTGTTATACCTGGATTTTCTCCATTCTACTTTGTTAGTAAGACAGTTCAGCAGGGAGAGGTGCTTTCTGCCAATACTAGCAATGTGAGTTCTATCCCCAAGGACCCTCATGGTGGAAGGAGAGAACCAACTTCTTGGAGTTGTTTGTTTAGTTTGTTTTAATGTCAGCTTCATACAAGCTGGGGTCATCTGGAAAAAGGAAACTATAATGGGACAATGTCTCCATCAGACTGGCCTGTGGACAAGCCCAAGGGACAATTTCTTAATCATTGACGTGGGACGGTCTAGCCCACTGTGGGTGGTGCCACCCTGTGCAGGTAGTCTAAGGTATATATAGTTACTGGAGAAGGGGACACATGGCTGTAAGCAATAGCCTTTCTTTTCACAATGTCATTCAGGGTTACAGCGTGTAGTCCTCACTTAAGAATGCAACCATGATAGCCAGGCATGGTGGCTCATGCTTTTAATCCCAGCAATTGGGAGGCAGAGAGAGGCAGGCGGATTTCTGAGTTCGAGGCCAGCCTGGTCTGCAAAGTGAGTTCCAGGACAGCCAGGACTACACAGAGAAACCCTGTCTCGAAGAGAGAGAGAGAGAGAGAGAGAGAGAGAGAGAGAGAGAGAGAGAGAGAGAGAGAGAATGCAACCTTGAAATTCACCGCAGAGCTGGCTGGGGCAGCTGAAGCTTAAAATCCCTAAAAAGTCTAGAGCAGGAGGATAGCTATAGGAGGAGGTGCTGGTTCCCTAATTGGTTCGTGATTGCTGGACAGAAGGGATGGGTGGGACTTCCGGGTCCCAGGCGAAGGAAAAAGAGACCCAGGAGAGGGGTAAGAGTGGGAGTGGGCCAGGCTTTGGAAGAAGAAGCATGAAACTACCATATGAATCTTGGGGAAGCTAGAACCAGCGGCCTCCGCCACCAGTGGAAACTGTCTGCTATAGGCTAGCTGATAAGGTTAAGGCAGGAGAGTCTATCTGGCAAGTTCTAAAATAATAAAGCCATCTGAGTGTTTTTCATCTGCAGAGCAAAGGCAGAGAAAGAGAGATAGGGGAGGTAGCTGGTGCCTTGTGAAGCTGGTGGGAGGGGAAGGAGCAAAAGAGAAGCTGAGAGGGAGCAGGTGGAGTGGCTTTCCTGGGTTGGAGGTTGGTAGATCAATCCTGGGCTAAGACAGATGGAGCTAAGGGAACTGGGAGAGGTCAGAGCATGGGCCGAGCTCCCAGGAAGGCAGTAGCTGTGAGTTTGAGAGCAGCTTTAACTACACAGAGAGTTTAAGCAAGCTTGGACTAGGAGTAAGACCATGTCTCCAAGGAAGAAATGAGGCGGTCTGGTTGGAGGAAGGGAAAGGCTGGAGTAAGGGAGGGAAGAACGGAAAGAGAGAGAGATGCTAGCTCACAAAGGAAGGGGAAGAAACAGCTCAAAGGCAAGAGGCAGACTGTCAGCCATGTTTTAATGCTGCGCCTCTTGAGTCCCTATTCTTCCCAGAAAGCACTGGGCACTAACTATGAAGAGGATGGAGGACACTCAGTACTTGGGAGACTGTTTCCCCAAAGCAAACTTTAGTTCTGTGAAGAAGTGGGCAAATATGATGTAAATGTATTAACACATTTGCTGAATTCTGCAAATATATTTTTACACAATTAGCTTAATTATTTAGATACATATTAAACCTTGCTTGCCTCGAGCAATTTAACATGGAATGTAATTTCCCATATTATCGCAAGAAAAACACATTTATAGAAAATCTGTGTCTCTCCTTTCATAATAACACTTCAAATCCTCATTATTTAAGACATAAATAAATATATTTCAAGGATAATGAAAACTGTATTTCCAGAGAAACTGTCTCTTAACCTACTAAACAAGTGGTATCCTAAACGTTCTCTGATTGATCGTGGTGCTGCTAGAGGCCTTGGTGGACCCGGCATTTTATAACAATGTACACAGCAGGGCACCTCCAGACTTCTCATTTAAAAGTGAAAAAGATGAATTTTCTTTTGTTCTGGAAAAACATTTTGAAGAGCTTATAAAAAAAAGAAAGAACCCCAGAGAGTCAGGCCCAGTGGCTTGAAAGGTAGATGTAGGAAGATCAGGTATTGTAATCCAGCCTTGGCTACATAAATAATGAGTTTGAAGCCAGCCTGGGCTATAGGAATCTGTCTCACAAAAGAAAATGGGAGTTACCAAGGATGCAGCAATGATCATGGATCGTCATGCTCTAGCTTTCAGAGAACATGGCTCATCTACACTGAAAAGCCTGCTTGGGAGCCACTGTCTAGTGTCACACACCAATACCATACAGTGTTGGGGACTGTGTGCGGGAGGACCTCCTGAGAGGTCCAGGTCTTCCAAGCCCCTGTTTCAATCGTCTAGCCTAGAGAGGAAAAGAAGACGCACATTGGTAAGAGTGATCATGTTAATAAAAGGCTTTAAAGATTTACTTTTCTCTTAATTATATGTGCATGTGTACATCTGTGTGGGGGGTATGTGCATGTGAGGGCAGGTGCGTGTGGAAGCCAGAAGAAATTGGAGTCCCCTGAAGCTGGAGTCAGGGGTAGTTGTAAGCTGCCTGGCTTGGGTACTGGGACCTTAGCTCATGAACTGTACAAGAACAGTAAGTGTTCTTAACCATGGAACTGTGTCTCTAGCCCCCAATATATTTTAAAAGAGCTCCCACATGATCATATTCTACTGTAACGCACCCTGGTAATATAGGTGGCTCTTTGTAGCAATGATTTGCAGTCACCGTTTTATAAAATGAGAAAATGGATCACATGGAGAAGAAACTTTCCATGACCACTCAAAGCAATCAAACTGTTTAGTCATTTTGCTATTAATTAGCAATCATTGTGGAGAAGGTGTGTGTGTGTGTGTGTGTGTGTGTGTGTGTGTGTGTGTGTGCGCGTGCGCGCACACGCGCGTGCGTGTACAAGTGCACACACACAATTTTCTTTTTGCTACAGCCTCTGATATTAAGAACCAGTAATGGACACATCCATTGGCATTAAATATTGGTCAGCGGTTAACAGTAGCCTAGAGAGATGTCTTATCTACTTGGCAGCACATTTGGGATTTCACCCCCCAAAACTCACTGCTAATCTGTCTTCTGGCAGTGTGTTCAAGTCAGCTATCGCATGCAGATAACAACATCCATTTGAAGTGTTCTTTTATCCACTTGTGTCAGCTCAGCCCAACTTCTTATTACTTGATTGTCATATCTTTTTAATAAGTCCCTAGTGTTCTCCATATAAAGTGAGGAGGAGGAGGAGGACAAAACAGAAGCAGAAGCAGGAAGAAGAAGTGGAAGAGGAAGGAAAAAGAGAAGGAGAAGGAGAAGGAGAAGGAGAAGGGGAAGGAGAAGGAGGAGGAGGAGGAGGAGGAGGAGGAGGAGAAGAAGAAGAAGAAGAAGAAGAAGAAGAAGAAGAAGAAGAAGAAGAAGAAGAAGAAGAAGAAGAAGAGGAAGAGGAAGAGGAAGAGGAAGAGGAAGAGGAAGAAGAGGAAGAAGAGGAAGAAGGAGAAGAAGAAGGAGGAGGAGGAGGAGAAGGAGAAGAAGAAGAAGAAGAAGAAGAAGAAGAAGAAGAAGAAGAAGAAGAAGAAGAAGAAGAAGAAGAAGAAGAAGAAGAAGAAGAAGAAGAAGAAACAAATAAGAACAGCATCCTAACAAACAAAGCTGAACTACTGAAACCTTAGGCAAGCAGCCATGGAAGACATCAACCTGCATCCTTCATTCAGGGTCCTGAATTCACAGGGGAAAAAATTGTTCATGTCTCCATCAGTTACTGGATAGTTGGTTTTGAATGTTTTGCAAAACCCCACTTGGTATCTACCAACATATGTTCCTCAAACTATGGCATCATGACGATAGATTGTGGTTCATTTCCATCACAAGCCTCCACAGAGTCTGGGGCTTGTCAGCATTAGCTGCAGAAGGCCGTTTGTGCCCTGCAACCTCTTGGTGTTCTTGCTGCTTCTTACACACAAGGTTTGCATGGTATTGCCTGGCGCTTCTCCCTGTCTCTCCAGCACCTTTCACATCTGTATGCCTTCCTCTTGCCTGGAGACAGAGAAACCGGAGACAGCTGCCTGCCTTTGTGTGCTGGACTCTCTTCATCACTACTTCCTTCAGAGAACGTCCGGACTCTCCCCAAGGTAACTGAGGTGTCACAGCAACCAGTTGAGGTTTGAGCACATGGTACTGTGTCTGACCTTACTCTCATTCCATCATAGCCCTGTCACCATGTGATGCTGATGCTGTATTCCTGCCATATCACTGTATACTTCCTTCTTCCTAGACTGTAAGATGACGCATAAAGACAGGGATTCCACACTGCCTACTTCTGTATTTCTCTCTCTTCCTCAAACTTCTACCATAACATTGAGTTCACATTGTGAATTTTCAGTTACTCTACCTACATTCACTTTTAGATATTTCAGAAGGTTTAACACAAACACACACACACACACACACACACACACAAACACATACTCAACTCCAAATAACTTACATCAAAAAACTCACTAACTCACTAAAATACCTCACTAATTAATGACTATATAGAAAAAGAGATGCTATTGTGTGGCTGAAACCACTGTTTCTGAGGATCCCCAAGGTCACTGAAGGCCAGGAGAAGTCATAAAGGAAAATTGCTAGGTGCCCAACTAGGGAGAAAAAGCTACATGCGCCATCTCGTGGTCATAATGTGTAAAATGCGCTTGGACTCACCATCTCCAGGTCCATCCTACAGAGTGAAACCAAGCCCCAACTGGCCTTGATGCTCCTTTCTTCAGGGCATTGTGGGTAGTGTGGAGAGCTTTGCATGGATCAGGTTATATTTAACACCTAAGATAATCATACAAGCGTGATGTTGTCCTTCAACCCATTCTAGGGATGACAAGTTTGAGGCGATGAGTGGTTGAGTTTTCTTAGCCTGGCAATTTAACACAGGCAACATCTTCAGAAATTAAACCATCATCAACACTAACCTACCCAGTCATGCAGTGCCCAGAACCATCAACTCCTGTGTCAAGTGTGGGGCTTGTGTGTTTATGGTTCTCAGGGTTAGAGCCAGGCGTGGTGGCACACACCTTTAATCCCAGCACTTGGGAGGCAGAGGCAGACAGATTTCTGAGTTTGAGGCCAGCCTGGTCTACAGAGTGAGTTCCAGGACAGCCAGGGCTACACAGAGAAACCCTGTCAAAAAAAAAAAAAACCCACGAGATTTTACAATGTTAAAATCTTAACACAACTCAGTGCTGCTTATTCTTGAGAAACCACGTCCCAAGGCAAATGTAACAATCACCTAAACTTCCCAAGTGGTAGTGACTTAGAATTTGACTCCTATTCATGTTTTCAGTTAAACTCCACCTGGGATTTGCTGCGTTGTTTTTATGTATAGTAAGTATATGAAGCTACAAAGTGTCTTCCATGTTTTTTATTGTCCTTACAAAAAATAAGTTTCCATCCTTTAAATATTTGATGTTCCAGTTTTCTTGACACCTGGAGCCACCTAAAGTAGAATCAGGAACACCTGTGTGTCTCCCACACGGAAAAGCTCCAGTATTACACGATCCACCTTCCAGAGCATTCCATGAACCAGAAACCAAAGCACCAAACCCAGATTCCAGACAGCTTCCAATCTCATGGGAAGAAGACTGTGCTAAGTCAATGGAAGGCGAAGAATGATGACGGTGGAAGAAGACAGAACCTGCAGCCCTTGAATGGCACAGGGAGCCCGCAGAGCACCTTATAATGGGTGGGTTGGCCACTGAGCACTTCTCGGACCCATCCCACGGGCTCTTGCCACTGCACCACATGGTATTATAATTCACCTTGCTGGCATTCCATCACGTCGTACTTGGTGTATGTTGCATGACTGACGCATGCTCAGACTCCCCTTCTGCCCTCCTTCCTTCCTGTCTTCTCATTCCGGTCGCTCCCACTGGCAGTCTTGAGCACCCTTCACTTTAAGTAGCTCTGTTTTATAAATTCTTCATGTCGGTATCTCTCTTGACCCCCGTGGCGTGGCAGAGGATGGGGAGAAAGGAGCAATAGGCAGGTTTCATGGACAGCAAAAGGAAATGTACAACCCCAGTAGTGGCTCTGGACAGACAATGTGTATGAGTCTGGACAGACGCAGGTAAGAGGGAAACTATCTCAACAGGGACACGTTGGATGTTCACCGAGAGGCTGACAGCTCCTCGCTGTTCTCTTAGCACATGGATAGTTTCGAATTACTCGTATTTCGTGACATTGGCTGAAAACTAGACTATTAACTGTCTCGCTGCCCACGGAAGCTTTACCACAGCAGTGATAATGTGGGTTGTTCTTTGGTGAAGTGCGCTGAGTCTCAATTACTCTCACTTGATAGAGAGTGGATCGCGTGAAGGACTCAGAGCATCTCCCTGATCACAGAATTTCTCTACTGAATCATTTCACACTCTGTGTGTTTTCCAGCATTTTTATAATCCTTCCCCAAAATACACAAACAGACATTCTTAAAAGACCAAGGGGTGGGGGCAGGGCACGGGGCAGGGGGCGGGGAGCTTTCCTTATTCTTCTTGGACAGGCAGACTGAAATCCTTCACAGCAGAGACCAGCTAGATGATATTCAGGCTCACGCACCATCAACACGGTTGTCAGCCATGTAGCGTGTTCATTATGGGGCGGCATATGAGACGGAGCGAGCACAGCTGGCTCTCCAGATCTCAGGTTGAGGCTGCGGGGCTGACTGCTAGAAGCATCATCTTTTCACTTAGACGCTGAGGAAATTTGATCTGGAAGTCACTGGGGGAGACCGTGGAAGCCCCGCGATGCCGTGCTTATTGAGTGACTTTTCCATTTCCCAGCTTAGTTCGATACAAACTTCTAGCAACACAAGCAAAATGACTATTAAAATGATATTTACGGGCCTGCCGCTAGTGTTTCCAAAGCTATATTGCTTTCAAATAATTCATACTCCTTAATTATTTCTCAAAATAATTAATTCCCCGCTCTAAAATTTTTTATATATTCTTTCTTCTTCATTAACACCCCCCAAAGCCAGTGTTTTTAATTCTCGTATGAAAAAAAGAAAAAAAAGCCACTGTAGCTAAGCAAGACTCACCATGAGAGAGAGGCAATTAATAGTGAGAATAAGAGCAGTAAAAGCATGGCTTTAATCATTTGTCTTTTATGGATCTTTGGTTAAAGATTGAATTTTATTGTGTTTGTTTTTAAATGCCATATTTAGAATTATTTTGTTTGAAACCTTAAACAAGTAGACCTTTGTTTATGCTCCAGAAGGTACCAGAAGGCAACCGAGGTATCCCATATGTTTCCCTCTCAGTTAACTCTTTAATTATTCTGCTCCCCCACACAGAAGCAGGTAGCTAGCTCCATTCACTCTTTACTGATGATTTAATTCACCCTTTCTCCCTGCAACAAAGCATGAGGCTGATGCTTGGGCACTATTTTCCTTGTGGGATGAGCATCTTATTTACATTTAATATCTACATTTAATATCTACATTTAATATCATGTGTCCTTTTTAACCCCCACCCCACCCCCACCCCGTGCCTCCCTCCTCTCTGTGCGCTGTGGTGTTAAGAAGAGCTGGCCTTGACCAGGCTAAATCACAAAACACCCTTTAGTGTCTTCTGAATATCAGATCAGAGTAGTGTGTCTCTGGATTATGGATTCTCCAAATCTCTAAAGACGTTTTTGTCTTACCTAACTCCTGGTCCACCATTTCTTAGAATTGTATTCTAGTCTTTCTAGGCTTACTTTTCATAGGGAAAAGTGATAGAAAACTAACCGAGTTCTTTCTATCGTATTTTTCTTCATTGAGATACTATAATTCTGAAAATCGTTATGATCCTGAATTAGGACATCAGGACTCTCCACGTTGATTCTTTTGTGCCTGAAAGAAGAAATTTACTTCTTTTCATTCCCCCTACACCGTCCTGTAAAATCTTTAAAGGAAAAACAAACAAGCAAACAAGCAAATATTCAGTCGGTGTGTTGTTCTTCTCTGTGGCTGAACCATCATCTCAGAAGCCAGATCTCCACACATGGTTAACTTCAAAAGGGCTACAGGATCAGTCACTCCACTGACATCAGCCGTCTGCTTTGGAAGTTTGCAATGAAGATACTTTACAATAGTCCCGTGTGGCCAAAAAATGGAGGAAAGAGACCCAAGGAAGAGCCTCTGTGTAGCAAATAGACTAAACTTCTCCATGCCTCTGTGGATTCCGATGACCTGTCAGTGTGCTCTGTCCATGTGGCTTCATTGCCTGGGGCCAACCTGTCATGCACTCCAGTCAATACACCTCCTATTTAGAGATTTCACCAATTCTGGATTATATGGAATCTGTTCCCCATTGCAATCACAAAATGATTCTGATCACATGTAGCCAAGAATTTCCAGAGAATAATGCCCCAAGGTGAACCCTAAGTCCTGAGTCTGGGGTGAGATCACCTAGAGAAACACCCTGCATACTAATGAGATAGGAAGTCTCTTGGTGACCCACTGACCCTCTGAAGTTCACTGTAGACAGAGGTAGAGACATCATCAACCACACCACACATGTACTGTTCCTTCAGCCTCTCTTCCAACTTTCTCTTCCCAGAGTCTTGAGTTTACATTTACCAGTAAAGATCTAAGCATTTAATCCTTATATCAGGTTCTAGGGAATCTAGACAAAAGCAATTACAATAAAAGCAATAAAATTTACCTATCATGCTCAATTGGAAAGTGTACTCGCTAGTTTTGTGTCAACTTGACACAGCTTGGTTATTACAAAGAAAGGAACTTCAGTTGGGGAAGTACCTCCATGAGATCCAGCTGTGGGGTATTAGTGATCCCAATTAGTGATCAAGAGGGAAAGGCCCCTTGTGGGTGGGATCATCTCTGGGCTGGCAGTCTTGGGTTCTATAAGAGAGCAGGCTGAGCAAGCCAGGGGAAGCAAGCCATTAAGTAACATCCCTCATGGCTTCTGCATCAGCTCCTGCTTCCTGACCTGCTTGAGTTCGAGTCCTGACCTCCTTGGTGATGAACAGCTGTATGGAAGTGTAAGCTAAATAAACCCTTTCCTCCCCAACTTGCTTCTTGGTCATGATGTTTGTGCAGGAGTAGAAACCCTAAGACAAATTGGTACCAGGAGTGGGGTATTCCTGTGACAGCCTGACCATGTTTTGGGGAGGACTGTGGAAGGACTTTGGAACTTTGGGACAGAAGATCCATTTGGTGTTAAGAGCTCTGTCGACTGTTTTGTAGGAGCTTGGAAGATAATGTTGAGAACAGTGCAGAAGATGGAGGCCTGGCTTGTGAAATTTCAGAGGGAAAATTAAAGAGTTTTTTCAGGGCCATTGTTACTTTGATTGTGAAGATTCTATGGTTCTGGTTAGCTGGGGCTGAAGAATCAGCTGTGATTAACAAGATACCAGAACTAGTAAAGTGAAACCTTTGTCTTACTGGGACTGTGGATGCTGGTTAGCTGGAGCTAAGAAATTAGCAGTGATTAAGAAGAGACCACCATCATTGAGGTGACATCTTCTGGGAAGTGTTTTCTGAGAGCACAGAGGCTGTGTTCCAGATATAGCCATGGTTGTACCTTGTGCTGTGGCTGCACTTGGTAATGTGTAAGAGTTACCTAGGTGGTACTGGTTTTAGAGGCATGAAGGAGTCATGCAGAGCAGCTGAGGCTACGGAAGCACTGTGAGAGGCCATGGATGGCCATTGGTGAAGGTTCAGTCTCAGTTGCAATTGATGGCCCAAGACTTAAGGGGTCATGCAAAGGAGTTGAGGCTTGGCACCATGAAGAGAGCCTATGAGAGGCTAGTGTTGAAGCCTACTTATAGTGGAAGACAGCAGCATTTTGGAGATGCCAGTATCATGAGATGACCACCAAGAACAGCAGCAGCAACAGAGTACAGGCATCTGGAGCCTAGAGGACAACTTGTGTGCTACAAAGGGCGTGGCTGGAGAAGTGACCCAAGCCATTGGAGGAGCCCAGAAGATCCGTGAGTTGGATCCCAGACATTGTACAGTTAGAGTTTAATTTTTGCTTTTGATTGTGACTGTGCCCTGATATTTTTCCCTCTTGAAGGAAGTTTTTTAGTGAAGTCCACAGTTAAGAGACCTTGAATTTTAAAGTACTTTGAATTTTAAAAGATACTGGATATTTTAAAAGGATTGAACTTTTAATATGTAAAGACTGTGGGACTTTTATAGTTATTTAGATCTTGAGAATAGATAAGAATATAAGGGTTGAGGCTTACTAGTGATGTGTTTGTGTGTCAAGTTGACAAGGGGTCAATTGTACTGGCTAGTTTTGTGTCAACTTGACACAGCTGGGTTATCACAAAGAAAGGAACTTCAGTTGGGGAAATGCCTCCATGAGATCCAGCTGTGGGGTATTTTCCCAATTAGTGATCAAGGGGGAAAGGCCCCTTGTGGGTGGGATCATCTCTGGGCTGACAGTCTTGGGTTCTATAAGAAAGCAGGCTGAACAAGCCAAGGGAAGCAAGCCATTAAATTAAGTAACATCCCTCATGGCTCTGCATCAGCTCCTGCTTCCTGACCTGCTTGAGTTCCAGTCCTGACTTCCTTGGTGATGAATAGCTGTATGGAAGTGTAAGCCGAATAAACCCTTTCCTCTCCAACTTGCTTCTTGGTCAAGATGTTTGTGCAGAAATAGAAACCCTGACTAAGACAGAGAGTCTACAAAAATTTCTGAGAAACCTAGCCCCCATATTGGTTGCTAAAAGTTGCTAAGACTGAACTGATAAAACGTGGGGATCCTGGTGCAGATGAACTGATACTCTTAATAAAATATGGGGATCCTGATGCAAATGAGTCTAGTTACTTTCATTTAGCTTTTATATTTGTAACAGTAAAATTTCTAAAGCTTCTGTTAGTCATTTAAAGAAATTATTTGTTTTTATACACTTAATACCTAGGCTAACACCAACTCACAAACCTGTAACAAACCCAAAAATCTCAAAGACTTACAAAGCACTAATTTATTTTTAAATTGTTCTTTACATCCTGACTGTGATTTTCCCTCCCTACTCCCCACCCCAGTCCCTCCCTGACACCTCCCCTCTGCCCATCCCCCATCTACTAAGAGAAGGGCAGGCCTCCCATGGATATCAACCAAACATGGCATATCAAACTGTAAGTCTAGGCACCTCCCCTCTTACTGAGGCTGAATGAGACAACCCAGTAGTACGAAAAGGGTCCCTAAAGCAGGCAAATGAGTCAGAGACAGCCCATGCTCCCATCTTTATGAGTCCCCCATGAAGACACAGCTACTCAAGTGTCACATATAGGTCAGTCCCATGGAGGCTCTCTGGCTGTTTGCTCAGTTTGTGTGAGGCCCTATGAGCCCAGGTTAGCTGATACTGTGGTTGTCCTTGTGGTGTCCTCGGCCTCTCTGGCTTCTACAATCCTTCCTCCCCCTCTTCTGCAAGATTCTCTAGGCTCTGCCTAATGTTTGGAAAAGCACTAATTTATTTCTATAGCAACCCATGTGTCTGCTTCCAATTGATTGGCAGCTCTCCTCCCTATGGTGATCCAGGCACCTACCCATCTCCATCCATGGTTCTGCCATTTCTGAGTATCTCACAGTCCTGTCTTGGATTTAGGATAGTAGAAAAGGTACAACTGCGTCTGTAATTATTGATACATATAACCGCTGTCTCTATAGCCTTGATATATATATATATATATATATATATATATATATATATATATATATATACCTCTACTCATGTTGCACGGACACAGAACATGGACATACCCAGACAAAAGAGGAAATGAACAGGATACTTTCCAGGTAGGCGCTTGCCACCTCCCAGAAACCAAGCTTTGTGAACGATGGGACACAGTTTTTCAGTGGTTGGAGAGGCAAAGGTAAAACTTTCCTAGTGTCATAAAATTTTCAATAAAGTGCCATTCATTGTGAATTTCCCATGTGTCAGAATAAATGTGAAAACCTAACTGTTTCCCTCCTACAAAGTCCCCCCAAACTAGAATCACTGTTTCCATCCTCTCAGTGAAAGCCAAGAGCTCTTAAATGAAAACTGCTTGTTGGAGGGATCATCAGTAGGAACCTGAGTCTGTTGGGCCACCTGGGAGCGTACGCAGTGTAATGCGCATGATCTAGTGTTAAAGGCTTAGCTCTGGCTCCTGGGTTCTGTGATCTTCAGCAACAGTCTTTATGACCTGAGACTTCCACTCTGTTAGTAGGCATCTGATACGTACAGTTGTTTTAAGTGGTAGTGCCTGTGCAGTGCTGGCTTTGGTATTTTACCAGATTCAAGGTGTTCCTATCCAGCAGGGATGTCCGCTCCAGTTCTACGATACCTGCGAGTCTCAATCTCTCTGCCCCTTGACTTCTTCATCTCTTGAAGCGTGTAGTGTGATTGTTGCGGTTCACACCATGCAGCAAACACGTAAGGACAATTCACAATAGTTGCTCACTTCCCTCTAACAAATTACGACAAACGCCATGGCCCCAGCAACAGATTGAGTCCCTTTCACTATTAGAGGTCAGCGGTCCAATAAGAGCACACTGGGACGGTTGCTCGATGATATAGTACTTACTTAGCATGTATACAGCCCAGAGTTCAGTGCCCAGCAGGAAAAAACAGTCCAAAATCAATGTGACTGGACCAAAATGCAATATGAACAGGTATGTCCTTCTCAGCACAGAGCTAGGTCCTTATCTTTTCTGCCAACTAAAGGCAGCCTGCATTCCCTCTCCACAGTCTTGACTTCCAGATTCATTTGCATAGTTTTATTCTCTCTGTCTCTGCACTTTGAGCCTCTCTCTGACCCTTTCACCCTCTCCCAGATAACATGTAATCAGATAGTACCTGGGCCTTCCTACACTCTCAGGTACAACACCTTGACCATGTCCCCTGCTGGGACTTTGTCACTTATCATCATTATCGCTTCTGGGAAGTAGGTTCCAGACATATGTTAGGAGTGTTATCACTAGGCCTACCACAGTGCTAGCAACAGTCCTTGTAAACCAGAAGTTAATCCAAATAACATACAACCAGCCCAGTGCCTGGACTTGAATCAGAACGTGGTAAGGATTGGGGAAAAGCAAAATCCTTAAATAATAAAACAAAGGAATCACCAACTAATTCAACTAAGCAAGTAAGTGCTGAAAAAATTAATATATAACTGAGTAACCAAAGCCTATGTGGGTAGAAAATACTGGAGGTCATTGCGAATTTTTTTCCTTTTTAAAAACCGTAAGGGCTGTTTCTTGAGAACTCTGAATAGCTGGATAGAGTTAATCTGCAGAGAAAGTCTGACTTGTCTTTTTGTTTCTTACAGTTCTGCCCGATCTACTGCTTCCTTAGCTTTTCCTGTTGTGCAATGAGCCTGTTACAAATTGTTAGGCGATTGTGGGCTCAGCCTGCAGCTTCCAGTTGGCAGAGTCATTCACAGTGGCGCAAAGCTCAACTTGACTATTTTAGAAACTTCCATGGACAAGGAAAAGGATCCTAGCTTGAAGAATAATACTTTTCTTTTAAGATCCCAATTTCTAATCTAAACCTTAGAATGTCCTGACTTTCATTACTTTTAGGTATATTTTAGCACACTGACAGGATTGAGACTGTGTGATACTCAGCCCAGAGAGTAAAGCAGTGGCCTAAAATCGAATCACTTCTTTCACCAATCCAAAGGAACTCTCTCAAGGCTTGGAAAGGTTGGGGTAACAACACTGAAAATATTTTTATTTTTCACACTTCTCTGCTTTTCTTGGTTCCATCTGGGACCAGAAGCCAGCAAGCTAAAATACCAAGAAAACGACGGTCTTCAGCATCCTCCGCCCAGCGGTCTTCAGCTTTCCCAGCCTGACAGGAAATAGCAAGAAGCACAAAATAACAGCTCTCCCTCTGCTCCTCCAGTACTTCCAGGTGAATTTAGGATAATAGCAAGTGTGCCCAGGCATTGGTCTGTGTGGCACAAGTGTGCCCAGGCATTGGTCTCTGCAGCATGAGAGTCTGTGATAGATTGGGTGCCTCAGCCATGACCATCGGTCCTTTCGAGTAACCGATAATAGAGAGGATGGCCTTAGAACTCACAGAGTTGCCATTGCTTAGAAATTCTGATGTCTTTAAACAACAGTCTCGGAAAGTCTCATTGAGAGTTCAGTGCAGAGATAAACATGACAGCACCCGAATACTCAGGCAGGACACAGTTCAGTTCCCTCACAAACACAGTGAACACTTCCCATAGGAACAAATGCTACAACAACAACAACAACAACAACAACAACAACAAATAAACACGTGTGCCAGCGCTTTGAAGGAAAACACGATGATTTAGCAAAGTTTATTTTTTTTAATCTCAATATTTTGTGTACATGGAGCAAGCTTACTCACTGTCAGGTCCCCAAATATGGCTTCAAAACACCCCAGAGGAGTGTGTGCTGGCTCTCCAGAGTCAACAGAATAGGAATTGCTTTGGGAGGTTACAGGATAGCTAATTCCCATTCCTGGTTGTATAGAAGAGTACCAATAACTTGTTTTATTTGCTTTAACGTACAAGGCATTGTGCAATCAGGCTTTGGTGCTTGGCTCTTTGCATAGACTCCTACTCAACAGGAGAGAAAGAATCTGGCAAACGTCATAAGGAGTTGCTGCATCTGAGCCGTACTGAACTGAGAGACAGGGCAACCAGTGAGCCTCACTTACACAGGAGCCAATGGGTTTAATTCACACCAGGAAGTCATTTGTCAGGAATTTGCCTCAGTCATGTTTCAGATCATTTATAAGCTCATGGGAGAACTTGCATCTGTGAAGGGCTTTCAGCCTGTCACAATAGATGGCAGTTGTCACTGGACATCTATGATATCATCATCATCCCCGTTCCACAAGTGTGACTTCCTCAGATCCCGATGACTTCAGAACCATCTGAGTAAAATGACTGATGTATGCGCTTCCTTTAAAAACGGTGTTTTTATTTATGTGTATGTCTACATGTATAAGTTGAGTGTAGGACACATGTGCCTATGGAGATCAATAGAGGTGACAGATACCTGGTGACAAGTGGTTGTGAACCTCCCAACACATGTGTTTATAATGAAACATGGACCTCTGAAAAAGCATTACATACTCTGATCCACTAACACATCTCTTCTGCCACAATTTACACATTTCATCCTCAAGCATGTATTGACTTTTTACTAGAGACGTCGCCTATGCAAAGTGTTAGATATTCAGCAGCCCGCAGCTTTCTGGAGTGTGTGGAATCATGGAAATGAGTAGACTATAAGAGAGTTGATAAGTATGCAATTAGGAGTTGAGTAACTTGTGAGAAGGTGTGCGGGCTGAGGGGCAAGCACAGGAGAATGGTGTTGCATTACAAAAGAAAAGGCGATGTATAAATTCTATTCAGTTCAAGAATAGAAGAGAACAATTTCAAGAAAGTTATACACCATGTGCAGACTGCAGGAGAGTGAAGACATTGGCCAAATCAGCTTCCAACTCTCTGATCAGCAAAACCATAGAGGGATGTTATCTACTTTCCACCTCAGCTGATTTGGCTTCTTCAAGACCATTGTTGGCCCCAAAGCTTTGCCTTGTGATATCCTCTCTCCTTGCTCTTTGGCTACCACCATCATTAAGACGGTCACATTTGTAGCAGCCTTCAGTGCCCCAATTCACATATGACTCAAGTCTCTTCCCATTAAATAAAACTGTGTTGACTGAACCACTGCAGAATGGCTCTAAAGAAAGTGACAGTGGGTCTCTGGGAAAAATATGGCTGCTCCCCAGAGCATCAAGTATAAAAGGTCTACATACAGGGCACAGACAGGATAGAACTGTGCTGTGGATGAGCACAGTGGGTGTAAGCCTCCAGAGGAGAGAATGAGATTGATTTCTAAATGCCCCATTCCCTCCCGATTTATTGCTTTTTGTAAACTTGCTTCTGATGCTTAAGCTGGAATCTCAAGAATGAAATTGCTTCCTCAAACTCTGGAATTTAATTTTCAATATTGTTAAATCAATGTTAAAGAACAATATTTGTAGCCACCGTGAAACAGTTAGCTGGCAAGTGATGCTGAGGGCCACAAGCCTTTCGTAAGGAAGAGCTGGAGTTATGGTGGATGCGCAGCATCAGAACCAGTCTCTTGTTAAGACGAGAGAAGGGAGCAATTCTCTCTTAATTATGACCCACCTCCAAGAAGAGAGCAGCAAAGAATAGGGCAGAAAACTCTTCAAGAAACCCTTGCTTGTTTCCTGATCTCAGCCAAGCTCCTTTTCCCCCAACCCTTCCCTAAAAGTTTCTCAAAAGTATTTCTCAAAAGACGTAAGCCGAATTGCCAAGCAACCGTACCTATCTTGGAGTCAGCCAAATTCTTTCCCCTGTGTATGGTTGTTATGTGAAACACATTTACAGTGGTGTCTTCTAAGGCTTAGACATACCCAGCTGTTTCCGCCTCTTCTAAGAACCCGTGCAGACATTTATATGCTTTATATAACTTAGTTCCTGCATTTCAGGTCCCAGAGCTTTATTGAGCCATAAGGCATGTAATTTTGAATGGCCAGCCCTTCTACCAGCATAAAGAAATTATCATAATCTAACCATTCACCTATTTCTGTTCCTGGACTGCCTTGCAAGCAATGAGTTTAATCTTATGATCTTAGTTTCATGCCACGTCCAGTGAGGGAGGGTGGTTAAATTTAGCTTTACTGTGTGGGCAGAGTGGTATTAAGGCTGTGTCAACAAAGGTAAAACATTCACTGTATTTAACAAACTTGTCTGCTCAGAGCTGGGGATAAGATAAATAATTCAGAGGCTACAGCGAGCAAGGAACTCAGATGCTGTGAATGAAATCAGCGTGACAGACTATGTTTCTGAGAGTGTGTGGAACTTGGCCACAGTTCCTCTACTCGAACAGGGGTTTAAAAATCAGACCAAAGGAGAAGGGTGTTCCAAGAGGACGTGATAGCAGTATTAAGAAGGAGATTGAAAAGAGTAGGTATGCCTCAAAGGGACTGTCGGGTGAGTTTTGTTGGTTGGTTGCTTTTGTGTCTGCATGTACATACACCTGTTGAGCTCATGAGTGTGAAGGCCAGGTGACATTCACATTGCTTGCTTGTTTGCTTGTTTTTTGGCTTTCTTGCTTTGTTTGTTTGTTAGACAAGGTCTATCATTGACCTGGGACCTGTCTAGATGGCTAAATTGACCAGTAAGCCCCAACAAGGCAATTGTCTCTACCTCCTCAACCCTGGAATTACAAATGTGGGCCACCCCCACACCCCATGGCTTTTTATAAGTAGGTTCCTGAGATCTGAATTCAGGTCCTTGTGCTTACAAGAGATTTCCTGACTGAGCTATTTTATTCAAACCACTTGAGAATCAAAGGAGGACTCCGGCTTGAAGAGTGCTGTGGCCAGATTTCTACTGTAGAATAATATCTCTTTTGCCAACATAGAAGAGGGTTGGGGATGAGTCACCTGGAGATTTTTTTTTCTGACATGATACAAGGATGGTGATTCAGGCTAGGAATAAGCCAATGTATCAGAAGTAGAGAGGTGATATCTTGAAGTTATGTGCTGTAAAGGTTCTCAGACCTTAGCACAACTGAAGCCATGATAGAAGTATCATTCAGACTCTGGGACCCAGCTTGCAGGTAGCATCACCTGCCAAAGCAAAATCAAAGACCTAATCAGTCAAAGTCCATTTCTCTGGGAATGTCTCTAAATATATTAACTTTGTTGTCTGGCTTCTCTTGTTCTGCTTCTGGCTAACAGTTCTTGATAACTGATGTGTGTCAATCCAGGATGTGATTTTTGTGCTTAGAATCTAATGCTGAGAAAGGTTTGGTACTACACTCAGGCCCCAAACACCCAATGTTCAGCTGTTCAGCTAATAGATACTTTCTATAGGCTTGAACCTGTGTCTGAATGGTCTTCTTTGGTGGACACTTCACATTTTGATCGAGTGACCAATCAGTTGTAAAGCCAAAGGAGTCAGAGAAGTCCCACATAGCTCCTGTAACCTCGGGAGTGAATTGGATGCACACAAGTATGGTAGTGCAGTTTGTTATGGGTACAATCTGTGTTGTGACCAAAGTAGGTAATTAGAAGAGTGCCCAGACTGGTCTTTGCCAGTTCACAGTAATAGCTAACAGGCAGTGTGGGCTAGCCCCATGCCAAGCTCTGGTTTTGGTGTGTTCCATGTGTGTATGGGGAGAAGTGAGAATGTGTCCTCAGGGCCCACACAGTCTAACCACAAAACTTACCCTTGTCATTTGCTGAGTGTGTGGACTTAGACAAACTAACCCATCTCTACTTCAGTTTCATCACCCAGAAAGTGAGCAAAGTAATGTTTAACCCATGTGGCAACGTGGTGTACAAGAATTAAATAATTCATGGTAACTCTAAGTGGTGTAGGGTATGGAGAAAATTTTTGTTGGATGTGATTGCTATTGTTAACACAGATATAAGATCATTTAAATTGCTCAAATTCTCCAGAGAGTATTGTTAGCTCTGTCCTCTAGAAAAAGAAATGGAAGCAGAGAGAACAGGCAGAGGCAGGAGCAGTCAACCCCAAGGGTGCTTTAATTCTCCATGTTTTGTTAGGAATGCCTAGGAGGCTCTGTTCCGGCTGGCAGATGGAGATAGAATTACATAAGGAAACTGCTCCCCTCTAGTCAATGCAGACCTGGACTTCGGCCCTTCTCTGTCTTATCTCTAACAGAGAGAGGCACTGCTGATGTCCGAGCTGAGGCCAGCATCACTCTTCCCTGCGCACTGGCTCCTCAGTGCATCCTGCTGGCCCTTGATGGCTGCATGTGACAGCAGCATGCCTGTCTGGCCACTCTGAGAAGCTTCTCCATTCCACCTTCACTGCTGTTTTCCAGTCTAAGTGAGAAGCTGCCTTTGCTAAACTGGGGTTCCCAGCCTAGTTCTATGTAAGATGCAGTTGAATGTTGCTATAAGTGATCTTTGCTGGAAACGAGAAAACCCTGTTTGGCTTTCCCAACAACTTGCCTCATTTAGCCATAATTAGACAGTTGGGTACAGGGCTAGTCCTGAACTTCAAATATATAAAGGTAAGTTTTAGTATGGCAATATATTTAAGCATCAGTGGGAAGGTTCAGCTGGTAGGGACCTTGCAGCCAATGTGAGTTTGATCCAGGTTCTACCTGGTGGAATTATCCTCTGACCTCTACACATTTTCACATAACCCCTCCACACACAAAAACTCACAACAAACAAGATTCCATGAAAATTTAAATATACATGTGTGTATTGTATTTTCTGGGATGAACTTACATCGAAACTGTTGTTTGTTACTTCTCTGAAGTTTAACTTTAACCTAGGTCTTGTAACTTCTCTGGGAACCCTGTGTGGGATGGTGTGTACTGGCCACTACTTTTCCACCTCCCTGCTAGGGATGAAGAAAGAGCATAATAGGCTCTAGAGGGATGTCTGACAGTTAGGACTGCTTTCTGATCTGTCAGAGGACCCAGGTTTGGTTCCTAGCATGTGCGTGACATGGCAGCTCACAACCATCTATAGCTTCAGTTCCAGAGGATCTGACACTCTCTCCTGACCTCCACAGGTAGCAGACACACAAACATAATGCAGATTCTTTTAAAGAGGTTCTCATAATACCCGTGGTGGAAATAAACTCTATAGATTACTTGAAACTTTGTGTTTCTATACAAAGAGAATACTGAAGACATGGTCATTATTGTTGTTCTATAAGGTTAGAGTCACTGGGCCATTTGAGAGGCTCTCAACACTACTTCAGTTTCCAACAGGTTTTAAAGCTTTAGAATAGAATTGAACATAGGGGGTGTGCCCCCTCTCCTTCCCTAACATAATTTTGTACATCTCCAATGTGGAAATAGAAATCAAACTTGATTTTTTACCCTTTTTTTCCAGGAGACATTGGGTAAATAGCTCTCATTTCCCAAAATGATTTCTATATTTTCTCATACCTCATCTGCCCATACACTTCCTGCCAAGCTAACTTTATAAACAAGAGCTGGGTCCAGGCACCGAGGCCTTTATCATTAAAAATAAAGTAGAAACCAGATGAGGTAGGGCTCATTAATTTTCCCTTCTTTCCCTGGGAAGAATTTGGCAAAAACAGATTCTACTAACTCAGCCAGCCATTTGTGAAGGCTATTTGCCCTGGGCCAATTATATATTACACAATAAGGAGGCCCAATAATTAGCTAATGAATTGGTTTCTTTGGGAAATGGTCAGACATGTCAGGGGTTGAGGAATATTTAGATTGCCTCCACGAGTCTTGCTAGAAACATCTGGCTCTTTTTTTCTTCAATCAACATGCACCCTGAAGGGTCCCAGATTCAAAAAATGATTATATTTTATGTCACTTATGTGCCTTAACAGTTTGACAAATTCAACTTGTGAGAATAAGTGATTCCGTGCTCAATTTACGTTGATCCCATTTTCTTCCAAACTTCCAAAGAGAGAGAGCCATTATAGATTGATAAAAGCCACTGATTGATCTATTGATTTCCAGACCTTAAATCTCCTAGGGAAGTCTTTGTAAAGTTCGTGTTCATAAAATTCTTGTTCTGCCACAAAAGCTGCCAGTGGATTGTGTTTCTCAACTACAAGGAGTATCGTCAGGGAAAAACCGTGAAAATGTTTCTTTAGTATACAGCAGGCAGGAGGGCCCTCCGAAATCAGTCTCAATCTGGTTTCTTCAAAGGTTTATTTTTATTTCATTTTTGAAAACTTTTAATTTGAAGAGGGGGTAAGAGTCCTTTCAAGCGCAGCAACCCGCAATGATGTGAGTGCCTTCCTGTCTCATATATAATCACGTCTGTTTGGACGTGCTGGGTGTCATGTCGGGGCTGTGGTGCCACGTTGAGAACAATATTGAACTAAATAGTTTTGACAGAACAGACAGACCTTTTCTCGGGGCTCCTGCTACATTGCATATCTGCCTCTTTGTACACAACGGGGTAAGCGAGTGATGGAGAGCAGAGATTCAATGGCAGCCGCGGTGGGCAGAGGCACTATCAAGGGGGCCTCCTGATTGATTTGCACCATCACCAGGGACAGAGGACAGAGGACTGTTTTCTAGGTTATCGGGTACATAAAAAAAGTGAAGCTGCTTTTCTAAAATGTGAACTCTTGGTATTAAAAAAAAAAAAGAAAAAGAAAAATAATGCTTCAAGTTCTACCCATGCAGATTAATGTCAGCATTTGCAGGCTCGGCTCTGAGAACTTCATTAATCTCTGGTCCTCTTCCTGTTGCCCCAAGGGAGGGTTGTTTAAGTGCATGGACGGGGTTGTGGTGTTGAACGCCGGATGCGTTTGTCTCCAGGTGAGTGCGTCTGTATTTTTTGACAAGAAGCACATCTTTCTGACTGCAGAGTTTTCTGAGATAAGTTAGTAAGGTTTTAACTCAATAATGTAAGACGTAGCTGCAGCTGTTCTGATAACCCCTTCCACCGGTGAATCCCTAATCAGGTAGACACTAAGAGGCTTTGTCCTTAAAGAGAGCTGAATTTAACAAGAACAAGTAATGACTAAAAGAACAAATAAAACAAACCCATCCAAACGTTTTCTAGGAGTCAGGGAAGGAAGATGGGGTCTGCAGGACTACAAGACTGGCGAAGGGGTGGGGAGGTCACTCACCCAGTAAGTCCTTGCCTGGTAAAGAAGAGGTCCTGTGGTCAAGCCCCAGTACCATATAAAAAGGCAGTGAGTGAGATATGCACCCCGGGCTGGGGAGGTGAGGGCAGATGGGTCCCTTTAACTCATCCAGCCATCTAGCTAAGTGTATGAACTCTGTCCAGGTTCAGTGAGAGGCCCTCTCTCAGAAACTAAAATAATACAGAGAGCCACCTGACACCAGTCTTTAACCTCCACATGTATATTCAGACATGTTCATGGGCATCTGCTTGCAAATGTGCACATACCAATATGAACACACACAAATACACTAGAGAGAGAGAGAGAGAGAGAAAGAGAGAGAGAGAGAGAGAGAGAGAGAGAGAGAGAAAGAGAGAGAGAGAGAGAGAGAACAATGTAAAAACCTGTATGTAGCAGGCTCACAAACAGCCCCGTGGTAGACACCAATAGCCTTTCACCCATACATTATCCCTTGGATCTCAATGAAGGGCCATGGTGCTCATGCATAGTACAGGATGATCTGCTGGAATTGGCCACACTGGCTCGATGTCAGTGTCCAGGAGGTCTCATTCGCTGGCCACATAGACTCGTTCAGTAGCTGCAGTGTCTTGAAAACTGAGCCTCAATTCACTGTGGTGGCAATTCCCTCGCACCAGCAGACATTTTTTTCTTTTTGTCTTGTACTCTTTTTCAGAAACTTTCTCATTCTGGGAAAACAGGAGTTTCTCTCCTGGACATTAGTTCTTCCCAGTTGGATGGTCACTCAGAACTTATGAAGACTTCAAGTGGATGGCTTGTGGCTAAGAAGGACCCCTGTGTGCAGGTCATTGAATTTATATAACGTTACTCAAATTCCAGTTTCTCAAGCCAGTGTATTTCTTATGATTTCTAGAATCTTCTGAGTTTAAAAAAAAAAAAGGTAACTGGGATTAGCAGGCTAATGCCCTCAATGTATCAGCCTCTCAGAGAGGGAGAAAAAATATGGATGGAGCTAGCCATTGTTAGGGTTCTTTTCCATCTGTACTTCCCCCTTAGAGCTGCGTGATTTCTTGGTATTTGTTTCATGATCATTTTTCTGCTCTCTTGAAAAAGCAGTTGGGTTAATAGAAATCAGGGGTGAAGCTCAAAGACAGACTCAAAGGCTGGGCAAGCTACGATGAGCTTTCTAACCGAACCTAGAAACATGGACATGGGGATCCACATGGACAGAGATGCAAGAGTGTGCTGATAAATTAGTGTGCTGCTCCACACAGGAGCCAACGCTTGGTGACTGAAACCAGCTCCCACCACTCTTGAACACTGGGAATCTGAGAGCACGGATGGAGCAACTCTTGGCTGGGGTCAAACCAAGAAGTGACAATCAGGCAGTAGCTGGGGACAACAGCTTTGAAGGCTTCTTCACTCACGGATCTGGAGTCTAGGCAAGTCTCTCAGCAGGGGCAGCAACATCACAGTCTCCACACCATCTTTTTACATAATCGTCTAAGAATAGGGACCAGGCTCTTAAACCAATGCCCCCGTGTGGACAGACTGGTGGAAGCCACTTTGCCATGTCTTTCCTGTGTAGATACATGTGTGTATGGAGGTCACTTCTCATGCAGAGACCAGAGATTAATAGCAGATGTCTTCTGACACTCTCCATCTTACTCTCTAAGACAGGGTCTCCCACTGAACCCAGACCTCACCACCAATTTAGCTAGATCAGGAGCTAACAAGTTCCAGAGTCCTCCTGTCTCTACCATCTACTACTAGCAGGTGCACACTGAAGCCTGCCTTTTATAGGTGGTAGGGATGATGTAATCTAAGGTCCTCATGTATGCTCAGCAAGCACTGTATCCACATCCATTGAGGTATCTCCAGCCCAAGCTGTGCCTTTTCAGGACAACATTCCAAAGCCTCATTTTTTTCCCTGATATTATAGTTAACAGCAGTGACTCATATAGTTCATAGCTGGTGAGAAGGCTCATTGGTTGTCTTGTAAACAGACAACTGAAGAGAGTCCGTCCAGTGGGGAAATACATCTTTGGAAAGGGTAATTTACCACATTGAGGAATCTGATCCAGAACACAGACAGCCTGAAGAAAAGCAGAACATATCAGATTCTCCTCAAGAAGAAGAAGGAGAAGAAGAAAAAGATGTCTATAGATGGAAGTGCCTGGGTTCTGAGACCTTGCCATGCCCCCAAAAGCTGGATTATTTGATATTGATAGGTTCTCAACACCTACTCACCAAGTTTTCTTCCCATCACCTCCATGTCTAACAAGCCCTGCAGGCTTGCCCTGGCTCCTGGGATCCAGGTTGCTCGGTTCCTGCCCCTCATTCATCCTGTGCACTCTTTGGACATTAGAACTCAACCGAAGCCCGGATTTCCTTCAGGTGACCTTGTGAGCCTCTGTGACATGTGTTCTTTCACTGAAAGGTTATCTCCAGTGTGGTAACCAACCCTGTCCCATTTACACACCTTGTTAAATTCCAGAAAGAATCTTAAAACTTCTTTTCTCTGAGTGGTATGTTTGACTTTAACAACCAGGGAGTTCCAACTTTACATTCAGTTCCCCCTGGAGACTACAAGTTGAGGGTGGCCCAGGTTTCCAAAGCCCGGGCCTTCTTGTCCAATGCCTGTTCTAGTGCTCCTTTTGCTCCTCAGGGGTTGAAGTTGGTGAGCTGTCCACAGGCCTGGGGAAGGCTGGCCAGCAGACTTCTCTAGTTCGTCATCACAGTGTTTCCTTTGCTTTTTAGACCTGTAAAATGATACATTGTTAATTGTTCTTTACCAATGCCCCTAACATCCACCACCAATTCACCTGGCTCCTGTCTAAAATCTGTCACTGAGATCTTCTAGCCATACTCACTGCACCATCCCAAAGAGAATAGTGCTCAATAAAAATTGGTGACTTTGGGTGTGGCAATTTGTATATGTCAACCTACAACAACACCTCGACTATTATCTCTACACCACAGATGAGAAAACTAGGGTGTTAGAGGTCAGAGGTTAGGAATTAACTTACATGTCAACACACAGCAAGGGCCTAAGGCTTCCTTGGGAGCAAGATACCCTTCTAACTCATGGAGGTGCAGGGGTCACTGCAGCACTATTCACAATATACAAGCTAAGCCATCAGCACAGATGCCCATTAACAACTGAACGGACAAAGAAAACATGGTAGATACACACACCTGATATATAAAGAGCCAGTTCTCTAAGTCCAGTTTGCAGAAGACTGTATAGAACTGGACAGTATTGTGTGATGCGGAATACACCAGGCTCAGATTGACAGTTATCATGGGCTTTCTTTCCAAGGCAGAATTTAGACTTAAGTATATGTGCAAGTCATGAAAGTAGGGGAAAGGCTATTTGGGAGGATGAAGGGGAGGTCATGAGAAGAGAGGGAGAAAAAGAAAGAATAATACAGTGATGTGATGTAGTCTGCTGTACATTTAAGACAAATCAATGTCCCAATAAAAATCAGAAATCTGAGAGACCCAGGGCTGAACACTAAGAGCGTTGAGAACGGTGCTGGAGACCCCTGTTGCCCGTCGCTCACCAGAGGAAAGTCTGAAGACAGAACACAGGAACAACACATTTGGGGAATTTATAAAACTTATCTAGATGTTTTTATTTAAACGCCATGCTGATAGAGAATTAATGTCCTGATATGACACCTTCCAGAGGCTAATGTTACTCCTGTGTCTCGAACAGTAAGTAGACTGTAGCTATCCCTAAATGCTTAGCATCTGGGTTTGATTTTTCAGGCTGCAACTCAAAATTTTAAGCGCTGAATCCAAATTGCTATCTTAATCTTTATTTTCGTCTGCAAATGCTTTTGTGGCTAGTGTAAAGATGAATGGAATTCGAAAGTGGCCGTTAAGATGACGAGCTTGTGATGGAAACCGGAGCCTACTATATAAATCTAAATCCTTCCATAAATTTAAAAGAGAATTCACTGCTCAAAAATAAAAACATAAATCACTCTGATTTTCTGAATCATTGCTCGCTGATGATCCTACCCAGCAAGATGAGGGATCACTATATTATTCTGGATACAGTACGATGTTTAAATTTTCCAATAGTCTCAACTGCCCACAGGATTTACTATATCATGTACTCGCCAAGATGGAACGTATTTCTGCATAATTCCTGTAGCTAAGTATTATTGAAGCTTTGAATGCATGGAACATTTAATATGTGTATTGAGTCCAGTAAGATCAGTTACTAAGATGAATTATGATATTTTTTTTACACTGAACCATTGAAAGTCCAATCAGAAAACTAACCACTCACATAGAGGCTGTTTCTCCTTCATCTTCCCTCCTCAGTGCCCACAGGAATAAATTCACAGGAGAGTTGGACTATGGCAGGCTTCAAATTCCAGACTAAGGCATCCAAGCCCTGTTACAAAACAACTAATATAACCAAAACTTCTCAGTCTGGATGTGGTAAAGAGAATGCACTCCAGTACATCATGATAAGGAAATGGCTCAGTGGCAAGCACAAGGATACGGGTTCAAGCCTCAGTACATATGTCAAAATATTTCGACGTGGGGGGTACACTCTTGTAACCCCACCGCTAGGGAGGAAGAGACAAGTGGATCCCTGGGGCTCAATGGCTAGACAGAACACACTTGTTTTAGTTCCAGGCCAGGGAGAGATCTGTCTCAGGAAAAGAAATGTTGATGCTTTAGGAACGACCTGTGAAAATGTCCTTTAGCCTCTACGTGCATGTGTCCTAGTTTCCTTTATTTAGGTCCAGGAGTCTCATTGATTATGTCACTGATACTCAGAGTATATCTTCCCTCCATAGTTCAGCCTCGTGGGCGATACCGTGACAGACACATACAGAAGTGTGTCTCCTAGGTAATGACAGATCAAATCAAAGTTGACATGAAAATGAACTACCACATCTCCATATCATTTCCTACTGAGAGTTGAGTAGAGAGCCTAAGATAAGAGGCTGTGAGATATGACAGAGATATCCCTTGGGAAAATGGAAGACAGGTTGCTACCACCGCGTGTACTCCAGGCTGCTTCAGGGAACAGAGACATTGAAGAAGAAGCAGCAGTGGATAATGGAACAAGTGCTGGAGCAGAGATTCCAGAGTCACAGACGTATCCTCTCTTCTCTCCACTCTCACCACAGACTCTTAGAGAGAGTTAAAAGTTTGTCCCTCTACGTGGAAGATGGGACAATGGATTGGGTACAAGTGCTTGTACCTTCCTAAGATGCCAAATCTGATGATATCCAAGTTGGATAAAGATATACTATCTGCATATCCTTCCTTCTTAATCTAACTGTAAACTTATTTCTATTTTTTTCTGTGTAGGTATATTTATCTATATCAGAAATAACACACAAAATGTTAAAACTATCTCCAAGTTATGATGTTGCTTTAAAATTTTATTGCTTTATAATGAGCATTTACTACTTCCAAAATATTCAAATTTATTTATTTATTTATTTATTTATTTATTTATTTTACTGAAGACATGTAATTAACTATTTTCTATTCCCTACAGGAATGGGACACAAAGTTACTTTATATATATCTAGCCTTAATTGACACGTTTTACAGCAAATTAGTAATCATGGATTGTCAGGAAAAAGTCCCCAGTCTTCTATCAGATCAGATCTGCTCCATGCCAAAGAAATACCACAGCCAGCACCAAGATCCACAATCCCGTGGTATATGTCTTAGGTGTTTCAATGCTGAAGATTAAAGAATCTCAAAGGATCAAGGAGAAGTCTGAATTATTGAAATGCTAATGAAGACATGTCTCCGGGGAAATAGCGGGGCATCTCCGCAGTTTTTAAGGCTTCTGAAAGACCTTTACAGAATAAACAGGGTGTTCAAACTAAGTTTCTCCAAAGGGCTACTACATCTGAACTTGGGTTGGCAGGCAGCCTGTTGAAAGCACAAGTTAGGACACAGGCCATCACAGTTTCTGCTCAGAATCCACCTAATCCATAGATCCAAAATTAGAATTCATATTTGCTTTCAGAACTAATTAATTCACCTAGGCTTTAGATATATGCCATGCAAAGTGCAGTGTGCTGGCCTAGCAAAGGAGAAAAATATACAGTTAGAAAATGCTCAAAATACCTGGCAAAGAAAGTTGTTTGTCAATAACTTGTAACAACAGTGTGTAAAAAAGATGTCTCCTCCCTAGGAAGTTTGGCTTCTAGACATTGAATGGCTTAAGGTGGTGATTCTGTATATGACAGCTGAAGGGAAGAAAAGTTTGTCTTCTTTAAATTCACTCTGCTTAAAAAGACCACATATGTGGGGGCAGTGGTGGCGCACGCCTTTAATCCCAGCACTCGGGAGGCAGAGGCAGGTGGATTTCTGAGTTTGAGGCCAGCCTGGTATACAGAGTGAGTTCCAGTACAACCAGGGCTATACAGAGAAACCCTGTCTCGAAAAACCATAAAAGGAGAGAGAGAGAGAGAGAGAGAGAGAGAGAGAGAGAGAGAGAGAGAGCACTCAGCCACAAATGGGATATCTACTTCACTGTCCTGTTTATGTTCAAGGACCATTGCAAAAGAAGGGGAAGAGAGACTGTAAGATCCAAAGGTTGGCACGAAATGGAGTTAAACACTGTCTCTGCACATTACTGGACTGCTACACTCATAAAATCACAACAGCTGTGATTACTGCACACCACCTACAGGACATCAAGTCACTCAACATCCTTGCATGAATTGGCAAGGGGTTCCTGAACCCCCCACCTCTAGCTCCCCTGACCAAGGAACTAGAGACAGGTGGTGATGCTGAAGAAGGACATTTGGTTTTATTCATGAACCCTAGGTAGTCCAGGAATGACCCAGTGGATGGCCCTACGCACATAAGCATACAGACAGCACAATAGGTATCTAAATGATACTAAAATAATAGAAAAGGGACAGGTAGTTACAGAGCAGAGAGACCGGGCCAGAACTAGGAGGAGTTTAAGAAAGATATTGAGATGAATATGATGAAAACACATCTTAGAAACTCTCAGAGAACTAATAAAAATATTTCATTCTCTATCAGAGACTAGCCACAGATAAAGAGTCCAAGTGGGAGTAAATATACCACTACACATTTTAACTGTGTGTGGGTGTGCGTGTGCGTGTTCGTGTGCAAGCACGTGAGCAGATGGGAAGAAAGGATGAAAGATGAACAAATATGTAGATATATAAAAACATAAATTCCTTGTGCAATGTATATTAAAGGCACACTGGCTTTCAGGAAACATGTCAGTCAAAAACTACTATCCACAAGCTTAATTAAAGCTTTATTGCATGGGCAATAAACTGTGTGTGTTTGTTATTGTTTTCCTGTTGGTCTGTCATCTCACGCTGTTTGAATGCCATATGTAACCATCAGAAAGAAATCCAACCTTTCCTATGACTTTTTGTCACTCTTGGAACACCAGAGAAGAGAGATCAAATGCTTTGACCCTCATTACTGGTAGTTTCATGTATAATTAAGTGATTAGACAGTCACTCTGATTAGAACGGTGAATGTGGAAACTAGCGCATGCATGTTTCAGCATTAGCACGCCCGTGTACAGCTAGAGCTATCGTGAAAACTTGAACAAGACTTAACTGGAAATTCTTGAATTACTTAAAATTAAGATTAGACAATGGCGCTAGCCACTTCCAGGTGAAAACAGTAAAAATTTAATACATAGGTGTCTTCGTAGTTTTTTTATGTTTGGGGCTAATTTTAAGGGTCTTACACCATGCAAATCAGATTCTCATATAAATAGTTGATATTTCCAAAAAGTTTTGGACCAAAGGGCACCTGCAATATATGACTTAAATGACATTGGTTTCTTTACAAGTTTCTTTACCCAACACAAAGATGTCTTCCGGTCTTGTTCAGTGAACTTTTCTGATTTTGTTCTTAGTTCTATCATGGTTAGCATGCTAGCATAAACCAAGATCTACTAGAGAGACACTTAGCTAGGCATGTACAAATGCCTCTTAATATGGTTTAAACTTACAGATCCAATATAAATATCTATGAAATCACAATTACTGACAGGGTAGCCTTGGACACAAGCACAAGGTCGTGACAGCTTGCTCGTTTGTGGTTTCTAGGCATTGTCTTCCTGGAGAGAGAAGAGAAGCAAATGACAATGCACCCAAGACTATATTCTCAGCCTGCTGGCACCGTTCAGCAAAGCAGGGGCTATGCATGTGTTCAACAGTGAGCTGAGCCTTGTACCCCAGCTGTACCAACACCAAGCTAGGGAAATGGACCATACTATGGAAAACAGAGCATGTGGTTTACTTCTGTCAACTTGTAAAACTGGACACAGTTCTGCAGCTGCGCGGGCCTGGCCAGCAGAGTACCACTGAGATTATTAGCATGCCAATAGCCAACTCTGTGCACCCTGACAGCCTACTCCAGAGCCTGCACATAATTCTGAAACCCAGGAACACCTGGAAATCCATCATCTTTAACATCTTTGAAAAACAAACTTTGACAATTGAATAAATGTAAGGCTACTTTCAGCTCTTATATTATTTACTGTGAACAGCCACACATTCTGCTGGTAAAATGATTGGCTCTAAATTCCTTCATTGTTGGAATCCTAAGGCCCATCTAGGCTCCCATACCTCTCCTCTGGCTCTTCTTTCACACATAAAGTCTTATTTAGGGTTTAGAAATACTATGGGGTGGTTGTATTATTGGTCCATTTCCAAAAATAAACCATGCTTCTATGTGTGAAGTTGCTTTTCTGTATCTTTGTGCAAGTGTATGTTGTGTGTGAGAGAGCACAAATGTGTGTGCCTGTGTGTGGCCAGTAGACGACAGAAGATGTTTGCCTTCTGCCTTGAGACAAGGTCTCTCACGGAACCTCAAGCTTAGCATTTCAACTACTCTGTGTGCCAGTAAGTTCTCAGCATCTGCCTGCTTCTACTCCTCAATGCTAGGGCTATAGGCCTGCCTGGTTGTGCTTCGCCTTTTCACATGATGGTAGAGATAGGAACTCATGTTTTCATGCTCACAAAAGAAGCATTCTAACTCACTGGGCCATGACCCTGAGCCTGGAATTTGCTTTTAATCATGTATTTCTGCGCCAATATTAAAATTAACATAATAGCAATAAAGCTTAGGGAGCAATTTTGTCCTATGAGGTAGACCCCTATGGTCAAGTATTAGTTCAGATTGGTCTTATTAACTGAAGATTGGTCTTCGATTCTCAATAGAAAAAGCAAGGTGATAGTTATTATGAACTTGACACAGAATACAGTCACCTGGAAAGAGAGTCTCAGTGAGGGGGTTTCTAGGTCAGACTGTCCTGTTTGTGTGTCTGAGAAAGACTGACTTGATGACAGTGATAGATGTGAGAAGATCAAGCTTGAAAGTGGGTGGTGTCATTCACTGGGGCTGGGGCTGGGGCTGGGGCTGGGGATGGGGCTGGGGCTGGGGCTGGGGCTGGGGATGGGGATGGGGATGGGGATGGGGATGGGGATGGGGATGGGGATGGATTGTATAGGCTTTGAGAAAGTGGGCTGCGCAGTAGGCATGCCCTCAACCATTCTCTCTGCTCTCACCTGTAGGTGTCACTGGTTGCTTCTGTTCTTGCTGCTTGAACTCCCCTGCTATGGTGGACTCACAGCCCCTTGGAGCTAAGTTCTTTTTGTCAGGGCATTTTGTCACAGCAACTGGAAAGGATACCTGGGCCACTGGTGACTCAGGCTGAGTTCACCTGGGCTCCTCTTTGGCTGATGTCATTAAACTGTCTTTTGGCCTTTGCTTCTGCACTGTGGCTACCATCAGTAGTTCTGGAGGGGGTTGAGTAGTTGAGAAGCTAAGGGACCACCATGCCCTGTTCATGCTTGCTAGCATTCATTGTGTGTATGATTACATATTATTTTTCTCTAGAATGTTCATATCAAATCCTTGTGTGGTGGTGAGATGCTATTTATTTCAGTCATCAGGGGCCATCTCAGTCAGTGTTGGCGATCACAGCCTCTGAGGGTTTGTGGACCCTCAGACCTTAGGGGAGGCTGACTACATCCTTTTCCCTATTTCCCCTGGGGTGACACTTTATTTTGCCTACTCTTTGAATTTTTTTTTTTTACCTTTTCCATCTCGGTACATACTATACCATCTATATCTTCTCTCAATTTTTCTTGCAAGCTGCCAAGTCCTTCCTTTTGCTGATCTCTCTCCCCCCCCCCTCTCTCTCTCTCTTCCTGCACACCATTCCACACAGGTATAAAGAGCCAGTCAATGTAGTCAATGTTCATGGAGTGGCGCTTCTGCTACCTCTGACAGGGACTTCCTGACCTTCTGTCATCTCCCATCTTTGCTTCTCTGGTTATGTACCAACTGAATCTCTCTCCACAACTGGAGTTTTGGACCATCATCCCTACAGCTCACTTCCCTGGCTCAGTCACGGTTTGATTAACTGTCTGTGAGCTGAAACATGCATACACAAACCTCATCAAGTAAACAAGGACACCTTATTTCCTGTAGGATGTCTGTGATGCCCCCATGTTGGTTTTATATGCCAACTCATGATGGGTGGCCACTGGGTTGGGAAGTTTAAATGGTCCCCCACTCACATGTCACCACTGGAATCCAGTAAAAGGGTGTGGGATATGAGTGGCTAAGTGTGTGTATCTGTGCGTCTGTGTGTCTGTGTGTGTGTGTGTAACTCAAAGGTCAGTCTGGGTGTCTTTCTTAGTCGTTATCCACTTTGTTTTTGTTTGTTTGTTTGTTTGTTTGGGGTTTTTGAGACTTGTCTCCCAATGTAGCTTTGGCTGGCCTGGAACTCACTGAGATTCACCTGCCTTTCCTTTCCAAGTGCTAGAATTAAAGGCATAAACCATCATGCCCAACCGACTTATTTTTTTTTTTAATATCAAAAGCCGCTGCTTTATTTTTTTCCAATATTTATTAGATAACTTCTTCATTTACATTTCAAGTGTTATCCAGAAAGTTCCCTATACCCTCCCCCCTCCCGGCCCTGCTCCCCTACCTTCCCGCTCCCACATCTTGGCCCTGGTGTTCCCCTGTACCGACTTATTTTATCCTCCCTTGACATTAATCTTTACAATTTTCCAGTTATCTGTAACCTCTTCATTATAGATAGGTAGGTCAAGAGTGAAAGAAATGGTAGGTAGGTAGGTAGGTAGGTAGGTAGGTAGGTAGGTAGGCAGGCAGATAGATAGGGGGAGAGAGAGAGAGAGAGAGAGAGAGAGAGATGCTGGGAAGGAGATAGATTAGATGGTAGAGGCATAAATATATAGATTAGATAGATAAATAAATGATAGGTGTTAGATGTATAAATACATAAATGTTATAAAGATGATACATGATAGGTAGCAAATGATACACAGATGACAGCTATACAGTTATGTAGATAATTCTTCTATTATATACATATACATAAATATAATTACTGAGTTGTGATGTATATTACTATAATACCACACAGTAACAGCTTACCCAATTAACTCATGAATGTGTGTTGATGGCACTAGAAAATTCAGGCATTGAACAAAAGTTTAACATTTTATATTTGATAAGTTTTTTTAAAGGGGCATTGAAATAGTCGTGAAAGAAAAAAAAAAAAACCTTGTCAGGGTTTCACACCCATGTTCCTTTAAAATGATGTGTTGTTTTTATTTTTAAATGCATGGTCCAGAAGGTGCCACCATCCCTCCGTACCCTGCGCTTCTGCTCCCGTCCTTCCATGGTACATCACATAAAAACTGGGGCTGGGCTGGTGCTGGGGCTGTGTTGGTAGAAAAGAGAAGGAAATGAAAATCCAAGTATGTTTTATAAAGAAAATGATGCGTCTTTGTTTCTGGCAGATTGTAAAGTTGAGCAGCAAGGGAGGATCAAAGACCTCACTCAGCACAGCCGTTCTCCAGCACACTTCCACATACATCCTCCAAATCACATACCCTATGTCAGGTAAAGTAAAAGTCAGGTCTGACACTGTATTCTGTGTCACAGCTCACATACGTGTGTGTGTGTGTGTGTGTGTGTGTGTGTGTGTGTGTGCACGCGCATTTTCTCCCCCCTGAAAGTTTCATGCTTTCTGCACTATTTTAAAAATTAAATCCTCTCTCATCAGCAGATATTTGGAGAAAATGTCAAATTAGTAATGACAAAATACAGCCATGGCTGGGGCAAGCTCCTCCATCTGTCACATCCTTCTACCTTGCTACCTACATGCGTCACACCCTGTCCCCAGCCCTTGAGACAGCCTCATAAGATGGCAGGAGCTAGTTCCACAACGTCAGGATGAAGAAAGACTATAGGCTGGAGAGTGAACCAGCAAGATTAAGGGAAAGGGGCTGTTAGAGAGTACAGAGACACGGAGCCTCGAGGGTAACTAGGGGGAGTGACACAGGATCACAGTTCCTGGATCTAAGGAAAAGCAGGTCCACACAGCAAAGTCAGCCAAGGATATTCTAGGTTAATATAAGCAGCTCCCTTTTATAGCCAAGGAGGAGAGGATGATGGGTCAGACCTTCAAACAGTACATGGTATGCCCAGAATAGAAATCTGTTGGGCACATCTTTTATTCTTCTGCAATGGATGTCATGTGGCTCTAGGCACCAAGGATCTGCTGGAATTCCCATGGCTTCCTTTAAGATGTTTTACAGGGCCATCTTTGTGCTCAGAGCATAATGAGAAGCCTTGTTGGTGGCTAACCTGGTGATATAGAGCATCAACATACGTCCACCAAGGCAGGGACAAGAAGAAGGTGTCCCTCTGCAGAATAGTGAACCAAGCCAGTTTTATTAAACAGCAGAAGTGAGATCAAGCTATCAAATTTTTACTGGGACTCCTGAGAAAATCATGAAAAATAAATAAAATAGCAATGACTTAAAACTCTATAGGATATATACATTTTCAGTTTGACTTTGCACTACACAAGGTACTTTATCTAAGTAAGTGTGTCAGCTCCCCCCACATCCCCTGTCCCCTTCAGCTGAATATGTTCAGACAAACAGTAGCATACTAACCTAAGAGTATTATCATTAAAGGGTTGGGTTTTTTTACACACTTTTGAGGCCAGGAAACCTTTTGACAATGTTTTTAATGCCCCAGAAGTCTAATACCTTTAGGACTTGAAGGTAATGGAGCAGATACAAATGAAACATGTCCTCTGTGACCACAGTCTTCTTTCAAGCCCCCCAGAGATTTTAAACACAGTTGGAAAACCAGTAGACTAAGACAATGAATTCAAACCTCTTTTCTTCTCTCCTGAGACGTGGGTTTAGCTTCCATACAGGACTCCTGTGGAGGCAGTGTGAACTGGTCTTTAGATATTTCCCGTAAGCTTTTTTTATTTTTCCGCGGGGCATATGAGTTTGTTGAAAAGGCATGAAGTCAGTGTCTAAACCCTCTGCCAAGGTGCTCATTTTTCTGGGCCTTCATCTGGTAAATGATCCACTATTGGAGTAAAAGTACAATTTCTACCTCAGCCGTGTGGCATCAACTCTCACATTTGTTCCACAAATGACCAACTTTTATGGCTTGTTTTTTTTTTAAGCTTATTATTACTGTGTTGCTCTTCAGACACTTCAGCTACAAATGCACTGACTGCCCTGCAAGGAATAGAGTGAGGTACAAGGAAAATAATTTAAGTAACTCTGGTGAACTTCTATTGGTCGTGAAGCCCAGCCTGATCCTCCAGCAGCTGAATCCGGTGGAATCTAGTGGGCCTCCTCTCAGTCATTGCTACCTCGTCTTCCTCTGCCTCAAAGAGCAGGACACAGAAAGGTCCTGTGTTTTACAATTTGAGGCCATCAGTGTCCGAGTTACCTATTTTAACTGTGAATCAAAAACAGTATCACATTGTTTTCCTAGGGATTCACATCTAGATATGGCCGCAATTTTTAATCCATTTTGTGAAACTCAACAAAAGCTATTAATGCCTGTTTCAAAAAAAAATAGGAAAAACGAAATCCTGCAGTGAACATGTAATAGTAAGTTCTAGAAAACCAGATAATTTCTTTGCTTAATAATAGTTTTCTTTCCTCTTGGCTGCAGGCTCTCGTAACTAACACCATGCCAAGCGCTCGGAGATTGGATTATGGGCTGTCGTCCTTGATTACTTTTGTCAGCGAGCTGACCCGGGGTACCCTTTTCTTGTGTTGTTCCTTCTGCTTCCATTTCTCATGTCATCTAGCTTTTCATCTTGTCAATCAGCTTTTGACTTCCTGATTAAAGTGTCTGTCACAGGAGCGGCCCGGTCTCTAGTCAGTTGTTTAATTTGTTCCTCGTGACATCCAATCGAGTCATTCATCTGGCCCAGCTGTTCCGACGTGCTTCCAGCATGACTTCTGCATGTGTTTGGGTTTAACCTCTATATCCGCGCACAGCAGAGAGAACTGCTCCATTCATACTGTGGACGGCAGATAGCTCTGTCTTCCTGAGGCCTCCTTGCTACCAGGCTACTCTGAGACCAATCCAACTCGGAGAAGAGGGACTCCAGTTGGATGTTATGGCAACGGGTACAACCAGAGATCGGTTTTCCAAAATTATAGCAACAACCCCCCTTTCCCTTTTGACAATTAGGACGATGTAATGGAAACTCTGCACCGTTCAAACCCAGATCCACCCAGAAATAATGCTGATGGTGGTTGGCAGAGGACAGGAAGCCTGCGTCTGCCAACATTGTGGATACTGCCCTGGATGCTCCAGAATCCATTTGTTGCATTAGGTGACATGAGATACTCTCTTGGCCAGAAATGGTGCAGATCTCCAAGAAAGAAAGAAAAGAATGAAGTAAATCTTCTGGGTTTGCAAGACTAAAACCCAGTCTTCTCGTGGTAAAATGATTTATATTATGCAACTTTCAAGAAGCCACATAATCCAACGGGGGAGGGGCTGGAGGGAAAGAAATCTTTGGTACGTCTTCCCCCACTCCTCTTTTGGCCACTCAGATCTTGTCAGCTCAAGGTTTCTGTACATTGCTTATTCATAAACTATTCCTTCCTGCCTTTACTATCATGTTTCCTCCCATAAACTTGAGATGGTAATTCCACAGCAGAAGCATGGGCAGGAACACAGGCGGTGACCACATGCCTGGGATGCAGAAAAATGAAGACCAACTCTAATGAGAGTCAGCAAACTGGACACAGCTATCCAAACTATCTTGGTCCATGAAAATACCTGAAAGGATTCAGTTACCTCCTGAAGAATGTGCTTAGACTAATGACAAACAACACGGGGGAAATAATAAGAAGTTGATGGTACAATTCCTCGAGAAAAGAAACTGTCCTGATTACTAGTGTCTAGTAGGTATTTGGAATTTTGTATGTGCGGTATCTTATATAGACTTACTTGTAGTACTATAAATAGTTAACGACTGGAATTTTGTTTTGGATGTTTCCTGTACTTCAGTTTTAATTAGAATTATGACCTAGTATGAATAAAGTTTCACTTCCATTGGTTCCAACAAGAAAGTGTCTCAGAGATCATAGGGGATCACATGATTTGGATAATTCTCTTCTAATATGGCTCTGGTCAAATGAGTCCCACCTCAGAGGTGGAGATTTGAAGGTTCCCAAGAAAATTCTCAGGGAAAGTCTTTTTTCCCCTAATCTATTCCCAGGGATGTTTGCTTATTGTCTCTGACGGGTCTGTTTCTCTAATTCTGATACCTGAGAGGAATACCGCTCGTGAGCCTTTCCATCATTGACCCCGTGAAGTGAGTACAGCAGTGTCTGCTCCACCTTCATTCAACTTCACCTACTGCCTGGACCACAGAAGTTGTGAAGTTCTTAAAATATCACATTTGCTATATTCCTTTGCAGCTGGGGTTCAGGATAGAACTGAGGATCTGTTTGTCGATATCAAATATGGTAAGGAAATACTTGAAAAAGATGAACGAAGGGTAAAACTAGCCATTCCACCATTTTCACAGGATACTTGGACAAACCTGGGGTTTGGATTCTGTATTGTCAGTCAGTATATGCCCCTGGTATCAAGAAGCAGCATGGGCAGGCAGTTTTCTGGAAGACTAAGATGATGAAGTCATGTATGTGGATACACTCCTTCCCATGAATCACATCTAAGAATTGTCATCTGGACCACAGTTCCACATGGCTCAGCACATCCTGTTTGTGGCTCCCTGCAGGTAGAGCCAGTTTTTGATGATTTCTCTGTGAAATAGACTGAGTTTTACTCAGAACCTACACTTCTGGGCTTTCTGGGACTTGACCAAGTCCTAATCTCCTGAGATAAAGCCCTTTCAGATTCATAAGGAGAAATTTACCTGAAACTTTCTCCTGGTTGTTAGAATGGCTGTCCACTTTTCTGACTTCCTCATTAGGAGCCGGTGCAGACACATGGCTCGGGACCACACTGATCATTGCACCTCTTTTGATCTTTAGCAGACTTATGATTTTATCTGAGTCTCTCCTTTAAAAATGAGCAGTAATATCTAAATACACACATATGTAAGTATAAAGTAAGATCATACAGTCCTGGGTCCAGAATTCTCATGTAACTGATAAATTATCATCAATATCCAGGGCTTAAATTTGATCAGTCAGTTGTTGATGGTATTTCCAGTTAAGTTAATCGAGGGCCACATGGTGTAAGAAACATAAAAACACAGGTACAATAGTGGTTTATTCATTTAACAGAGTACTCCTGTCTGTTCAGATCCAATGGCCCAACTGCTCATGAAAATCAGTTCTTATTCTTACACAGGTACCTCAAATCACTGGGATTTTCAGATCGTTATAATCACCATTTTGGAAAATACAAGTATCCATACACATATAACCCTTTAGAATAACTTGTCAGTAACATTTGTGCATGCTTACTTATGATAAACATGATGTGACCATTAGTCAAAGAAAGACCAGGCTGCAGGCAATGGGAGAGTAATGACTCCCTTCTTACCCAGCCCTGGGCACATTGTTTAAATCTGTAACCCAATGGCAGGAAGAAATGCTATGAAATAATGTCTCTGGATCTGACATGGGTAGTGCACTCATGAACTCAGCATCTATGCTTGCACGCACAAGGCTTGCAGAAGATCAAGCCAATCAAACCTTCAGCACAAATGGGAGAGGAGCTCATAGGATTCTACCTGTAACTGAGAAGTATAGCTGGTGAATGCTGTCAGGAGGAGACTACTGGTAAGCTGCCCATACTCCAGTATGCGGCCCATACCTGTGCACATATACACACATGAAGTCGACTTAGTGAATTATTTTAAAAATTAAATTAACACAAGTTGGGAAGGGGAAGAGTTTTGTGGCAAGTGGCGTAATTGGATGAGAGGATATAATATTTATTGTATGTCTATATGCAATTACCAAAAATATTTTTATTTTATATGTATGGCTGTTTTTACCTGCAAATACATTTATGCACCATATGAATGAAGTACCTGAAGAGACAGAAAGGGGGCACCAGATCTCTTGGGGTTGGAGGTACAGACAGTTGCAAGATACCATACAGATGCTAGGAATTCAGCCCTGGGTCCTCTGGAAGAGCAGCCACCACTTTTAATTTCTGAGCCATTACCCCAGCCCCAAGAATAATATTTTAAAATAAAAAGCCAGATGGTGGGTGACTCCAAGGGAACAGTGCTTTCTGGGCATAGCAGAGAAGCTGCCTGCACCTAGTACAGAAGCTCTGCACAAGCTCGAGGCTGACAAAACCCAGCACAGAGGGCAGGCGGGTACTATAACACCCCAGCCCAGGAAAGGAGGCGTTGGCAAGTGGCAGCTGCTAAGGGAAGGTGAGCTATCTAAATGGCATAGCCCCCAGTAGGTCAACCACACTGTAGTAGAAGGTAGCACATTCAAAAGAATATGGGCACAAAACTATCTGATGGGTAAAGAAGAGGAGGATGAGAAGGGAACAGGAGCAGGAGGAGAAAAGGGGACAGAGGAGGAAAATGAGGAAGAAGGGAGAGGAGGAGGAGGAGAAAAGAAGGAGGAGAAGAGGAGAAGGAGGAGGAGAAGAGGAGGATAAGAAGGGAATAGGAGCAGCAGGAGGAAAGGAGACAGAGGATGAAAATGAGGAAGAAGGGAGAGGAGGAGGAGAAGAGGAAGAGAAGAAGAAGAGGGGGAGAACTTATACTAATCTGGTAGAGTTGAGTAAAAGAGTTGATGTGATAAAAATGTAAGAAATTCTCAACTAATAAAAGATAAGTCATGCTCCTGTGCTCATGTGTGCACACACAGACATGCACATGCAGGTACACGTACATGCACACATATATGCACATGCATAGCTCTACTGTGTTTTAGAGAAAATAGCGATGAATTTTCACTCTCGCTTCCTCGAAGAATAATCTGTTCTCACTGCATGCTGCACTGACTAAGCTGTTGTGCCATTTCCTTTATCCTCTCACGGGGGAATGGTGTGGAAATGGATAGTTCTATTCAGAGAAAGGAGGAGTGAGTCTCAGATACGAGAAGTAAAAGTAGATTAGAAGTCCAGCAGGAGGGAGTCAGAAAATCACCTTTAAACTGCCAGAAGACTGATGATTACAGGAAGAGAAAACACCCTGGACCAGGTGGAGTGGGAAGCCAGAGATGAGAACACAGGAGGCAGAATCAGAGGAGCTCCGACTCACCCACAAGAGATACTACAATTAAATGTCCATCTGCCTGGGAACCAACCAGAAACCTCACCTCTGTACAGAGATCTGTGCAAAGGAAGCATATCTGCATAGAAAACTTAGGGAGAGAGGCAGGCAGACAGAGACAGAGACAGAGACAGAGAGACAGAAACATAGAGAAGACACATAGACATGCACACATACAGAGAGACAGACACAGACACGCCACACAGACACACAGAAAGAAAGGCACACACAGAGAGACAGATAGACAGACAAGCACACACACACACACACACACACACACACACACACACACACACACACACACACTGAGCCCAGGGATCATCTGTGAGAAGACTGCCCTTTCTGTCTCAGTGCTTCTCATTCTCCTTTTCCCCTGCTCTTATGTATAATCTTACAGTTGATGATTTCACTATCAAACATTTTAAAAAACATATATGGGAATTTCTGGAGAGATGGCTCCATGGTAAGAGCACTGGCTGTTCTTCAGAGGACATGGGTTCAGTTCCCAGGACCAACATGACAGCCAACAATCATCTGTAACACCGTATCCAGGGGACCTAGTGCCCTCTTCTGGCCCCTGTGAGCACCAGACATGCACACAGGACACTGAAATACATGCCAGAAAAACACTCAAACACATAAAATAAAATAAAAATAAAATAGATCTTAAACATTTTGGAAACATGCCTACATTAGTAAATGAATATATCTAAATTAGAGATTATGAGAAAATTAAGATTTGTCAAAATAATTATTTCAAAGTTCTAGTAGAAGGAAAAGAAAACAGGAAAAAAACAGACACTAAAAAGCAAGTTAGATGGAAGTAGCAACAGACTTGGGATGTTGCTTGGTCACTGAGTATTGGTCTGATGTCGACAAGTCCCTCCATTTGATCCCCAGGGCTGAAGACAAAAGGAAGAAATGATTAACGTTAAATTGCTGGATGGTATAAAAGGCAGAGCAGGTACAAATAAAGCCATTTTAAAACATGATGGGAGCATGATCTCATGGAGTGTGCACTCCGAACCAATCAAAATAACTCTCTATAGGCAACATTGTCATCATCTGCTCCCACTTCCTTCCCTTCTTCCCAGCCTCATCCCCCATAGTAGCTGCCACATATGGCGTCACTTCAGATTGCAAAACTTTCTCTGTGCTTCAGTGTGACACCTAATGGCCTTTGTCCATAAAGAACTAGGTGGCTAGAAGCTGACCATCTGTCCATGGACACCCAGTCCTTAACCCACCAGCAGCCTAGGCATGGATAGTTTCATCTCGGCCCTGATCTCTGATTGGCCCATGATCCACTGATTCCAGCCAAGGATAGTGTTATCCTGTGAGGTTGACACTAAACCCTCTCTGGAGAAAGGGGAAATGAGCTCCCACCCATAGCCAAGAAGCTAACTGCCATCAACACGTGTTGGCAAGAGGAAATCACTTTTCAATGGAGTCCCAACAAGTCTATCATCAACCATGCCAAGGCAGGACCTTACGCAGGAATAGCCGGCTAACATAAAACAGAACCCACGGGTTTGGGTGGGGTTTTTTTGTCTCGTTGTTTTGCTTTGGCAATTTTTTTGTCTTTTTTTTGTTTGTGTGTGTGTGTGTGTGTGTGTGTGTGTGTGTGTGTGTGTGTTTGGGGTTTTTGTTTATTTGATTACAATTTTTTGTTTGTTTTGTTTTTCTTTTAATATAGAATTTGAAGTTGGGTTGGTAAGGAGGCTGCAGAAAGAGTTGGAGAAGGGGAGTATCATTATCAAAATGTATTAAATAAAATTCATAAATTAAACATTAATAAATAAACTACCCCCTCTGAAGCCTAATTGGGAGTCACAGATTTTTTTAGTTTGCACCCTATTCTGTGCCCTACTCCCCAGGGGATATCTGTTAAATAAATGAAAGATAACAGACTACCACCATACAAATCTGTACCCCCAAATCTACTTCAGGGAACTGGTTTAGATAATTCTAGACACAATCTAACAAACTGACAAAAACTTAAAGACAGAGAACACAATCAAAAGAATAAGTACCATAATTTGAATTATATACATAAAAACAATTAAACTAAAAACAAATTTTTCCCAAAACTTCAAATCAAAATATAGGTCAAGAGAGCATAATCCTCAACCTAGAACTTCATACCTTGCTAAACTAAGAGTGAGTATGAAGCACAACTATTTTCATAAAGAACAAAAAGATATGGCACATAAAAAAATCAGTTACAGAAATAAGTGTCCATTCCATTATCTAAAAATAAAATTAAACAAATGAAAAAGATCAAAATTAATAGATATTAAGAAGAAAGATATATTTAGTAAATTAAATGTGAACTTACCATTTAAATTGTATAAATCTTTACATAAGACCATTATAGTAATATTGACTTAAACTTGTATATTAAATATCTAGACAGGGGTAGAATACACTATAACTCATTTAAAGTTTCTTTGTACTGATTAGAAGGAAGAGAAAGCCATGGATTAATTTTAAACCTTCTGGTTAAGTGTGAAATTAAAATTGAAATATGGCAACAGGAAGAGACAATTAGACTTGATATTTAACATATTGATCAATAGAGAAGGAATAAAATAAAATAAACACTAATTCTGTTAACTTTTGAAAGATTCAATAAAGATGCAAAGAACATCGTAGGGGACAAAGTCAAATGATTATAAAATACATTTATAGACCTCAAAAATTACAAGTGATTTCAGAATTAATGAGTTACATGTATTGTGCTCAATGTTTATATATTTTTCTCATTAACCTATTAGAAGGGAAGAAATTAATAATCTATAAAATACACAGCAAACCTACTCAATACTTCTAGTCTAAAGAGAATGCAGGGAATTCACAAAATTGGGGATTGTAAGCTGAAATATTCTTAAACATAATTTCTTTATTTTCAATAATACATGGAACTTGTATAAAACCAGGACAGAAAGGCATAGAAATTAACTCATGAAACTATAAAAACAATCAGAAAACAATGGCCCCACCCTTTTACCAAAATTAAAATAATATTAAGATTAATTTCTTAAGAATGGTTTAGGTTACAACTAATCTTTCTAGGACAAAATTAAAAGTAAACATCACAAGCAATCATAAACTAACAAATGAGATGATAAAAATGACATGGGTAAATCCTCAGAAAGGAGCAAACCATTGATTTTGACTGGTGGGGAAATAAAAATTCCACACAGAGCTGTACTGAATGAATCAGCCAGTGGTGGACATGATAACACTGTCCTCAAAAAAAGCCCAGGATCAAACTGTTTCTGAAAAAAATGTTTTAATTTTAAGTAAGAATTAACACTACACTTAAAGTTAAAACTAATATGCCAATACTAGGAAACTAAATGTAGGAACATGCATAAGAGCTAGAGTTCCACCGCAGAGCAGATTTAGCCCAGAAATGCCAGGTTGGTTCAGTGTGTCATTGCTGTCATTGATGACACCATCATCATCAACATCTTCATCATCACCACCGCACTAGGATAAGATGGAAACGGCTCACATTATCATCTCAATAAATACAGGAAACACTTTTGATAAGATTAAACATCACTCTGTAACAAAAGTTTAAGGACAAATAGGATGAAACTTCATCTACATGATAAAAATTTTTTAATCATTTTATTCATTTAAATTTCAAAGGATATCCCCCTTCAATTTATAAAACAAGCAGAAAGCATACAATTAGGTGAAAGTCCCTCTGTGAGGATATGAGACCAATTTTTCATTATTAGAAGTTGAATAATTGACTTGAAGCATTCTTGATGGAGCTAAAATAGTAGGGCCTCTGTGTTTATCAAACAGGAAAGAATTCTGTCGGATTCCCCAAGAAATCATCTCTGACTATATTGTCACATAACTCATTATTGTCGTGTAGGGTTTCAAGAAATTAGATGTGGTCTCCGTCATCAGTCCACTGGTCTATGTAAACACTTTTGGAAAGCCCCCATGGCAACTGTACATGGGTTTTAGATTCTGCTGCACAAGCCAGCAAGCAGAAGGACAAGGCTGCAGAACCAGAGAGAAACTCTGCCCACTCCTTAATGTGAGGCTTTATTCTTCGGTTTTCACGCGTTCATTCAATTACCAAATAGTTATCGATGACCTCTTCCGTGTCAGCTTCCAGGCTGCCAAACGACCTCTGGCTGCCCGCGGTGTGCCCACTGCCTGGAACATCCTTCCTTCATGCTTCCTTCTCCAGTCCTGTCGTCCTCGACATTTCTAATCTGTTTAATATCTCCTCTTTAGAAGGTTCTCAGTCTTCTTCTGGTTCCCTCAGAGCTGTGCACAGAGACTATCTTGTTGCCCTCTGAGTATGCACCTCCCACACCTGCTGTACAGCTTCCTTTAAGCACACAGCTCAGTAACCATCTCTTCCTCAGACAGAAAGGGATATGTGGAGGGAGCTACTTGATTCAGAGTTTTAACAGTTCACTTAGTCACCTTGCTTACTCTCAGTTTCCTCTTTGTACGATTAACAAGGAATAGCGAAATCCTTGCACCATACAAGGTGCCAGATTTTTTAAAGGTTGACTGTGGAAACCTAGAAGAGTTGTATACCACAGCTGTTATATCCACAGCACCTTTGAGTTCACTCTGTGGCCTCCATTTAAACAAATGTTGGAGTCAGTGATTTAGGAAGGAAGCACAATGTACAACTCACATACCATGCACTGGGTCAGTATGTACCTCAGTGTCTCGTTGCCTGTTTATTCTGTAGAAGCTGTTTTGCTGGGTGTATACTGTAGGGATGCAAACTGGAGGATTTGGGTTATGAAGGGTCAGAAAACAGTGGCCCTTGTGTAAATGACTATCTTAGTTGCTGTTCATTTGCTTGAAAAGCCACCAGGACCACAGCAGTTTCTAAAAGGAAACATTCTATTGGGAGCTTGCTTACAGTATTGAAGATTGGTCTGATATCACCATGGAATATCGCCACAGAACGGGGCTCTGGAGCAGGAGCTGAGAGCTCAGGTCTGATTCACACTCACACGCTTCTGGCAGAGGAAGAGAGACAGAGACAAATAGAGATAGACAGAGAGACAGAGAAAGATAGAGAGAAAGAGACAGAGAGAGACTGGGCCTGGCATGGGCTTTGAATCCTCAAATAGGCCACCCATTGAGAACCAAACATTCAAATATATGAGCCTATGGGAGCTGTTCTCATTCAAACTGTTGTGATCATAAAAAGAGAAAAAGCTGTAAGAAGAATGTGTTCTGGCAGGGTGTTGGGGAAGGGGGTGCCCTGGCAGGCCCATGCTGAGACATCCCTTCCCCCTGAGGGACCAGCCACAGGACTACAATGGTATAGTAAAGAATAGAGTTTATTTAGGGCATGGGGAGGGGAGTTGAAGGGTAGTAGAGGCAGAGAAAGGCAGAAAGGAGAGAGTGGAGAAGTGGAGGCTGGCCATGACCTCATGGAGGTGGGGGGCGATGGGGAGCAAGGAGGCAAGAGACAAGAGAGAGACAAGAGCATAAGAGAGAGAGAGGAGGGGCCAAGCAGCCCCTTTTATACTGGGCCCAGCCTACCTGGCTGTTGCCAGGTAACTGTGGGGAGGAGCATACCTGGCTGCTGACCTCAATAACTGACCAATCAATTCGGAAATAAGGAGAAAGGAATCAGGCAAGCAACAGGTAAGAAGCCAATAGTCAAAGCATGCACTTGTATGAATATTTCTTTCTCATCTTGCAACAAACCAACTTCAAAGAGAAGCCATTTGTTTTGACCCATGGTCACATGACTCCATGCCTCTGGGCCCAGCTAAGGCAGAGCATCATGGCTGCCAGAGCACATGGAGGGAGCTGCTGACCTTACATACAAGAGGAAACAGAGAAAGGAAGGTTAAGAATGCTATGGAGACATTTTGCATTCCAACCCCAGGGCTACTCACTGCAGGCACGTCTACTGATGAAAAGAAAGAGGGAGATATACCTGGACTGCACGTGCTGGAACTGTGTCTATCAATCTGAATAGATTTCACAACATAGCACTGGGCAAAAGAGCCAGACACACACTGAGCATATTACTAAAACTGTTAAAAGTCATGGAGTAGTTGAAAAGCAAAAAGGGAGCACTGAGCTGAGAAAGGAGATGGTCACACTCGGCCTTAAGTGTTTTCTATAATGTATAAATCTTAGACAAAAAACTAGAAGATTTGGACGTTTGTTAATTTGGGTAAGTGGGCAAGTGGTAGGTGTAATGTTCTTTTATAAATATTTTGAATGTTTTCATTACTAAATTCATTTGTTTTTAATCTCCCACTTTCATATGAAAATTACATACAGCAGAGGCTGGGAGATGACTCAGAGTTAAGAGCGCTTGTTCAGCTAGCATGAGGGTCTAAGACGGACTTCCCAGCATCCACACTAAACTGCCTTCTAGGTGATCTTGTGAAAACCACAGGTCACTGCTGCTCTGAGCCTTTGTCTGAGCAGCTTCTGACTGCAGGGATTGACAGCACTGGTAGGTGCAGAGGCTCATAATGCGTCAAGGCAATAGCAATTGTTATTCCTGTCTACAGTGGCCTATTTGACCCTACCTGGGTCACCATATCAAGGGTCAGGTAGCTTTCCCAAGCAGGTAGGAAGAACACAGGCTTGGAGGATGGAAAGTATGCTATAAAACAAGGATACCTTCTGGACAGGACATGGCATCTCACTCATTAACTCACTGTAGCTATGGTAACCCATGGAAGACATGCACAAGACTGCGAACAGCAGCTTCTCTTCGTGAAGAGGAAAGCCTTTTTGAGGAGGCACCACTGTCTGAGAGACTAAGTCTGATGGTGCTGGGGTCAGGAGGTCAGTCTTCAGTGATGGAGCTGCTAACAACTTGCCCGTGCCCCAGGGAATAACCTCCTACCCCTGACCATGCAGACAAATCAGGCAGATAACAGACAGAACAACACACAGACAGACAGACAGACAGACAGACACACACACACACACACACACACACACACACACACACACACACACACACATGGAAGAGGACTTTCTAGAATGGAGAAAGAATGAGAAACTAAAGAGGAATGAACATGAGAAGAATTCATTATCTATATTATGAAACTGACAAAGAATAAAAACCCATTTAATACCCATTCAAATAGTAGGGATAAGCACTTGTGAGCCATAAAGTGACAGAGTGTGATGCCATATATTCATGAAAATGCATGTCACAGAGAGACTGACTTATGTGCTAACCAAAACTTTGATAAAAAAATCAATCTAAAATACCAAAAAGATGTAAATGGTATTGCATGCCTGTAACCCCGGCTCTGGGAAAATGGAGAAGCAGACACAGGTAGACCAGAGATCTCACTGGTGTATATTCTAGTCAAAGCAGACCTTCTGTGTCAGTGACACCCATCTCAAGGCCATAAGACAGAGGCTAAGATAGGAAGACACCTGTCATCCTACTCTGGCCTTCTCATGGGCATATGTACTCACAAACATAAGTGCATGCATCACACACACACACATACACACACATACACACACAAACAACCAATACCACAAACACAAAGCACCAGTACCACACATGCATACACACAAATATGCATACACATATGCCCCCACAATACACATATGTATACACACATACAAAAATGCACATACATACCTCCATACATATACCCATGTACATACACATGTAAACACGGAGATACATACCATATATACATACACCCACATCACACACACAATCCCACACAGTGACATTCATAAGTCTTTGCTTGACCATTTGCTGAGTTTATGATATATGCATATGCCTCTGTGGCTATGATATACAGGCCACAGCCCTCACACTAGGAAACCATGCCCCATTTTCTCACTTACAAGTAGAAGTGACCATACTGCAAGAGACTCAGAATAGACAATGTGACAAGGACTAGACCCAGGGGTTCTTGTGCCTGGAAAGAGAGTTTCCAGACTTCAGGAACACAGTTAGCCAGCATCCACTGTAAAAGTGGTCTGTGTGCCCTGCTGACTCAATGTCTCATCTGAACCCCCAGAGCTGAAGGCATTGAAAACAGTGATGGCAGAAATCTGATGTGGAACAAAGTGGGAACTGGGCAAGGAATAATAGGAGAGATGGGAGAGAGGAAGTCAGGGGTTTAGGTTAGGGGGACAACTTGTGTGGGTATCTAATCTGCCTTGGTTGAGATTAGGGTTTAGGGAAATTCCACCGTAGAGATTACACCTCCTTCCTGCTTCTACCCTGAAGCATACATGTCATCTTGGGCACAGACTCTGTTTCTGACTGGACTTATGAGAGTTTGCTCCATAGTTCTCATCCAGACATGGGACCTCAGGGCAATCACACTTAGGTCACTGGTCAGTCCTTCCCTTCGAGACTGTCTTTAAGTCATCCTTGGTCTGGTGTGTCTAGGAGAGATTGTAAAGAGTATGAAGTATTGTCTGAAACCAAAACAAGTAAGTCATTGCAGGCAACTAATGCAGTAACCTGTGTGTGTGTGCATGTGTGCACATGCATGAGTGTGTGTGTCTGTGTCTGATCTCCCTCTATTCTCCTTTGCACACAACTGCACATATACTTTAATTCTACCAAGCCAAGCCCAGTGAAAGTGTCTTTAGCATTCTTCCCAAAGGTGTGCATCATGGTTTTTCTATTTTAATAAAGCCAGAAGGAGACGCAATAGCTGGCACGGTAAGCCCACACGGCACAGGAAATTTCCAGTCAGCCGTCACACAAAGCAAGCTCACCTTCCTTTCAGAGGCTCCAGGACCCAGAAACTGTAGGGGTATTGAGCAGCACAGGGAGGAGAGTCTGAGAACAAGGGCAGCTATGTGCGGTTGGCCAGAGCCATGGTTAAACGCCAGTGGCATTTACTCTGGGCATGGAGGCACCTACCTATACGCATGACTGATTTAACTAATATAACAAGTTCTTTCTTAGTTTTGCACCTTGGAGACCATGAAAAAAAGAGGCAAAAGAAATCCAAAGTAAATGAATAAAATCAGTATTTTCTTTTACTGGAAAATACGAGAGCTATACAGTAAACCCTTACACTATTTCCATCTGTTGGATAGATGAATCAAGAATAGTTTTATATTTATAATTACAGAGAGAACGTGTGAAAGACCCTTATTCCTTTTTTTCCTCCTCTTAAAAACTGGTGAATAGGTCTTTTAGTGCCCAATCTTAAATGAATGTTGTATATTTTGGCATGGTGTCAAAGTGTTAACAGAACTAATACTACGGTCTTCCAAGGGGGGAAACAAATAGTTTAACACTGAGGTATTTAGAAGCAGGTGCTCCACACAGTTAAAGACCATTGTGGCTTTGAAGGCAACCTTCCAGAAACCAGAACTCTGCAAAATGAATGCACTGTCAGTTTGATCAAATATCTGGGGTGTCTGCTTCTGTTACGGAAAGAAACCAGAGTCAAAGAGCACAGAAAAGTTATGCTTAGTTAAGTGTAATATACAAAACACTTCTTAAAGGCTGCCAATGTCCTAAGGAAAAGCACACACAGTCTTCAGTTATTCAGATCTGACAATAAGGCCCCAGCAGTCCTGATACTTACTGGTTTTCACTTAATACATCAACAGGATACATTAAACACATGCTGTGTTAGCTTTTCCGGGGGAGATACAACCACCACAGATGGTCATCCCACAGACAAAGTATGATTTCATCAAAGTCCAACTTGGTGAGACCAAAAAATTCATTGCGCTTTCTTTCAGAGGATGGGTGTGGGATTCTTTACAGGAGTATGGGTGACCCCAAACAAGCTGCATTACCACTAAGTTCCACTGTTTCATAGTGACCTCATGGGAGCTACATTATAGCGGCCCAGTTTCAACCAGCCTTTCATGTCTACATATAAGCCAGCATCTCTCAAGCTCTCTTGGCACTGAGTTGAGGGGCTAAAGTCTTTTGCAACCCCAGTCAGGGTTTCCTGATCTTCCATAGAGACTGACAGTAACTCTATCACCAGGACCAAGATCTGGCAACCACTGGATTCATTCTTTCTGCTATGAGGCAAAGTCCAAGAATTCACCCTTGTTGTGACCACAAAAAAGTTCTCCACAACATTATTTGAAAAAGAAGGTATAAAAATAGTATCCTGAGTAGACAAAAACTGAAATTGGAATTTTGTAATATAAAGGAAAGCTGTAATGGGCACAAAAAATAAATATTAATAAGAAAAAACTAAAGAAAAATAGAAGATAAGTTGAATAAAGGAAAAGGGGTAGGGGACGGGCCGAGGAAAATACAGCTAAGAAACTTTGACTTTCGTGTCAGTAAAAGAAAGAAGAAGAAACACTTGAGCATTTAACCAACACCAACCACTAGGCTTAGTTCCTGAGAAGAGCACCTGTTACATTCTACAAATGGGATTTTGGAGTATCCCTGAGACACTGAGAACCTGACTCTACACCTGTGACAACAGAGCCATTACTTCTGCTCTGGTTGTCACACACTCTTAGCCTCAAGTGAGAAATCCTAGGTGGTCCCTCAAGAGAATCTAGCAGATAATGTAAAAAAAAAAATTAACCCAGAGTCCTATCAGTGGACTCAGGGGTAGTCTAGAACAGCTAACCCTCTCCTGACCTCTGACCCAAATGTGGGGAACTCTGAAGAGCCAAGAAAATAAAGCATATTTCAATACCTATGATATTGAGAATGGGATTTTAAAAACTTTTGATGTGTAATTTCAATATCTATCTTCTTCATTACAAGCTGGGAATGACAATGCTAATACTCTATTGGAGTCAGGGTTTCACTGCATTTTCCCAGACAAACAAACTACCTTATTATACTTTATATTTTTAATTCTTAAGAAAACTGGGGGACTCAAGTGGGATCTGTAGCACAGGCAAGCTTCAAAACTGCTGTTCTAAGGAAGCCTTTTCAAACTTTAACATACACAGAGATCATAATTGGATGTTGAGTGACTTTTCATAGGGTGCTCTCTACTTACACAAGGCAGGGAAGGCTCTGATGGACTAAAAAAAAGGATTTTGTCCAACTCCAGAGGCCACAGCCATGGGAACCTAGCACCTCAGACCCACAGGCAGTTCTACCCTTCAAGCGCTCACTGCTATTGACTTCTATAACTTCGGGATCAAAGGGTCTGGTGAGCCCCCAAACCTCTCATCTTCCTCAATGAGGGAATTCTAAGAGGCCAGATCTGGAGGGTCTCATGTGATCACAGACTCTCTTATTCAAGATGGCTATGGGTGTGTCCAACTCAGAGAAAAGTGTTGACTGGGTTCAGGGACACAAATCTTCATACTTACTGTAATTGCAGCAGCCTTTACCCAGGAAGCTAAGCCTGATGGATGCTCCTGACATTTCTCTCCTATATTTCCAGGGCTGAGTAAGCCCCGCTCCCACCTCCACCTCTGCCTACGCTGCCAGCTAAGGGGTTTAGTCAGCAGCGGGCACACGTTCACCCTCCTCTGTGTCTATTCCAGCCCTTGTGTTCTGGGAGCCCTTCCTTGTCTTTAAATAACTGCTCCTTTACTACTATTGCATTATCAAGTATGTGTTTCGAGTATCAGACTAGAACTTCATATATAGTTTCTAGGCTCCCTTGCTGCCCCTTCTGAGCTTCGTCTACAAGAGGAGGGCACTATCACCCACCTATTTTAGACTTCACTGTGCCATGGTATCCTTCACCTCCTTCATGGCTCAGATATAGATGTTTTAAACACCTGTCTCTTTCTCTCTGTCTCTGTCTCTCTCTGTCTCTCTGTCTCTGTCTGTATGTGTGTGTTTTCAGTATGAGAACATGGGCACATGTGTGTCACAGCTTGTGTGTAAAGGAAAGAGGGAAACCTCAGGTATCAGTCTTCACCTTCCAGCTGGCTTGAGGAAGGATCCCTTATTTACCACATGTACCCAAGGATAACTGGCCTATGAGTTTTCACGGATTCTCCTGCCTCCATCTCTCATCTCGCAGTAGGAGTGAGAGCTATACAGGTGCACCATCACATCCAGCCTTGCATGGGTTCTGGGAATCCAAACTCTGGTTTTCAAGCTTGTCTGGCATGCACTTAATTTACCTAGCCATCTCCCTAGCCTTCATCAACCATCAAACACCAACTAAAGTTGTTGACTTATTCCTTCCCTTGTTCTGTAAGTTGCTGCTGTAACATCTATCTGGCCACCAACAGCCTTCTCAGTCCTCATGTTTCCATAGCTTTCAAGCAGAAACTGTCGTTGTGATGAGCATCACCGCAGGCCACAACAGCCAAGCTTGAAACTGCTGGAGTCGATAAAATAGTCTCAACAAGGGGATGCCTGCCTCCTGCCGGAACATCAGGCAAATGAGACATTTTTGGTTGTCAGAATTTGGCAGACACAACTTGCATCTCTGAGTAGAAGCCAGAGGTGCTAAATATATCACAGTTCCCAAGACAATTCTCCTACCAAAGCGTTTCCAACCTCAATTTTCTATAGCACTCTCAGTATAGTGTCTCATAAAGTGTCGGTCATTAATGTCCTCATACAGCTATGTCTTCTGTGGTGGCTGAAATGTGAAGTGTCCCTACAGACTTGAAGATTTGAAGATTCTTGACCCCCATCTGGGGACTCCATCTGAGAAGAAGGTAGCAAAAATTTTAGGAGTAAGTAAGTCACTGGGGATGGCCTTGAAAATTTTTAGCAGGGTCCCAGCTCATATCCTCTCTCTACTTACCAACTGTAGGTGTAATGTGACCAGTTATCCTTCTGTTCCTGCCTCCATGTCTCCCTGTCATTGACAGTAAATATATATACATTTATATGTACATATTCTCTTCTTGTCAGATATTTTATCATAGCAACAAGAAAGGTATATAACTAATACATCCCTGTCCTAGCTTCATTTCTGTCATTGTGATAAAATATTCTTTAAAAAATCAACTTAGGGAAGAATAGGTTTCAGTGCACAGAGAAATGAACACATCCATGCTCGCTTGCTCTGCTCAGATGGATGTCTCCTACAGTTCAGGACTCCCTGCCTAGGTAATGGTGCCACCTACAGTGGACTGGGTCTTTCAAAATCAGTTAAGACAATCAGGAAAGTTCTTCACAGACATGGTCAGAGGCAACACCTCTCTCTCTAAGTGATTCTGGTTTGTAAACTAACCGCAACGCCCTCAGACTCACCACGGGTCTATAAGGACAATTTATATGAGGGCTCCCCTAAATTTGCTTTTCATTTTCCTTATGTATTAGATTCTGATGCCCAACAGAAATAGGTCTATATTACTATGTATATGCCTACATATTTCTTAACTTCTATATTGCATTTTACTCTTCATAAATAGTTAAAACCTTATTCAACACTGACTCCTGAAAGGATCATAGTATAAGGAAGTCACACTCCTTGTAGAACAGCAACAGAACACCCACCCAGGAGAAAATTAAGAGCCAGGAGAAATGAGCTGTCTGGTCAACAGGCCTGATAACAGTCAGGTTCATTTTCTGTTTCTCCTGCCATTTTCCAGGCATAAACTTGCTGTGGACAGGACTCAATTATGTGTGTGGCACCCTTACCTCTTAAAACAGAATCATCACAGTGTAGATGCCCAGAGCTTTTTAGATGAATAAAACACAGGATGAGTGTCAACAAGAGATGTATCAGTCCCATTGACCATGGTGGGTACACCATGCATGAATTCAGTCACTAACCAGTCCTATCACCAAAAATACTAAGTGAGGGGAAAATTCTGTAAAATTTTACTCTCCACTGAGAAATCCCAAAGTATCCATCCTAGTACAGACATACTGTATAAGAGGCTGCCTCTCATACAGAAGTTATGGATTCAAATAATGCCTTGGCGATGACATTGTTATACAAAATCAAGGTTGAATAAAATCTCTCCAGAACCTCTAGGAAGATGCCTGCCATGCCCTTGTTTGCATCTTGTGTCTATGAGGCACAGTATGTGGTGGAATCTCAAAGATTGATGATCTCAGGCACAGCCTGAGCCACGTTTCTTTGGATAAAATTCATCCGTAATAGTGGAAAGAACTTAAAAATGTAAAGTTCATTTTAAAATGCCCACTTAAAAACAATATCTTTGCTTTTCCTCTGAGCTCCAGTGTCTTTCAAAAACATTTTTCTTTCATGGATTGTATTGACTTGTTACATTACTGTTAAAAATCTGTCATGTCTCCTCATTGCACACAGCACTAGTTAGACACTGACTGATGTCCACACACACACACACACACACACACACACACACACACACACACACACACACTGAGACAGAGTGTTGATAAGCTGATCTTCTGAGATGAAAGACGTGAGGAGTCATTTCCATTCAGGTCTGCAATTAAAAATACCCCATCAGATTTCTGTTAGATGCATTTTGTTTGTTTGTTTACTGAGACAGGGTCTTATTCTGTAGCACGAAGTGGTTTAAACTCATGACGTCTCTCCTGCCTCCACCTCCTAAGTGCTAGGGAATGCAGGTGTGGGCCATCCATGGGAATTTTAAAGCACTGAAATGATGCTGGCAAACCATACATATATGTGATCAGCAGTGTAAAACATGCTTGAGACAAAGATCCCATCTCTGTGGAATACTTAGTGCTAATGTGGGTCCCTCTCCTGCTTCTACCTGATGTCCTCATAAGACAGGTCTCCAGTCAAATGTGATGCTGTAGTTAGCACCACTGGAATAAAGACGGGTGCCCTTTTTTTTTTAAATTCTTTCTTGTACTTCTAAAGACAGAGAAAATAGGGAGAGCCCACAGAAAGGTTAGAGAAGTTATGTGTATCAATGAAATGTGCACAAATCACACTCAAAAACTAGGTAAGAGGAACCTCTGCCCTTTCAAAGGATGCTGCCTCCATAACAAGTTAAATATGTAAACAATTACTGTAGTGGGAGATAAATATTCTAACAACAGCAAAAAAAAACACTGACTACTAGTGTTGGCTTAAAAACAGTCTAGAATAAATTTAAAATAAACTATTTTGTGCTGAAATACTCTTTCGTCGGTATATCATAGTGTTTTTTATTTCTATGATATGTACAAATACAAAGCTGGTGGCCGAGTTCTCAGCCTTGCGTTTGTTGTTATTTAATAAACTGAATTATGCTAATTTACAGTGGTGAATGTATATGTAACTGTAATAGACGAGATAAAAGCAAGTCTAATCTAAACTCCTCGGGAAGGATGCAGAGTTGCCCTGGAGGAGACTCAACACTCTTTCGAGTCTGTTTCTGTCATCCTTGACAACACTGCAATGTCAACAGGCAAGCTAACTCTATCATCTGTCAACCAGAGCCCATAAAACCTAGGCACACCCAAAAGTCTGGTTCACGATGCAAGCGGGGTAATAAGAACATGTTTGGCATGGAAAGGGTTTGATTTGACAATGCAGTATAACTGCATATTATATGTCAGGGCTCATAAAATGGCTCAGCAGATAAGGGTACTGCCTGTTCTTGCACAGGACCTGAGTTCTGTTCCCAGCATCCCTGTACGCACATGCTGACTTGAAACCATCTGTGACTCTAGTTCCAGGGGCTCTAACACCATCTTCTTCTAATCTCTCTGGGTACCATACATGCACATGGTACATATACATAGATGCAGGGAAAAAATTTATACACATAAAAGAGATATTTCTAAAAGAAAAATACCAAGTATGTATCAGCTCATGCCCATGAATCCAATACTCAGAGGCCTAGGCAGGAGGAGTTTGTGGATTTGAGGTCAACCTTGGCCATATAATGAACTGATCCTGGGGTCTCCTTTTCTATTTGAGTTCACTCCTAAAGCCAGACCACAGCAGTGGGTCCTGCTGCCCCAGGACCACAATAGATGGTGTCTAAGCTTTTATTGCTGATGGTCCTTCTCTATGAGTACACTGGAGAGTAACACATTTGCCCCAATAGATCCTGTAAACCTAGCTAACTTCTTACCTGCAAGTTGTACTAAGACAACATTAAATCTTCTCCCAGTTACACCAGAGGTGTGCACTGAGCACACGCATGTCCATATACAGAGTGATCCTCATCTAACCCAATGAGATGGATCCTGCTTAGTGGAACTTTAAGGAAGCCACCACTTGTCTGTAATTCCACTAAGCCCAAGAGAGCCGCAGGCCTTATTTCAAAGTGTTTATGATTGATCCCTTCTTTTGTTGTTTTTATTTATTATTTCTGACACTGGGTCTTGTACTCAGGCCAAGCCTTCATAAAGTTGATTTTGTAAACCAGGCTGACCTCCACCCCATACCTCCTGGTATAGACCATCAGTGGCTGACTATTGCCATAACTTTTAGTAGAAACTTGAATATTGAATGTGGCACAATGTGAAGAAGTTTTAAGAACTATTTTTATAGATTTTTTTCTCTTTTCATTACTGTGGGGATTTTTCTTACTGTTTTACATTTTACCGATAATATTATATTTACCACTGAGCCATTTAAATAATCTGTTTTGTAAAACTAGAGTATGTCTGCCTACCTGCCTAATATTCCACAGTAATATATTCTGATATGGCTATTTACTTGATATGATCTGACATAATTTAATGAAGACATTCCATGACAATATTAAAGAGCCAAACAGTTACAATATGTATTCAATAATTTTTTTAAATTTGATTTTCAATGTTACTGTACTAATTTACAAAGAGGTGAGCTATTTCCCACAATATTTTGCTAACCTAAAAAACTTAGGGAGTTGGATATCTGAGTGAATGGTTAGGAGCACTCGCTGCTCATCCAGGAGCACCAGATTCAGCTCCCAGCACCCACATGAAGTCGGGATTTTGAGTAGGATGCACAATTGCCAGTGACTTCAGCTCCACGGAGTCCTTTCCTAGCCTCTGAAGACACCCACATACCTGTATTTATGCATGTGCACATAAACACAAATAAATAAAAAATAATAAATCTATTTTTTAAAAGTCCTATCTCCAGTCCAAGGCCTAATTCTCAAGAATTTTAATAAAATACTGGGCCTAATCCCTTCCTAGGTCAGATTTAAAAATGTACGTTACCTCCTTCAACAACATAACAAAATATATATCATCTCAGTTTCACATACAAGTCAGTAAGGCTCTGAAAATGTCAGTTAAGTGCTTACCAGTGTCCCTGTGAATGGAGGAGGTGGCTGGGGAGTCAGAAAGATGCCATCATCAGGCAGACTTTCACAACTCTGGACTGAAAGGGCTCATTGTCTTGCATGCTCGGGTGTGTGGGTAGAAGGCTTCTACACGGCACTCAGTAACTATCACCTCAAAGATGAGCACTGGTTCTGATTCCAAAATATTTCTCCTCGCTGATTTTCTGTCACTTTTGGCTCTATCATAATAACACAATATTACAACAAGAAAAAGAATATAACTATGTCCCTTTCTAAACCCGGACAACTGTAACATAAGAAAACACAACTCCATCTAGAGCTTTGCAGCTGAAGCTAAGTTTAAATCATTTTTCTGGGCTCTCGAGATTAGCCTTGATCTATGCCCCTGTATCGTTCCATTGCCATCCGAGTCTTGGTGCAGATGTGGATGGAGGATAGATAAGGTTACAGTGTTAATTAGGATACAGATGTTCAGTGGATAGAATATGGATTGGATGCAGATGAAAGTCTAGGGGTGCCTCACTCCACTAATTAGCTCCTCAAAGACCATTGGAGGCAGTGTGGAGAAGTCTTCCCTGCTATTGCCTGTGCAGGTTAATAAGAAGCTTACTTAACAGGTTAATAAAAAGGTTAATCAGAAGGCCCAGGAAGGTCTTCCACCAGCAATTCAGAATAAAAGTATAGTACTGAGTTTTTTCTAATGTTTTTTTTTAGGCTGTTATGAGTAAGCTTATATATCACACAGGTGAAAAGGTAACAGCCTAATATCAAAAAGGGATTTTTTTAAAAAAAAGAAACTTATTAATTTCCCCACATGATCAGTGGTCGTTCTAATTGTAGACCTATTAAATATTTAAATTCTGCTGAAATAATAAATTGTCTTCTCTTTAAAATATGGCTTTTTAATTGAAAGGAAAAGCTACAAAGGCTCCTGAACTATTTTCTTAAGAGCTCTCCTATTTTGTTGGACATAGAGCTTCAGCTCTTTTTTCTAACTTCCCCGTTCAGGAAGATGTAGATTTTTCCTAGCAACAGTTGCTGTGTAAAATATTCTGAGATAGAATTTTTTATCATAATTAATAATAGATGAAAATTTCTAAGGTTTTGATGTTCTAAACTCTATGCTGTTTGATTTACAATGTCTTTATAGTTGTTTTTCTAGCAAGACTCATCCTCTTCCTATTGCTATAGGAGTTAGTCATCTTTTTCTTCTAGATAAATCTGATGTACTTTTTCCCTTTTTCTATATATCTTCATGTCTCATTTGTGTATATATTTTAATAACACAACCAATTCTACTATAGTGACACATGACTATATATTTTTGAAGCCACCATTGGAATTTCAAGTGTATCTGTAAACATCTACTAGAACATTCCTGCTGTATGCATCCCTATGATATAAACGGGGCGGGGGGTGCTCACAAACTTCCTTGGTTGCAAAGCAAACACCAATTTTTGGTGATGGGTACCAAGGTTATTACATAGACCCTGCCATCTGTAAAGATATAATACAGATAAGATGAGATACAGATAAGGAGTTAAAACTTTTCCAAGTCTCCCATCCAGAGAGGTAATTTTAAAAGTGAGATTTCAGGGCCAGAAAGAAGGCTCAATTGGTAAACAACTTGCACCGGAGATATGAGGACCTGAGTTTGGGTATCTAGGACCCACTTACGAAGGCTGGTACATCTGTAACCCCACTATGTGGAAAGCAGGGACAGGAGGATTCCTTAGGACAATGAGGCCAATTGGCTAGCTCCAGGTTTAAGGGAGAGACCCTGTCTCAAAAACAGAGGTGAGCGCAACTGAGGAATACGCTTGATAGTGAGCTTGGCCTCCAAGTGCACATGCATATGTATACATAGTTGCACACTCAACAGCATGCATGCACAACTGCACGCACAACTGCGCACACACTCACACACACACACACACACACACACACACACACCATGTGTTCCATGAAATGCTTCTATTTAACTGTATCACCCTCTCTTTGAAACAGAGATTCCCTAGTCCTTTGCAGCAACATAACTCATCAATGTTAAGTCTTTTCCTTTGTCTCCCCCCTTGCTGATGTCAGTGACCCAACTACCAATTTGCACCTCCACAAAGAAAGAGCTTCATTTATTTGATGTCCAATGGATGCCCAGAACCCTTACTGTGCTTCTGTGCACTTATGTAGAAAATGCCAACCTTCTCAGCCTCCAACATGTGACATTACAATTAAGGCAGAGCTCAGGAGATATGTTTGCTTGTTTTGTTTAGTTTCCAACCCCTCTACATCTGCATTTTCAGGACTGCAAATTTTACTAAGTATTTTAGTAAAAAGAATTATGAATCATGACAAAGTATAGCTATTGTAAGAAAACCAGCATGACTGGCCAACAGTACTTTTCATCATTATAAGTTCATAAATAACTCCATTTTTTTTTTCCTTCTGATAACTTCAGTCAACATTCTTTTACAAACCTGGCCTTGTAAAATCTACACTTGGGTGGGCTTTGGTTACTGCTGTAGAGTCAGGCAAATCTCAGCTCATAATTCTTTCTCAAGAATTAGAAAAATGTTTATCGAGAAAATGCGTTCTCTGCAAACGGCTGCATTGCTAAATGTTTGCTGGGAAATAAAAAATCATGTGTGCTGTAAATTGAGACATTTCTGTTCTCAAGACATGATCGTTTTTCCTGGAAGCCTGAGCTGGCAGAGCGTTCCTGACACGTCACTGGGCTGCCTCGTTGTCGCCGAGGCTGCGAACAACCATTTTTACATCAGTAGTTTTGGTCTGAGCACCTGGCAGGCAATGCTCTGTCAGTCGTGAAAATAAGATCTATGTAGTCAATGCCACAGAGAGGTGAAATATGCTGTTCCTAGCTTTCTGTAAAGACAGTGACATTCTCTTTAGTAAATGGTGAAGTGCGGGAGTATATACATGCAATGTAAACACACTTGAACTCTTTGTAAAAGCCACAGGTTGATTAAATGCAAAACACACGCAAAAATTTAAAAGATGAGATTTATAACTAAGTAAAAAAGTCAGTATATTTAATATTAAGAAATAGTTTCCTAATGTAATCATCCACTCAACTGTCCAACTACTACACGCATGCTTCCATTTTGTTCTTTATTGTAATGGAATATCTTTTCTCTTACATGTTTATCCTATACCTAAGCCCTGTCACTAAATTATCAGGATCTTCTAAAGAGAATAGTGATGAATATGATAAGAGTTTTTAAGTGGATATTACTTAAATATTTTTTAAATGCTCACCTAGTATAGTCTAGGCATGACTAGAAAGAAGGAATTATTTAATAAAAACTATCCATTGCCTGAAATGCTGAAGAAGGTACAGTAAGATTACAGTCTTTCTCCATTCCTGAATGAGGTATGAGTTTGTAGAAACTAGTCTATTGTCCGTGTGTAAATACAGTGAGTGGTAAATGGTGTTGATTGTAGAGGAACTAGAAGTAAGAGATGCCTTTCTCTGACTTCTGAGATGGAGACTCATGTATCTCGTGCTGGCTTAAAACTCAGTGTATAGGCAAAGAAGGCTACATCAGAGTTTCTGATCTTCTTGCGTCTCCTTCATGAGTGCTGGGACTCAGGACTGGTGCCACCATATTTAGTTTATTCAATGCCTGGTGTTCATGATCCGTGCTGGCTAGATTGTCAACTTGGCACAAAGCCATCTAAAGTGGGAACTTTAATCAAAGGATTACCTCCCTAAGATTTCCTATGGGGAGGTCTTTGTGGAATTTTCTTCATTAATGACTGATGTAGAAGGGCCTAGCCTACTACAGGTAGTGCCACCACAGGTCATGGTCCTGATTCTAAAAGAAAGCAGGCTGAGCAAGGCAAGGGAGCAAGCCAGTAAGCATCACTCCTCCAAGGTCTCTGTTTCAGGTCCTGCCTCCAGGTCCCTGTCTTGAGTCCCTATACTGCTTACCTTCATGATGGACTGTGATCATGATTAGAATGCATAAACCAAGTAAGTCCTCTCCTCACCTAGTTGCCTTCATCATGGCAACAGAAAGCAAACGGGGCTGGAGAAAGCCAGGTTTGCATTGTGTTAGGTGGGCACTCTATAAACTGAGCTTTGCGCCCCAAGAATGAAGCAGTCCTTGGATCATTGTTCAGTGTGTTACTCCTCATTCCACTTCATCTCACCCCATATCAGACCTTAACAATAATTTCTTAGAACCTCATGAGATCAAAATAAACCACTGCCATGACCTTTTTTTACCTGCCTAAATGCTGTAGCTAAAATCTCTGAAGAGCCATGTTTTCTGTTGCAAAGCAAATATATGATCAATTCAAGCACAGGAATGACGGTGAGTGAGGGCAAATTGCATGTGCCAGCTCTTGCATCCAAAGTCTCATGTGCATTATCCCAGTTGAGCTGTGTATAAACAGTAGAGAGTTTGCTGATTACCATCAATGATAACATCCTGAGCAATTTAAGAATAGACCTGACAGAGAGCAAACTTCCAGGAAAGAAGACGTGCCTGAGCCAGAAACTCCAGTCTTTGTTCTTTAGTATTTTTATTTCTTTTGATTTATGTATGTAACTACACACATACTTGCTTGTCTGTATGCACACCAGGTGCAGGCAGTGCAGTTGTAAAGGGGATGTCTGCTCCCTTGGACCTGGAGTTGCAGGAGATTCTGAGTAAATTTCCCAATGTAGGTGCTAGAAACAAAATGCAGGTCTCTGTAAAAAACAAGTGCCCTTATCCCATGAGCCATCTCCCAGCCCAAAGCATGTGGTGTCCATCACTAGATCCCCCTGTTCAGATCTTGTTCTGAACAGATGTGGGGGTTGAGTTCTCTACCACAAATCAGAGACTTAGGAAGCAGCAAAATTAAATTTCTGGACACTGAGCCTTCAAGGGAATTAACTGTCCCTTCTGGACATGGAGTCTGACACTGAAAGAGGTTTTCTGGACATGAAGAGATTGGCCAGGAGTATGACTAGAGACAACCCTGCAGACCCTGTCTATTTCTGCTCCACTGAGAAGTTTGTTCATCTTGTAATATTTATAACTACCATATTTTAAACAGTCTGTGAAACACCAATGGGCACAAGTCTTACCTTCAAATATTCAATAAAGAAATAAGAAGAAAAATACTAATATTCTCAGTAAAAGCCACAGTGTTGGATTCTGCCAGATGAGTTTCGAGTATTTACTGTCTTGGAAAAAAACAAAAAACAAAAAAATCATCACTTGTGTATGTGATGTAGTTGAACAAAAACTTACTAAGTATA
>LR749521.1:3528549-3844553 GCA_902729485.2 Mus minutoides | reverse complement strand
ATATATATATATATATATATATATATATATATATATATATATATATATATACATATATACATTTATGTGTGTGTGTACACATACAGATACACAAATATGTGTAGATAGATAGATAGATAGATAGATAGATAGATAGATAGATAGATAGACAGATAGACAAATAGACAGACAGAGATAGAGATAAGGATAGAGATAAAGTTATAATCTCCCAAAGTGTTGTTGCTCTGATGTTAAAGATGAATGAAGAATAGTTCTCCTTGCAAGGCTATGAAAAAATGTTATACCTTATTTCACATTGATTCAATCTATTCACAGTATTTCTAAGAACAGGAAGACCTATTAACAGGGTGCATTTATATTCAAGAACGTGGGAAGTATTTCAGAGAACACAGTCCTGCCCTCAAAGAGCTTCCAATGTGGTGTCCTTTATATACCAATTTCCTCCCACATCTCTGGATTAAATGAATATTTAAACCATTTATATTTCATGGATTAATCTGAATATTCATAACTTAATTATATTTTGCCAATGGATATCTGCAAATTATCTTTAATAAAATTTAGTATTACTGAGTATAGCATAAAGAATGCCATTAAGGATTTATGCTCTGAATGTCAGTATGGGTTGCTTACCTCGATATATGCCATTATCCTCTGTATAATAGTACAGAGATAGATTTTTAAATATGTGTCATATTTGAGTACAATTTTTATGCATTACTTTAAAATTCTAAGACAGAAATAACTCACTTGCTACAATAGCACATCTCTGAAGTACGCATTTATTTACCACGTGATCCCACAAACTTCCTTGTCCCGTTCCTTTTATCAGAGACTGACAGAAGTTGACAATGTAGGATGTGGAAAATACTTACATCTGCAAAGTTGATAACTACTTGTGCTTCAAATTTAATACATTTATCAGTTAAGAACACCAGAAATGGTCAGCTAAAAGAATGAATGGCTCTTTGCAGCTTTCTTTGTAAAAAGATGTTCACTTTTCCTGAAGAATTTAACCTGAAGTTCCATTCATTAGAGGCTCAGATTCCCTACTACTAGGTGACAGTAAGTCCTCTAATGTCTTAAAAATATATATATATATCATGGAGAAAGGAAGATGTCAGGAGCACAGGGAGGGACCAGAAAGTTGGCAGAGAAGGAGCACAGAGCAGCCGGGAACAGCTTTGAGGAACATGTGGGCCTCAGAGAGGGAGGTAACTCAGGGAAGGTGCTTTATATACAAAGACAGCATGAGAGAAAGGTGACAAGATAGAGGTGAGATGGAGTGAGTTCCAGAGAGCGCGCCAAGCCTTTTCTGTCTAAAATAGGACTGCTGCCCATGCCAAGAATTCTTTCCTTTCATTAGAGTCAGGCTGCTGTGACAAATAGGGAAGCCATTGGAGTTTGGGGGTGGCATTAGCTTTATTTTCTCATCATAACATAAAATACTTGACTGAAGCCACCTTTTCTTGTTTCTTGAAGCAGGTCTCTACAGAGCCCTGGCTATCCTGGAACTCACTTTGTAAATCAAGTTGGCCTCGACGTTAGGAACCATCTGTTTGCTGGGCTCACAGCTTAAGGAAATAAAGTCCACTGTGGTGGAGGGAAGAGACAGTGGCTAGTGACTGATTCAGTGGTGTCAGGTAGTGGCACTGTGGCAGGAATATGAAGATGGGACTCTTCACCTGCTCAGATCTTGGTGGAACAGGAAGCAGAGGGCAGACAGGGAGCAGCTCCAGGGTATAAAACCTTAAGGCCAACCTCAGGGACCCTGCTTGCTCTGATTTGACTGTCAAGGGCACAGGGTTTCCTTAACCCATCAAAGTGACCACATCAGAAAAACATGGCCAACTTCAGGCAAGGTTGATATCAGGTGACAGTGTCCAATCAATTTTAGTGGTAGAAACGTGATGGCCATGTCCTCTGCCCTCATCTAACATGAACTGTTCTATGTCATCTACACAAAGAGCAGGTTTGGCAGGGCTTTTCACCTTGGTAACTAATCATGTTGTTTAGCAACTAGTCAAACTATAGTCCATGTGTACAAGTATTTAGGTGAGAATATATCCAGGATGTGCTTTGGGACAGAATCTGGGACCACAATAAGGATGTGCTCAATACAAAGAAAGTACCTTCTAGGGATCTTAAGAACTCTATCATGACATTACATTATTACCCGCTGAAGCTTAAGAATACTGGATGCCCACGTGTGTATTCTGTGGAAGATTCCACATGTGTTTTATAATATTTCACTGTATGATTATAGATCTTTGATAGCAGGAGGATAATCGTTTAGCTACTAAAGACATCACAAAATTTTCAAGTATAAATTCAGTTTGAATCTCATGCTTTCCAACGGTGCTTTTAGTACAGTGAACAGGATCACCGTACTAAGTTTAATGTAATAAAGTTCAATTTTAAAAGGTGACTAGGCTAGAAGAAAGCAATGTAGCGTTGTGGCTCGTTTTACTAATTTCTGTGTATTGGGGGAAGAGCTGCTTGACTCCTCCAAATGCCTATGCCTCTCTCTGTGGGAATTTTAAGTTTTATATTGAATTGTTCGTTGCTAGTTTCAAAGCATCGTAAAAATCAATGATAGATTAAAGATAATGTGTAGTTGACTCATACGAGAAAATGGTGGGTCTAAATGTTAAAGAAAGCCACAATGAGCCCAGAGATGATTAGGAGGGCTGTGGCATAACCGATACTACTTTAACTAACAAAGAAAAATGATAATTTGATTTTGAGGGTCTTCATTTTTTTTAGAAAAAAGGAAGAGTTTTGAATTTTGCTAGGTTAGTCTTCGTTCCTTAAGCAGGAATATTGTGGAAGTAAATAAGTTATCTCCAAAGCTAGCCCAACTTCTGTTCCCATTTCAGAGTGACAATTCTGCTGTAGTTACCAGTGATGTCATCTTGCCAATTCAGTAAGGACCATTTAACCTCATAAAGACTTGTTCCTGTCTGAGACACTATGACAATATATACTTCTTTCTTTCCTTCCCTCCTTCCCTCCTTCCCTCTTTCTTTACCTACTCACGGATGATTCATTCCATTTCCCCTTGTTGACTTCTTCAATGTTCAACTTTAAAGTGTCAGTGTTCCCAAGGCGTGACACATGTGTCTCATTCTTCTCAGGCCTTCTAGGTGATCAGTCAGATCATAGTTTTAAATTCAACTATATCCAGCTAATACTCAGCACCTACTTTTTATCCTTTAATGGAAGATCACAACTCATACATGTTATCAGCCATCCAGAAGACAAGATGTAGCTCAAAGTCAAGATGTCAATGATAAGCCCCCACACCCTGGTCTACCTCATTTCAGTAAGCAAGATCATTATCCATTGAGATGATCAATTCACAACTTCAAGCATATCCCAGATAGCGCTTCCTGGATGACACAGAGACAATCCGAATCCACAGTCTGTTCCTTTTATCCAGCTTGTATCCTTCATCTGTTCCCTTCTAACAACTCTCAGATACCAGGGCTACAGAGTCATCTCTCTCACTGACCTCCATAACTTCTTCCATCTCCACCTTGCCCTCCCAGTTCTTTCTTGAAACCTCTCATGTGAAAACCAGACAACGTCCCTTCTTGTACTTTCTTCGCCACAGTCAAACAGCCAGGGCTTCCCAGACAGCCCAGATAAAAGGCAAGATATGGAAGAAAGGATTTTTTTTAGCTTACACTTCCAGTGATAAGAGTTCATCATGATAACAGGAATGTTAGCCAGTCCAACAATTAGGAAGTAGAGAGATCACATTTCATCCATACATAGGAAGCAGAGAATTAAAACAGGAAATGAGGCCTAGTTCTAAAGTCTTACAGCCCACCGAGGTGAGTACTTCCTCCAATGCCTCCTGGCTCCATCACCTTCCCAAACAGCACACCAGCTGCAGATCAAGCATTCAAAGAATAAGCTTGGGGGTGATTCTCATTCAAACAACTACACACTGAAACCGAATCCAGTCACTGTGAAATGTCAAGACTTTATCTTGCAGTCCCCCCCCTGGGCTTCACCAGATCCAGCCTTTTCTAAGTAAATACACCTAACTGTTCAGTGATTTCTAGATGGCACATCACTTCTCCCAGGTGCCATGTTCTTTCTGTTACTTTGATCTTATCTCTAATCCCTCTCCTTGAAGTCTTCCTCCCACTTGATTCTCTCCATACACCTCCATGTTTTGCTTTCTGTATTCATACCACAGCATGGTATCGTCTTGCCCATTGGTTTACTGATATACCCCATCTCTCTTTCTTTGTCACAAACAGCAGGGAAATGGTTACTTTATCTGATTCTGTCTTAGAATACGAAAGGTTGATAGATATTCTAATTGGTTTAACTTATAGCTAATTATAGGGAATTATCTACTTATACATATAAATGTATGATATATACACATATATAGCAGCCATTTGTATACTCTTAATATAATGGGTAATGTACAAATACAATTTTTAAAAACATATAAAGTTTTCATACCTACATATATGAATATCAGAGCAGTTAGGATATTTTTTATAAGTGTGTGTTGAAATTTAAATGCATCTTTTTTTTTAAAGGTCACTACCAAACAGTATCTTCTCAAAAGTTAAGTAGAATATAGTTATTTATTATTAATGTAATTATATTTAACTTGTGTGGCTTTGTCTCTTGGATTCCCACAATCTCTGGGCATGCAAATCTTCAGGTACTGCTGAGTTTTCTAAGCTGAGTGAAGACACTCAATGCCTAGTAACCTTCTATGGGAAGCTAGCATGTTTGGAGGCTTAATCTCAATGGCCAGCCTTAATCTCATTCTCAGCGTCTATCAGCTCTATCCCTTGATCCTCCCTGTAGCTCTGAACCCATGATAAATCTGGCCTGAATAGTGAAGAGCATCCAGAATAGTTTGAGTCTCTGAGTCCACAAGAAAAGGAGCCAGTGCATGAACGCTTACCTGTGCAGCATCAGGAGTGTGTCTCGTTGGCGGTCCTTTAATGGGCATGAGGACTTGGTAGCAGACATAGCTTTATTTACATTCTTGGGCTCTCCACCTTCAGAGAATCTCTACACCAGTCCAGAGGAATGGAGACATAAGCATGCAAGGACTATACCTTGCTGAGGATACTTAAGAGCTGTGGCCTCAGCTAGGGAGGGGGTGGCAAGGGGAAGAAGCATAGTATGATTGTTCATCTCCATTGTCAACCTGACTGGATTCTGAATCGCCTAGGAGACTGGTAAGATACGCCTCTGGGTGTTTCTGTGAAGCATCTCCAAGGAATTAGTTGTTCCACCTTAAATACGGGTGCCTCTATCCCATCGGTTTGGAACCCTGATGGAATAAGAAGAGAAAGGAAAAGCATTAGAAAACCTCTCTCTTTCTCTCTCTCTCTCTCTCTCTCTCTCTCTCTCTCTCTCTCCCATCCTCCATCATGTCATGAACCCCTCTGCTGAAATTTTCTCACCATGACAAACTGAATTCTCTGAAACCATGAGCTGAAATAATACTTCCTCCTTAGGTTACCAATTTTTTTTGTCACAGCAATCACAGAGTAACTAATGCCCACTACTGTTGGTAAAGCCCTTTAAACTAAGTAATCCTTCATCTAAACAAATATAATATCTAACACTATTATATCTACTGAAACATCTCATTTGTTCATCAAGAAATGGAGTTGGAGAGACAGCTCAGTGTAAGAGTACTTACTGCTCTTGAAGAGGACCTGAGGTCAAGCCAGCATCCACATGGCAGCTCGTAACTGCCTGTAAATGCAGGTCCAGGAGATTCTCTGCCCCCATCCAGCCTTCGCAGTCACCAGCACTCATATGTGTGTATCACACACAATCATATGTACACACAGATATCTGAAAACAAAAATAAATCTTAAATCAAAAGCTGAGGGGGAAAGGTTGGTTATCTTAGTTGATAGGTAATTTCATCTTGCATGTGACATATTGACCAGGTGAGATTTTTGCTCCCTAGAAAAAAAAAGAATAAAGAAGGAAAACAAGACAAAAATTCACTGTGAAAAAAATTGTAGAAAAATTTATCTCAGAGAGAGGGCTGTGAGCAATGGTGATTTTTAAAAAAGAGAATATTATAATGATTGAAACTCAAGCATTTTCAAAGAAAGGATTCCTAAGCTTTGGTCCTGGATACCCACAGTCAGTGCATAGCCGTGTGTCACCTTCAAATAAGAACAATGGCCTTGGTGACCAAAAAAAATGCTCAGAGTTTAGTTGGAGATTTGAAAGGACACTATTATTAAGCCAATACATTATTTCTTCATAAGAATAAAATCATGTACAGCTCAAAATAACTAAAGAGCTACATCTTAATAATAGCAAGTCCAAATAGCAACGAATGCCTTATGCTCTATTAAAAACATATTCATGTGTTCTGAATTATATTAATAAAACATCTTATAAAAATGTTAAACAATGAATTATAAGTACTTAAAGATAAAACTTAAATATACACAGTATAATATTCACCTAATACAATCTACTTTTTAAAATTGAAGATTGTACCAGCGGCAATTCAATGAACTCAACACTAACACAGAAAATTAGGGACATTCAGTACTATTATTATTGTACTATAACTAATTTATTTCAATGACTAAACCAAGCTTTTTAAGAATATGTTAGGCATTGAATTGGCTCTTTCAAAACACTACAGAGTATTATGAAATACTGAGGTAGAATTTCTAGATGGTGGCTAGTGGGTCAGAGGATTATTAAATACTTTCAGCTCTTGACACAAAATATGACCCCAATTCACTAGAAGAACAGAGTCTGAGAGTTCCTGAAGAACTCACAGCCCATTCTTGCCTCGCTTTCCCAGGAGCTGATGTTGTGGCCTGACCTTTATTTAGTGTGGTCATAAGAATATAGAGGTCAGGATTAGTCTAACTAGGATCTGTTTTTATTCAGGGCTGAATATCAAACCCCAAATCTCTCACACGTGCTGTTAGGCAGGCACTCCACCATTGAGATACATGCCCTGCCTAGATTTAGATAACATCTTAACACCTGAATATCAGGTCATGTATATTCAAGAATAGAATCCATAGAAAAACCCACTCCGACAGCTGGCTTGCAGAGTGTGTCTCTTCCTCTTTGATTTTATGCATTTGTATGAAGATCTTAATATTCACAGGCTTGGTAAGTTAAAGAGCATAAGGTCACCATCAGAGCTAAACACACATGGTAGATCAAGTCTGAACCTGTTTAAACTGCTGTGGCTAGCTAAGAAGGCATTTCAGGGAGGAGAGACACTTGTCAATCAGTAGTCCAAAAAGTAGTTGGGCATTGACAGGCTTGTGGTCTTTGGGGCTGGACCCCTCTCCAAAATTAACATCTTGTAGAATGGAATGGGAACTGTCACTGGTGGGAACAATGGGAGAGGCTGGAGTCGTATGCCCAGTTCTGGGTGTTGGAGTAGGGGACATGATATCCTGAGCAGTCTAGAAGGTCATACATAACTACCTAAGCCTGTTTCTGAGAACCCTGTACCTTACCAGAGTGGTGCTTAACAGATGTTCTGATAAAGAATGTGGGAATGCCCTCTGCCTTCCTATAAGAGTCAATGCAAAGAGGTCTGTCTGTCAATCGCTTGGTTAGGACAAAGCACTTCAGGAAAAGCTCTAGAGGCATTAAAGGTAGTTAGTGTGTATAAACGCTTTCCTAAAATGCAGACTGACTCAGTGCTCTTTTGGGCCATGTCCAGCCTTACTTCCTCAGGTATGGCCTCCCATGTTCTTTAATAAGATCTATTTGCTTTCTATGGCATTCTCTGTGTGTCCCTGAATTCTTTGCACAGAGAACACAAGGACTCTGGAGTCCAGGACAAGGCCTAGTGAGAGTGGGATTTATACAGCCGCCTTCACAAAGGGTGATCCTAAGTCTCTTAACATTAAGGCAACTCTCTTCTCTGACTACGACAGAAGGGAGGTAGGAATTAAACAAATTAGCTTAAGACTCAAAAATGCCAAGGGCCCTATTAGGTTTAAGAAACTAATAGGGTATGTAGTTGCACCATAAGCGCATGCACGTCTCTTGAAGAGTGCAAGTGTAGAAAGAAATTAGCTGTACAAGCTGCTGTAGCAAGACCATACCGAGCCCGCTTGATTCATAAAAGCTGACTTACGGGCTGATCTCGTCCCAAATGAAGCAACTTTAAGAGAGGGGTTCAGATGGAAAGACAACAGGGTTACTGAGGAGCAGACATTACTTTTTATATCACCAAAGTGATTCGTGCTGTATAAACAGGGATCTGAAAACCAGAAGCAAAGCAAACCCTGTGTTTTTGGCACGGCATGGGGGTGGGGAGCGCTTCAGTAGACGCTTCGATATCGAGTACAGACTTGCTGGCTCTATGTGACTTTTACACCCTTCGTTATTCTCTTTACGGCTCTGACTTCGTTATTCTAGCCTCTCCCTTTATCTCCTTAAAAGAATATAGTGTAATCAGTGTACCCATGATTCCACGGGTACCTAATTGAAAGCATGATCCGCAGCAGTTGCTGAAACTACGCCTAAGAGACAGGCTTTGAGCCACCGTGAGAAGTGCTGGGGTGATGAAACGATGACTGAAGTGTGACCAGCCCCCAGAGGAAGGGAAGGGGACTTGACACTTTCATGAACACAGTTCTTTACAGTTAAATGAGTATTTCTTAAAGTAAAATAGAGATACATGATTTTTTTGTCATAAATATGTTTCACCCTTCCACTTTTTCCTGAGGAAATTACAAAATGAGAGGCATCTGGTGACCTGTTTTTGTTGCTAAGGGAATCAGGGGTTGTAATGTAGACACCTCACAATCGTAGGCCAGTATAACAAACATATGGTTGGTAAGGATTTATGAATGCACTCCACGCCTCAACTCCTCCAGAGGCGCCTGGAGCGTTGTCCACACCCACTGCCTGGCCCGGAAGGGAGTGGGAGCAGGCAAGGAAACGCCCTTGGTAAGCAAGTCCCTGCTGAGTGGCTGCCTTGGGCTTCCTAGGCAATTCTCTATCCTAGGAAACATCCCCCACACTAAACCCTCTGCCTGTCACGGTGCTTATGGATGATGAGAAGTTTCCACTCTGCTACGTCAGGGGGTTACTCATGTCTTAGTAATTGACCGGGTGGTTTAAATAAGCTGCCACCAATTGTGTATATTTATTACAAGGCTGTTGGAACGCACACTCTACCCAGGTTCCCCTATTTGTGTATATGTGTGGTAATAGGGATTGAACCTGTAACCTTCTGTGTGTTAGGAAAATGATATACCACTGAGCCATATCTAAACCTCAAATTATTTTTAAAAGTCACGATAACGCTAAGGTATCTGCAATACCGTATAAAACTGGGACATGTCACAACAGACTTCATTTTGCAGATGAGGAACAAAATACAGTGAGGTAAAGTCACTTTCTAAAGTCCTCACATTCATCCTGAGTGACTTGGGATTTGAACCCACAAATATTTTATTCTGAAAGTCCCATTTTTTATTTAACTACTGTTCCAAGTTAGGGTTAAAAAAATTGCTTAAATCAAGCATAAGTTATCTACATGATGATGATAGTGGAGATGAAAAGATTTTTACAAAAGCCAGAGGCAGGGGATGTTGGTATTCTGTCTAGACTCCACCCCCACAGTTACCTGGAAACATCCAGGTAAGCTCCTCCCCTCAGTTAACTGGCAACAGCCATGTAAGCTTGGCACACTACAAAGGCAGCTGCTTGCCCCCTCCTCTCTCTCTTACTCTCTTGCCTCTCGTCCCCTTGCTCTGCCTCTACCCATTCCCTTCCCCCCTCTCTCCACGTGGCCATGGCTGGCCTCTACTTCTCTCCTCTCTCCTCTCTACCTCTACTACCCCCTTAGCTCCCCTCCCCATGCTCTAAATAAACTCTATTCTAATCTATACTGTCCTGTGGCTGGTCCCACAAGGAGAAGGGGTGCCATGGCATGGGCCCACTGAGGCACTCCCTTCCCCCACACCCCATAGAACATATATTAATACCTCTTTATCTTTTTATGATCACAACAGGGGACATCTGCAGAGAAGTGGTATTTGACAAATGTGGCAATGCCACCACACATAGGAACTCTCACAGGTGGTGACTCCAGGCAGAGGCCCAGACAAGACCGAGCCAGCACAGAGGGGGAAGGTTCTTGGGGCGGCAACGGATGGCTGCCCTGCTGGTGGATGGAGAGTCAGCTTGGATCATCCCATACCTGTGCACAAACAGCATCACTACGTGAATTCATCAGTATGTGAACTCAGGGAGTTTAAGCAACGAGTGGCAGGGAGTGAATAAGGGAAATTAAAATGGGGTAGGAGTTGGAGGGAAGGCAATGGTGGTGGGTTTTCAAAATGCATCATATACATATGATGACTATAAATGATCATATACATAATCATATGCAAATAGTATTTATATTAATATAAATAACCATATACATGGTGAGTATTAATAATCATATACATAACCATATATAAATTATATAAATAATCACATAAAAGGATATAAGCTGGAGAGATAGCTCAGCAGTGAAGAGAGCACTGGCTGCTCTACCACAAAATCCGAGTTTGATTCCCAGCATCCACATGGAGGCTCACAACCATTGGGAAGTCCAGCAGCAGCCTTAGGGAATCCAGTGCCTTCCCTCTTGTGGCCGCTGCAGGCAGCAAGCACCTGCATTGCATCTTGTTCTCAGCTTGTCCCAGCAGAAGCCCCCTGACTGTGGTGCTTGCAATCTGCTGAGCTGATCATGGAGGGAAGTACCTTGCTTTAACGGCTGGGCTGGCTCCCCATGGTCACCATGCCACATTGCCTCACATCTTCCTGTGCCAGGCACAGTGCTATGTAAGAGAAAGATAGAAGAAGCCCTCCTAGGCCTTCAGCTCTGTGTCTGCTTGCCCTACGCCCCGGTTACAGGTTGCTTTTTTTTTTTTACATTTTTTTATTAGATTTTTTTAAATTTACATTTCAAATGCTATCCAGCAAGTACCCTATACCCTCCCCCCGCCCTACTCCCCTACCCACCCACTCCTGCTTCTTGCCCCTGGCGCTCCCCTGTACTGGGGCATATAAAGTTTGAAGACCAAGGGGCCTCTCTTCCCAATGATGGCCGACTAGGCCATCTTCTAATACATATGCAGCTAGAGACACGAGCTCTGGGGGTACTGGTTAGTTCATATTGTTGTTTCACCTATAGGGTTGCAGACCCCTTCAGCTCCTTGGGTGCTTTCTCTAGCTTCTCCATTGGGGGCCCTGTGTTCCATCCTATAGATGACTATGAGCATCCCCTTCAGTATTTGCCAGGCACTGGCATAGCCTCACATGAGACAGCTATATCAGGGCCCTTTCAGCAAAACCTTGCTGACATATGCAATAGTGTCTGGGTTTGGTGGCTGATTATGGGATGGATCCCCGGGTGGTATAGTTTCTGGATGGTCCATCCTTTGGTCTTAGCTCCAAACTTTGTCTCTGTAACTCCTTCCATGGGTGTTTTGTTCCCTATTCTAAGGAGGAACTACATGTTGCTTTTAACTCTTATTAGTCTGCCAGAATTATTCTTCTACTCCATAGGAGTAACCTGATAAGTCCTTTCCCCCTGAGCTCATTTAAATATACCACTTACCCATTGTGTTGTGGAGCTACTCCTGGCTTCTGCTGTCAGCATTTTAATGAAATAATGAAATTAAAACTTTGAACTTCAATTCAACATGTTTTTACCTGGTGTCTTACCTATGAATTTATACTTACCTTCTGTTTTCCAAAAGACCTTTTTAAAAAATGCATAAAAACTACTTTTAAATTCTGGATAATTGGTGCAGGTGAAAGTTATTGATTTCCTGTAAAAGAAAAAAAAAGAAGTTATGAACATGAATTCTAAGTCGTGAAATTTGCTATTGATTATATTCCAAACCATACTGCACATGAGAGACAACCGCCAGCTGTGACAAACTTAACTTCCTGTGAGTATCTCCTAAAGTTTTAAAAGAAAAACTTTAAATGTAGAGATTTACATGTGGATATTTGCTGTCTGTGATTCTGGGTGTTCACAGGGACCCCCGCCCCTCCGCCAGAGGTCTCCTAATGCTTAATCATCTGCACTTTGGGTGGGTGAGGCGCGGGATTCACTTAGGGCGTGGTCACTTGCCCAGCTCACCACTGGGTCCTGCCAACCTCCCTACAAGAGCATCTCATCATGTGTGACACACCGTCTACTTATTCCTAGGACCATTACTGCAATTACAGGAAACCTCACACGCTTAAGTGGTCTGCTTTGTCCCACTCTGCCCAATTTTCATGCCTCCGTTCCAGCAGGCCTCCCTCCGCAGCCCACTGACCGCCTTTACAGCTACGCAAGCCTCCCACGCAGGCCTCCGCAGCCCATTGGCCTCCTCTCTAAGCTGGGAAGCTCACTCGGAAGCCCATGTTGGCCCTGGGCTACTTTTCTCTGTCTGCTGTATTCCACTTTCTATCTAGTGTTTGCAGGGAGGACAGGCATCCAGGGATCTACCTGGTCTGCTCCGTTAAACAGCTTATTATAAAGACACCTCTGACCCATTGAATGGACTATCAGCCTGTTCGCACCATTGCTGGGACTTCTCTGAAATGATAAAGCAGACTTCATTGTTCCGTGTGGTGCTTAGCCTCCTGCATGGGCTTAGTTACGACCCTGCCATTTCTTCCAGCTCCTCCCTTCCCGTACATTCCTCTTTCATCTTTTCTGCTCTGGAACCATTTCTCCCTCAAGTTCCTCACTCCCCACCCCATCAGTTTACATTAAGAATCCTTGAGACATCCAATGCCAGCTTTGCTAACCTCTAACACAAAGAGGCACTAAGTGTATTTCATAGATCCTCTGACTTTAGAGAATCTTTTGTAAAAATGGCCTTTATAGCTCTTAGGAGGGAACTACAATCCCCTTTGGATGCAAAATTAAAATAGTTCTCTTAAGGCAATCAAACCTCATCGCTTAAGAAAAGAAAATAATTATAATAATAATAACAGTGGTGGTTACCACACAAAACATCAAACTTCTCAATTATTGGAGAACAGAGTCTTTCCAACAAGACACGGTGGAGGGGAGAGCCCACACAGGCAGCTGCTGGGATGCCTCGGCACCCTCCTCTGCGGAGCTCCACTCCCACCTCCAAAACCTGCTGAAGCGGGTGAGAAGCCTGGGGTGGAAGGAGCTGCTCGCCCAACTCCAACCTGGGCTGTTAAGGCTACTTTTGATAATCCTCTCCAGCAGCCCCCAGGCAGGAACTTCAAAAGATCACATCAAAGGGTCCGGTCACAGTGGAGGGAGCTCTGCAAACCTAGTGGCTGAGTTTCTCTTCAGGCTCAACAACAAACACCAGTCTCCAGGCCTTCCCCTAAGGAGGAGAGTGATTGTTTTAAAAATTCTAGACTGGCATCCCTGAGGGAGGAGAAAACACACATACACACACATACACACACGCGCGCGCACACACACACACACACACACACACACACACACACACACACACAGAGAGAGAGAGAGAGAGAGAGAGAGAGAGAGAGAGAGAGAGAGAGACTAAGTGGCTCCTTCCAATCATACATTTCTGAGACCTGAAGGGCTGTACTAACAAATTAAAAGAAGAAAACACACACTCGGGAGAGAGAAGTTTGACCCATGCTTTAAAATGCAGATAACAACAGAAAGCGAGGAGGAGGGAATAAGCCCAAGCAGTCCTGGTGACAAGAGAGACAGCAGCAGTTAATGAAACTCCCGCCACAGTATCAGCTGCCTGCTGACTTTCGCAATTGAATTAAAACTATCATAAGAATAATACAAGGGCCTGCCCTTGTCCTCTTGTCTATGTGTTTATTTAATTTTCTGTCCAACTGACTCTCAAATAAATTGGAAACAGCTGCCATTTTTTTTGATTCAGTAGCTCCATTACCCCCTTGTGACATCATTCTGGGCACGAACACTAACAATAGGTCATTATGTAGCAATTACTTTATTGATTTATGGAAGTTTTTAAACTCCGTCAGGAATATGCACATTCAAGGGGAAAAAAAGAACCACTTCTGTATTCCAGTTAAGGAGGAAACCAAAACTTCGAGGCTGGTATAGTGGGACTCAGACGGGATCTTCCTGACAAAGAAATAATTTGTTTGGGTTTTCCTTGCATAAAACAGAAATGGAGAAAGTCTATAAAGCCTGAAAGTTATAGTCCCCGTAATTTCGTGAAGTAACTAAGTAAACAGATGACCAAAGTGCAGCTGTTATGTAATAGGGGGTTCATGGGTAACAGAAAGTGCTTGAAACAAATTAAGAGTGTTCAAACACTCATGATGAAGGCAGGTTCTGAGCTTGCAAATAACATTTCAAAAGTGCCAAGGCATGAAAACAGGGCTCTCTCCCCAACCACTGCCCACCCCGCCCACCCCCGGCCACCCACTCCTGCCCCACTCAAATGGACACTGCCAGACTCTGCTCAGGTTCCTTGTCTGCACCTCAGCTGTTAGTGGACCATACTTTTAACTGCCTCTCAGTTTTTAAGCTTCATGTGTTGCCCCCATATAAATGAGCATTTCTCTTCTTGTGTGCAGCTGCCTTCATCTCTCATTCCTCTGGCTGGCTGGACTTAGATCTAGAAGTTAAAAAAAAAAATCTAAAGGACTATGTAGCAACTACTTACCACTCTGCCTAGAACCTGTCCCTGAGGTTCCCCACCTAGAACCTGTCCCTGAAGTTCCCCACCTAGAACCTGTCCCTGAAGTTCCCCACCTAGAACCTGTCCCTGAAGTTCCCCACCTAGAACCTGTCCCTGAAGTTCCCCACCTAGAACCTGTCCCTGAAGTTCCCCACCTAGAACCTGTCCCTGAAGTTCCCCACCTAGAACCTGTCCCTGAAGTTCCCCACCTAGAACCTGTCCCTGAAGTTCTCCACCTAGAACCTGTCCCTGAAGTTCCCCACCTAGAACCTGTCCCTGAAGTTCCCCACCTAGAACCTGTCCCTGAACCTGTCCCTGAAGTTCCCCACCTAGAACCTGTCCCTGAAGTTCCCCACCTAGAACCTGTCCCTGAAGTTCCCCACCTAATAATCTAGTTTCTCTGCTGATCTGCAGGGCATCCTAAACCTGCAAAGGAATCTGCCTTGGGCCATCCCCAACTGCAACCTAAAGATGCTGAGGGGGTGGGCCAGGGAGGCTATGCTTGCTGTGACATGCTTGAACTTCACCTATGGATTGTGCAAGCACCCATCATGAAAGGGGGCTCTAGGGAAACAGGAGCAAATAGTCCTGCCCAGGAAATCTGCCTTTTTGTAACTACAATATGTATCAGTCTTCTATGATAATCTACAACTATGAAGACAAATAATTGACTTTAGCATGTGTATCTTTTTGTTGTGTGATGTATGTGTACATGTCTGTACACAACTGTGTTTGTGTGTACACATTCTTATTGTGAGTGTATGCATGTGTGCGTGGATAAGTATATAGAGGTCAGAGGACAACCATCAGTGCTCTACTCTCGCAGGACCCAGATTGGCTCCCAACTCCCATGTGATGCTCACAGCAGCTGGGGATGCAATGCCCTCCACAGACACTGTACCCAGATGTACATATCACACACACACACACACACACACACACACACACACACACACACACCACTAAAGAATAAAACTCAACAAAAGTCTTCATCTTAAAAGTAGTATTTCTAAACTACAGAGATCAGGAGAGTAGAGAGTAAAGGGAATTTTTCCTTTGAGATGGCCCAGTTCTTTGGCATCTTCTTGAAGGGGGTGAGTCTGGAGCTGGGTCTTACAGAAGGTTGTAGCTATGGCACGATAACCACGAAGGGAAGAAGACATTCTGTGGGAAAGGAAGAGCCATGGCAGAGCAGTGGTCAGAGCAGGGATGAAGCTGCAGCTGTTGAGGCTGAATGCAGGAGTGTGTTAGAGACAAGGCTGGACCTTATACACAGGTGCAGTAATTAGGACAGAGTAGCGTTAGTGGCCAAAGGAGTCTACAGCAGTTTCTTTTGAAGGAAATAAATAATTAAAATGCTTAGTCTGGTTTGTTAGGTGTATGGGAAGAAGATCGGGAAGTAGAAGACCCAAGTCAACTCAGTCAAGGAATGAAGAGGTAACCCTTTGGAACAGGCTACTGATCATGGAAAGGGCTCAAAGCCAACAAACCCAACAAGAAAGGATGAATAGTTCACGAGGGCCGACTGGATACAGGCAGCCAAATAAGGAAAGGGAAGCAATAAAAATAAACTGTCCAATGGATGTCCCAGAGAATTAATTGGACAATTGAGTCACTGGGAACGGAAGACAGAAGGAAAGGGAAGTCTATTTCATTGAATTCAAGGCATAAGTGTCGCACTGGACACAAAGCTAAAGGAAAACATCTAGTCAATAACTGGATGTAGAAGGTTCACAGAAGCTCAAGGTTTGAGAAGCCTGCCTTCTCATTCAGCAAATATTTATCAAATAGTCATCAAATATCACTTCTGAACAAACACAATGTAATTAATCCCCAAAATAAAGGGATTAAAGAAACATAATCTCTGCCCTGCAAATATTATTTCTAGTGCACAAGATACAAAAGTATATACTTGGGTTTTGAGTCTTATAATTGGAACAATAAAATATTTTGTAGTTTAAACATAAAGTGCCCCCTTTCGGCTGATGCGTTGAACACTTGGTGCCGTGATGCAGGAGCTGTTTAGGAACATTGTGAAGTCTTTAGGGAGTGAAGCCTCACCAGACAGAGAAGCTCACTGTGGGTGGGCTTGAAGCTTTATAATGTACCCAATTCAATGTGCATTGTCTGACAGCCAATGGGACATGACCAGCCAGTCTGTCTCATACCAACAGAAATGCCTGCCATTGTGACTTAAACTGTAAGCCAGAGGAAGGCTTCTTCCTGGAAATTGTTTATTGCCAGGTATTAGGTCATAGAGCAGCAAAACACTAAAATACAGAGATGAGAAGCAGGAGACTTCCTCAGAGAAACTGGCCATGTAGTTGCTTGCCATGAAAACTTTATCTTCATGTACTTGTAGAAAAAAAATTAAAATTCTTTAAAATTTTATTATATATAATATATATGTAGTATATATAGGTATGTGTGTGTATATATATATATATATATATATATATATATATATATATATATATATGTATCAGTGTTCACCTGCATATATGCATGTGTACCAGGTACATGCCTAGTGCTTACCAGGCCAGAAAAGGGTACCAGATCTCCTGAAACTTAGTTCTATATGGATATGTGTCACCATGTGGGTGTTCCTCTGCAAGAGCAGCCAATGTTCTTGTTCACTATATCATGCTCCAGCTTCAAAGTAAAATAAAATTTAAATTATGTTCAACATTGCAACAAAATATACAAACATCTAGGAATAAATGCAATGAAAGGATCCTATGAGGTACAAACAGAGGGTGAAGGCCTGTCCCAGTTCATAAGTTGGGCCAACCAGATAGTAATTTTTAAAGCATTTCTTCTCAGGTTAACTTACAGAACTGACATAGTAACAATTAAAATCCCAATAAGACTTTTGTACAAATTGCTAAGCTGTTCCCACATTTATCTTTAAAAAAATGGAAAGGATCTAGGCAGTCATGAGCATTTTTGAAGAACAAGTCTTTCTCTAGTGGATTTCTGTATTTGGGGCACTGTACAAGATGAAAATAAAGTCAATAAAATCAATAAAAGATGCACACCACAAAACACACACACAAGAGAGAGAGAGAGAAAGAGAGAGAGAGATGAGGTATGGTAAGATTCAGTGGCCAAAAGACATTCCATATAGTAACTAGCCTACGCCTGTTGGACATTGTCTTGGTCAGGAATCTATTGCTGTGAAGAGATACCATGACCAAAGCAACTCCTACAAAGAAAACATTTCCATGGGGGTTTACTTACAGTTTTCAATGATTCATCCATGATCATCATGGCAGGAAACAGACAGACATGCAACTAAAACAGTAGCTGAGAGCTTTACATCCTGACCCATAGGCAGTGGGGGGGGGGGGGAGTGCACTCCCAGCAACTTAACCTTCTCCAGTCTCCAATAAGGCCACACCTCCTAATCCTTCCCAAACAGTTCTCTGAGGACCAAGCATTCAAGCATGTGAGTCTATGGAGGCCATTCTCATCCAAACCAGCACAGATCTCTAGAGGTGAAAGAACTTCTACACATTGTAGAAAACTTAATTCACGATACATCATAGGTCTAAATTTCAAAGACAAACTTTTGAAAGAGAACATAAATGGCAACTTGCCTGAAGTCCTAAAATGGAGCCTCAGAGCCCTGGCCACTATATGAAAGGTTCAGCATGTTATTAGAATGTTTTCTGGGTAGAGAGACAGCTCAGTGATTAAGAGTGCTTACCAATCCTGAGAGAATCAAATCTTGTCACCAGCACCCATGGCAAGTGTCTCACAGCCACCTGGACCACTAGCCCCAGAGGGTCTCACACCCTTTTCTAGCCTTCAGGGAACGTGCTCTCACATGTACATACCCATAGACACACAAATATTCACATAATTAAAATGAAAATAAATCTAAAAATAAATAAGCCTGATGTATTCAGCAAAGAACTCACATAAAACATGAGACTCTTTAAGGAGTTGTTTTATATTTACTTTGGTGAGTGAGGGTATGGGCACAGGAATGCAGGTGGCCTTGGAGACCAGATGGGTCAGAGCTTCCTCATGTGGGTGCTGGGAATCAAACCTGGGTCCTCAGCAAGGACATCACATGCTTTTAGATGCTGATCTGTCTCTCCAGCCTCAAAACATGAAAACTTTTATAGATAAACAACGAACAGACACATTTGAAAGGAAAGCAACCTTGAGACGTTATATCAGAACAGAGAGCCAAATGGCCTCAAAGCACGTGCAATAGGTTCCATATTGCCATTACTTAGGAAAATCCATGTTGGAGGGAATCCCTCTGCCTCCAGACTGACTGAAATAAGGGCTGACTGTGTGAAGGGGTTGTGAGTGAAGCTCTCATGCTCGCTGATGAGACATAGCTGCACCCATTTACAGGTCTTCTTGGCACCGTCAGCAGCACTGAGAATTTTCATACCCTATGACTCAGAAATCCCACTCCCAACCATGTGGCTCACTGAGGTCTGAGCACACACCTTCAGAAGGCCAGAAGGCCCCCAAGAGCAAGAAGCTGGGAACAGCCTGCAGGCTCAGCACGCAGTCCATGTGAGGCATGCATGGCGCTATGTTTGTACAGTGAAGTAATCTACAGAGAGGGATGGTGAGACAAATGACTGGAACACACAGGGCAACAAAGTCCATTCCCAAGACATAAAATTTCAACAACCTCGGGAAAAAGGAACTCAGATACAATTGTGAGTGTCACACTGCTGAATCCCTTACTGGAAGCTTTAAACACCTAAAGAGTAGTGTTCTCAATTAAAAGTGCTAGAACAACTCAGATACAAAAAGATTAACTGGATCCAAATTTCATGCTATATTAAAAATTAATCCAAAGTAGATTGTGCCAAATACCATTGGACATAAATGTAAACCTGTAAACTGAAAAACTTCTAGAAGAGAACACAGAAGAAAGTCTTTCTGACTGAAGACTGGGCAAAGATGCCTCCGGTATGTCAGCAGAACAAAGTGTATAAGTGAAAAACAGTAAATTATATTTCATCAAAATTATAAGTTGTGATCCTCTAGAGATACTAAATATTTAGAAAACAGTTGGCAAGCCATAAGTTTGAAGACACTATTTGGAGAGTGTGTCTGATGAAGTATTTGTACCAAGATACATAAGGGACCTTCAACTCAAGAGTAGAAAAAAAAAACATAAGATTAAATGAAGTGTTTGAACAAACACCTCACATAGTAAGGTATGTGGATGAAAAATAAGCACAGGAAAAGAAGCTGCTAACATTGGCCATCGGAAAAGCAAGTAAAACCCAAAAAACACTTCCTCCCACTTATAAAAATGGCTAAAATTAAAAATACTTCCCATACCAAGGGATGACAAAGAAAGCTGCAGAAGGGAGCCTTTCATATGCTGGTTGGAAAGAATGATAACAACTACTTTTAAAAGTTTGACAGTTTCATTTAAAAGAAATAACATAAACATAGCATGTGATCGAGCCTCTATGCATGCAGATATTCACCCACGAGAACAACACACACCACACCCACTATGCATACCTACATGCATATCTATGCATGCAGATGTTCACCGGTGGGACAATGTGATAATGCCCACCGCTGCTTCATTTGTAAAAGCCCCACAGCAAAGCAATTCAAATATCATACACGTGTTTTCTAAATCTGTGGGTATATGTGAGGTCAGATAGCTACATTATGAATTCTAGGTAGCATAAGGAGTGAAATACTGAAATTCAGTGAGCCCTGGATGAAGAAGAGAGTAATTGTGTGGAACAAAGGAAGTAAGGCAGAACAAGTTGTGCTCTGTGACTCCATCACGGATCACTGCACAGTTGGTGCTGACCTGGGATTGACGGCAGAGAGTGAGGGAAGGGGAGAGAGGTGCAGCATTCGGATCTCTTCCTTATTGTGGCTGGGTCTGTGCTTTTCATGACTATATGCCTGCTTCAACTTAGAAAATTGTCTATTCTTCATTTGTGGGGTTCTCTTAAAACTGTCAAGGCGATAAACTAAATTCATAATTTAACAATTCTTCAAAGGGACATGAAGGCCACCTTTGTATAGCCTTGCACAGATATACAAACTCACATGCACCTTAGACATGCATACACACATTCAGAGACAGACACACAAAGACACACTAGTTTTGTGATGTTTCTGTGTTTGAGCAGCAGCTCTGGTAAAGTCATACAGTTATGCGCACGGGCCAGGTGCCCAGCACTGTGAAGAATTCTTTGTTTTTTTTTTTGTTTGTTTGTTTTTTGTTTTTAAGATTTATTTATTATATGTAAGTACATTGTAGCTGTCTTCAGACACTCCAGAAGAGGGCATCAGATTTTGTTACAGATGGTTGTGAGCCATTATGTGGTTGCTGGGATTTGAACTCGGACCTTCAGAAGAACAATCAGCGCTCTTAATCACTGAGCCATCTCGCCAGCCCACTGTGAAAAATTCTAAGGGCTGCCCATGAGAAGAAGCAACAGAGCAGAATGTGTGAGAAGAAATCAGAAGAACTATGAGGACTTCTCACCTATAGAAGCAAGTGATTTGATTCTAGCCATTTCAGTGGGTAAGCAGCCGACCGGACACCCACCTGCCATTGGTGGGATATAAACCACAGGACACAATTTACTCTCCTCTTTCTCACTCCACCCTCCTGTCTGACTTATTTTCATCCTTTGTCCTGGTTGTGAATGCTATTAATTAACTCTATTAGTTCTTAAGATGACCCAGCCAGCCCCCGAATAATCAAGCAGAATCCTATGGATTTATTTAATCAGTTTTAGCACAATTACTGGGCACTTGCCCCTAATCTATTTTTCTATGAGCTAGACTGATAGTTCCCAGCTGCGCTCCCCAAGTACTTGCTGTCTGAGTCTTGTCTGGGTTATTTCTGCCCCATGGGTCTGTCCTCAAGAAGCATTTCTCCAGGTCCTTTACATCTAACAGAGACCTCCTGTACTCCTGTCCTCTTTCTCTTCCTTCCCTCTTCCTCATCTCCTCGAAGTCCTCACCTACTTATGTCCCCCAACCCAGTAACGGAAACCTCACTTACCTCTGTTCTCCCCAGTAATTGGCTGTAGTCACTTCCATTTAATGAATAGCTTTATACTGGGGAGCAAGGTTTACACAACAAAGGCCAATGTGTGTAAGAATTCATTTCTCTGGGGGCAATCAAATCTTAGGGTTCAGAATTTGTTGACTGTATATACACTGCACCAGACCAAATCCCAACAATATCTATTCTGATGGATTAAGCAAGAACCTCTCTCCTGGGCCTGGATTTTGCTACTAAACATGAACTCTCTTTCCTAAGTAGAACATTTATGATTACAATGATTCCTCTCCTTCCAAGTCTCCTCCAGCTCCTCCTCTGACTCTTCTCCCTTCTCTCCTTCAAAGCAGGTTCTCATGTAGTCCATACTGGTCTTGAGCCTTACAGTGCAAGCTGGCCTTAAACTGCTCATCCTGCTCTTATATTCTGAGACTGCAGCCATGTACAACACTCAGCTCATAGTTACCCTCTGGCTGTAGATACACTATGTGCATGTGCTTCATGACTAGAACGTGTCCTCTCTGAGTGCATGTGCTTCATGACTAGAACGTGTCCTCTCTGACTGCATGTGCTTCATGACTAGAACGTGTCCTCTCTGATATACCTACCATATTCCTACCAGACGTGCCCTACCAGATGGGATGGAGAGAGCTTTTACCTCAAACTTGCTGGGACTGTGTAGGACAGTAGGGGTAAGAAAAGAAGCAAGAGGGATGAGGGATAGAACTGAGTATAGACTAAGGAAGATCTGGAAGTGGAGGCATAAGAAACAATGTTAATCAGGAGTCCCTGGGTTTAAAGTATCAGAGTAATATTCTCAAAGAGGAGAAGTGGAGACATTCAACAGAGTCACAGAAGAAGCTCATTTTGGAGACAAAGAGTGCAGGAGTTTTCATATATGAAGTCCACAAATAAGAGAATATTTGAGGTGTCACTGTATATCAAGGCTTGATTGAAAGTATAAATATTTGTGTTGTGTTTCCTCTCACTCAGTGTGACTCCCAACACAAACCAAAGAGAAGCATGTCAGGCTTTGTGTGCACCACGCAGGTCTGTGCTGAGGGTGTCCACACAGGCACTGAGTCAAGGAAACTGAAGAAAAAAAAGGTGCTAGGGACTCAACACAGACACATTGAGGGGGACAAAGGGGTTCTAAGGAGAAAGCCAATGTTCTGAGAATCAAAAGCGCAAAGCAAACAGCAGAAATATTGTTCTTTGAAACAACAGACCTGCAAATTAAGAGGATGCACTAAGAGCTTCTAATGCTAGGATGTCATGTGACTAATGAGAGATGAACCCCCTAAGTGAGCAATGTCAGTACACCCAGGCCATCCGCCCTCTGACTTCCCACAGATCCTGCCTGGGCCAGCAGCTCTGGATGAAGACACAGGTGCAGAGAAGGCGATGGCTGCCAAAGGGAGAATGAGGACTCAGAGAAAGCTGTTACATTGTTGCATACACTTCCTACTTGGATATCTTCCACTCTACACCACCTGCCTTTCAAAGATGAATAAGGTGATACAATATTACTTAAGGCTGTAAAACTAGCGAGATTAAAGAGTCATCAGCCTGTTGATTGAAGAGACTCTATGGTGACCTGCTCCAGAGGTAGAGATGCAAACATCACCTGGCTGCAACTCAAGTCTGCCCAATATACCAGTCCAAGAACTGTAATTAAGTAGCAATATCACACACATTTGCATATATTACACACATATATACACTTATCAAATCTGCTTATGAGTCTAGTATTTCACTTACTATAAAATGAAGAACACACCCCCTTTCAGAATAATAAAGGCGGTGTTGGACAAAAGTGAAGAAAAAGAAAAAGTTATACGTGAGATAGGAACGATCCCAAGATGCTCTCTGCTCTCATAATAAAAGTGAACCTACTCCTTGTGTAATCTTTCCCCTAGACCCTGAGCTGACCATATGACTCACTTCTGACCAATAAATAATGACAGCAATAATTATCCAATAGGGCTTAGTTATAGAAAGTCTTGTAGCTTTGGTGTGCTTCTCTTAAAACTCACTTATCTGACTAGAGAGCTCCCCTTAGAATGTAGCCTGCACATGAGAGCCCCAGGTCACGGGCTGCCAGCTGATCTCCCCAACAGCAATCAGTCAGCCTGGAGTGAATGAGACAATATAGAAATTCTAGTCTCGCCTCTCTTCCATGCCACAGCAATACTTGACATCAAGTACAGCAGCACCATCCAACTGAGCTCAGTCAACACACAGAACTGTGAGCAACAATAAAACTATTACTCTTTAACCCGAGAAGATTCTACAATTGTTTTTGTAAGAATAGACAAAATAACTTCTTAACCTCTCATAGTGACAATTTACCAGTTAGACATTACCGAGTAACAAATAACCCCCAAAATTTGGTCATTTAAACAATAGTACATCAAACTTTTTTATGAGCCATATAGAAAATATTTTAATCTTTGTGAACCATGAAGTTTCCTTCCTAGGATCTCTAGCTCTGTGGAATGGGAATAGCCATGGACAGCACAAAGACAAATGGACATGGCTGGGTGCCAATAAAACTTTATTTACAAAAGCTGGCAGCTGGTTCATTGGCCATCATTGTCAACCTCTCTTTTGAAAGTATACCAGGGTGTTATTGGTCACTATCCTATAGGTCAGATGGATTGTTCTGTGTACACAGCCAGGTTTAGCTGATCTCAGCTTGGCTCTTTCATGCACCTGCCATCAGCTGGCAGGTTAACAAGGAGCTGGCTGGCCTCCGTGGCCTTCCTTACATCTGCTGTCTTTCTGGCTGCCAGCTGGAGTGATAGAGGTGGCCGGGCCACACGTCTCTCATCATCCATCAGGCTCGTGCAGGGTTGTTCACTGAGTAGTGGCACCGATCCAAGAGAATAAGCAAAACTACGGAGACCTTTGAGGACTCTATCAGAATGGGCACATTCTCCCTCTGTTCCATTCGGTTGACCAAAGTATGTCACAAGATCAGTACGTATTTAGTGTACAGAGAACGATACTCACCCCTTTGGTGAGAAAATGACAGTCACCACTCAAAGGGTGGGGACATAGGAAGGAGGCCATGATTACAAGTCATTGAGCTAGGATTCCAAATGGGAATTGTTCTTCTTTCTTTCCTTTGTTCTCCTTCCTTCTTTTCTTTCTTTCTTTCTTTCTTTCTTTCTTTCTTTCTTTCTTTCTTTCTCTCCTTACTTACATGCTAAGGCTCAAACTTTGGGCATCTTTGCTAAAGAACTGCCTATCACTGAACTCTACCCAAATCCTGTCTTTTGTTCTATTAATAACGGAAATTAGAGAAAGCGTTGATGAACCCAATTTATTACTGTTTGCTGGGACATCCCTGAAAAATAAAAAGTATCTCATTAACTATGTAACAATGGGTGACACTTTTCCTGGCCCTCTTCACAGTCTATTAGGGACCAATGGGGTCTCCTGGTACTGTTATGAGAAATCTCCTCCACAGACAGCCCTACCAGATATTCTTCCAATGCTCAGCTCCATAAAGGTACATCTGGGAAGAGAAGTACATATCAAGCATTCCGGTCACCAAAGCAGCCCTATCTACCCGGGAATCCTCTCCTTGTCCTGCTCTAAGAATCGAAATTCCTAACTTAGCATATCTTAAAGCTAAAATGTCTCCAGACATCTGCAGCCCTTGGTCACATGCCATAAATATGGTGTGGCCTGGTGATAATGGGTCCAGAGAGAATGGCTCTGACCCAAACATTGGAGCAAAAATCTTGCTGTAAACACTTAGAGGGAGGCGGCTACAGGCTACAAATTACTCACCAGCTGCCACAGTTACAGGCAGTATCCCACTCATCACTTCAGAGTCCAGAGGGAGTTACGAAGATGTCTGGGCCAAAACCTTCCTGTTCTCAACTGTTGCGGTGCTGGAAAACCAGTCGAAATAGATTCCCACCCTGATTTAATAGCTTCTCACAATGATACAGCCCTGTATCCAGTTCAATCTCCTATTTGCAGTTTAATAGCTTACAAAAATAAGATTTCCATCCTGCATCTCCCAATAGATAGGACTGACTCGGGCCAGAGCATATGTTACAAGGAGCTCATCGCTAACTGCACGAACTTAACTACAACCTGTCCTAGAATCTGCTTTCTATCAAACTTGGCTGTGTTTCATTAAGCTTGTGAGTTGTTCTAATATTTTGCTCATCTTCCATGGGGGTGGGGAAGAAAAAAGAGACTCTAAAGTGTCTTCATGGTTGATTCAGAAACCTGCATTCCACTTCTTCTACTCCTTCACAATTCAAAACCTTCAGAAGCCAACTCTGTCTCCAAGGCATTAACGGCACTCCCGAGCCGTTCTCCCGAGCATACCTGAAGTCGGTTCTCTAAAGCCCTGTCAAGAAACTGAGATGGGGCTCTAAAGTACATAAGCACTAGAGATAACGCTTCCCTAATTCATGTCTATGTTCATGACTCCCTATAAGTCAATACTGCACTAAGGAGAGACCTTTCTCCACCGTCCACACAGACATTTTTGGAGTCTGCCTTCCCTTGCTCCTCCATGTGTGATCCTCTTGCCTCCGCAGTCCTATGGGTGCACTCATGTATCTTATAACAAATGTCTACCATTATCTTTGCATTATATAACCTTGTGTTTCCCAGGCCAAATATTACTTCTTAACCTTTATCTTTGATTCACCTATTATGAATAAAATTAGTATCTACCAGGTTTCAGCATTATTTATACATGTGTTATACCATGTCGCCCTTTCTCCACAGGAAGCCAAGTTTCGCCAACTTAAGGAATATCTTTAACATATTTTGCTTTTACCATTTCATTTTCTAGGGCAAGATCTATGAAGGACCCCTGTGATTCCCAGTGTTTTCTGTTGACATAGCAGCAGCTGTAGCAAACACGGGCATAAGAGTCTCGGGAGAAAGTGGAACTCACCCACGTGTCTACAGCCGTGTGGGAGGTGTAAAAGCAAAATTGTTAATAACCTCCCCAGGGTTTCAGCTCTTGTCCTGATGCTGTTGTGATTTCCTCGTGGTAAAATATTTCAGTTCAGGTTTCAAAGCATGAAGTAAATAGCAAGGTGCCTTAAGTCATCTCCTCACAGTCTAGTCTTGTCACTAGCTCTACAGGTTTCTGTCACGGATAACCTGGTTACAAGAGCACAACAGGACACATGCCCCAATGAGACACCATTGCCACATGTAGCTGGGACATACCTTCTTGACCCAAAAGACCAAAGTCAACAAATGCTCTCTTACACTTACGTGGTTTTTTCCATTGTAGGATAAGCATCTTTCTTTGACGGTTACTTTTGGCGGTCACCATGATTCTTAAGAATGACCCCAACTGAGCTATCTCAGAGCATCCCTTCCCTGGGAAAGCTTCACCCACTATCTTGTTTAGCCAGAAAGAGCTCTGCTGCCTATGTTATGACAACACTAACATCTAAGTCCATGCAAAATTCTGTTTATTTTACTTCTGAAGTGCACATAGAGTTAGAATACATTCCAGTATCTCTGCCACACACACCTCCATTTTAAACTTGTATCACCCCAACCCTAAACCATTGAGAGATCTGCCTAACACATATTTGCCTGTGATTGCTCTGCCTGCTCATGCTCACCCTCTACGCCCAAGTGCCTGTTTGTTTGTATAAGAAGGTAGCTTGTCCTTTTTATTGTTTCATTCTGGAAACACTTTATGTCCTGAATATAAATGTCCTTTCAAAGTATACAGCCAGTCCTGAATTTGCCTCTTTGGGTGATTTTGCAAATGAACCCTTGATGCCTCTTAAGCCTTCCCAGGGACATGAGCTCCTTGAACAGGTCATCTAGCTAATGAGTAACAGGTCCAGGGTTTGAAACTGGGTGTATCAGGTGAGCTCTCCCTAGTGTGTCCTTCCATGGCTATCCTACATATACACAAAACCATGCCTTTTAAGTTTGCTGGCACATCTTAAAAGTGTGTTGTGCGTCAGAAGGGAAAGGGAAATGTAGAAAAGGAATGATCACATAGAGACAGTCGATTTCAAAGCAGACAAGACATGCAATGCTTATGCCTGATTGATAATTATATCAGTATCTCAGTATGTCATCTATCTATCTATCTATCTATCTATCTATCTATCTATCACATATCACCAATCTATCATCTATCATCTATTATCTATCATCTATCTACCACCATCTATTACCTATCATCTATTTATCATCTATCATCTATCTGTCATCTGTCTATGATCTGTTATCTATCACCTATCTATGATCTATCATCTACCTATCATCTATTATCTATCATGTTATCTATCACCTATCCATGATCTATCATCTACCTATCATCTATTATCTATCATCTGTTACCTATCTATGATCTATCATCTATCACTATCTATTATCTTTCATCTATCTTCTATCATCTGTATATCATCTACCTATCATCTTTCTATTATCTATCACCTATCACCCATCTATCATCTATCACCTACCTCTGATCTATCATCTACCTATCATCTATAACCCATCTATCATCTATCTTTCATCTATCTACTATCCATCATCTACCTATCATCTACCTACCTACCTCCATGGCACCTATCAAGCACTCACTTATCTATCATCTATTGTGCATTCATCTGTCACCTGCCATCTATCTATCACTTCCCATGAATCTATCACGTACCTATGCCTCTTTCTATACTCTGAATAAAAACAGCATCTCAAAGCTAAGTGTTTATTTTTAGGGCACATCTTTTACCTTAATGGGGGGCAACAAAGCTCATATTTATTTAGTGAATGCATCAGTTATGAGGGTGTTTTTGTTTGTTTGTCTTCATTATTTCTTTTGGAGAAAAGTTGTCTTCCAATAATGTATGAATTTTAAGTGCTCCATAAAATGAACTTACCAAGTTACACATGATCTTTAATATCATTTTCAATATAAATACAATCAGCCAGAAGTTTGCTTCAAGCCCCTACGCAGACAAGCGCACTTCCGCTGAAGGTGACCTGCTGTTTGTTTCCTTGCTTTCCTTTGTGCCCCTCCCATTTCTTCTCCCATTCCTCTCTCTCCATCCCCCCTCTTTCTGCTTTTCCTCACAGCCTTGCTCAATTCATTCTAGAACTTTATACTAATGGATACTCTCCATTTTCTCTTCCTGTGCTCGCTTTCTCAGCCCCAAGCCCCTGAGATACACCAACTGTTACAAGTTGGTCCCTCCTTATTTTTCATAAGTAGCATGCTGTTTGGTGCAATGTTTTAAATGGCTATAGCAGAACCTTCCTATCCATTATGATTTTAATTGCATTTATTAGAAACATAAGTCAGGAGGAATCATTCTGTGTAGCTGCTCTTTCCGCTCATGTTTCTCATGTCTTATAGCACTGGGCTCTTAGGGTTGGAGTGGTGGCCATATACTCAGCCTATGTTTACCTGTACAAAACCTGTGGCCTCTAGTGACATATAGGAATTCTCCTTGTGAACTATCTCAGGGATAAGAGCTCTTATTGCTCTTTCAGAGGGCCTGACTTTGGTTACCAGCACCCACCTGGCAACTCGGGCCTGTCTAGAACTGCAGTTCCAGGAGATCTGAGCCTTCTCACCTCTCTTGTTTCTTGCGTGGGTGTGTTGTACATAAACTCACAAACATACACATAAAAAGAAATAAAATAAAAAGTTTAAATGTTCTGATTTCCCCATTTCTAGCCAATTTTTAGTGGCATTCGTATTTTTTATTGTAACTACTCTCAGGGCACACAATGGTCTCTTGGTGAGTGTTTGGTTTCAGCATCCCTGATAATTAACGATGCCAAGAGCCTTCCCATACTCTCAGTGTTTCGCATCTGTTGTGCCTCTGCAATATCGATGGTTTTCACTATTTTCAAACCATATATTCTTATTTTATACGTGAACTGTCTTTCATACGTTCTGAATAGAAATCTTTGCCTTTTTTTCTTCTTTTGGCATTTTGGGACTCATCTAATCTTGTCTATTTCTTTTATCTTAATCATTTGCTGTTATTTTATGGTGGGATGGTGTATGTTTGTAATGTGTTTATCTGAGTCAAGACACACACATGCAATAGCATGTTGTCGACTCAGAGGAGAACTTTCAAGGGTCTGTTTCCTCTCTGTCATCCCCCCTCCACGGTAAGTTTGATGGGTCATGCTCAGGTCATCTGGCACCTTCAAGCCTCTTCGCTGGCTCTACCTGTCTGTCTCACATACAAAACCTCGGCTCACAACTCGGTTCTGAGACTATTCCCCTATGCTCCCTTCCAGTAGCATTAATTTTTCTATTTTTAATAATTATTCCTAGGGACACCAGGATGAACTCCGTGATGCCATTGCACAGAAATGAAAGCTACTCTTTTCCTGCAGTTTTGAGTTCAGCGCAGGTATTAACACGATTTTTTTTATCCCTGCTCCATTCATTGGTATCTTTGTCTAAAATGAACTTGCTCCATCTCCAGACTCTTCAATCCACTCCATGAATCTACTTTAGGAGTGAGCCATTAGCACACGACCCAAAGGAGTCAGCTTTATGGTAATGCTTTTAATCAAGTAATATGATTTCTCTGCGTTTGTTTTTCCTTCTACAATATGTTTTGAGTTTCTGGAGCATTTATATTTTCATGAGTAGTTTAAAAAGGTCATCGTTTCAACTTTTATTTTTAAAATGTTGGAACCGAAATTACTCTACAGTTCAACTGGAGAAGAATGAAAAGCTTACCATTAATGAGGGCTTCAGCTGATTTAGAAAATGCATCTCTCTGCGTAGGTATCTAAGCAGAAGAAGCAGTGCTGGAGGCACCTCTTTACCTGATGTCAAACTGTGCTGGGGCCATAACAATAGGAAGCAGCACATGCAGCCACAAACAGGCGTGCGTGGGGTGGAATGGAAGGCCCAGACGTCCTACCACACAGTGGGTAACGTGCACTTGATCATTCATAATGGTGTCAAAAACAAATATTGAAAGTTAACACAGCATCCTCAAGTACTGAACTTGAAAAGCTAGATACCTTCAAGCAGAAGAATGATTTAATCCACATCTCTCACCTTGTACAAAAGTCCACTCAAAATGGACCATAGACTGTAGCATAAATCCTGCGACTTAAAACTCCTCAAAGAAACTACTTTGGGCATGGGCTTAGGAAAAGACTTTCTGTAAACTACTCCAGTGTCACAGAAAATGAAGGCATCCAATTTTAGTAATCTTTTCCAAACACAAGTGCAGTTTGTCAATGGACTTCTGAAAGTCCATTGCATATTTTTCTTTTTAGTTTGGGTCATTTTTGTTGCTATATCCTAAAGTATAAATATGTAATTAAATTCCAAATAATATTATGATAATCATTTAAAACTACAATTGTCTTTTCCCATATCACTTTAGCCATGTATCACTGAGTTTGATAGTTTGTCAAAAAAAGTAGAAATAACTTTTACAATTATTACATTGTTAAGATTCTAACTTTCATGTGCTGTCTTCATTAGCCTATGATTTATTTAGCTATATATTATTTAATTTCCAAGTATCTAGAACTTCTCTTAATACCTAACACTAATGTTTAATCTGTTGTAGCTCAGACATTTAATTAAGTCTGTTAAATATATTGACAATCGTTTTTCTAACTCAGATTAGAATATACACTATTGAACGAACAGCCCTTGTGCTATAGAAAAGAATATGAGCATATTGTTGAATTAACTATTATGTAAATGCCAAGTTCAGGTAAAGTGGTTGTCAGTATTTAATATTTTTCTTATTGTGGTGTGTGTGTGTGTGTGTGTGTGTGTGTGTGTGTGTGTGTGTGTGTAAGAGAGTGTGAGAGAGAGAGAGAGAGAGAGAGAATGTATCTGTTATTGAAAACAAATTTGCTGACATTTGTAGCAGATGCGTAGCTTGTTGTTCATGTGGGTCCCCTAACAACTGGAGCAGGAGCTGTCTCTGTCTTGTGGATTGGATCCCCTTCCCCTGCCTGGACTGCCTGTCGGGCCTCAGCAGGAGCTGTCTCTGTCTTGTGGATTGGATCCCCTTCCCCTGCCTGGACTGCCTGTCCGGCCTCAGCAGGAGAGCATGTACTTAGTCCTGCTGAGACTTGATGTACACAAGGTGGTACCCAAGGGGGCTTTCTCTGAGGAGAAAGAGGGTAATAGAGGGAGGTACTTGAAAGGGTGGGACTGGGAGGAGAGGAAGGAGGGGCTACAATGGGATGTAATGTGAATAAAAATATAAATTATAAAGTAAACAGAAAACAAAGTGCCAAAATGTTCAATCGCGATCATAGTTTGTTTCTGATTCTCCTTTTCACTGTCTAAGAGCAGATTTCCTATTGTTTGATAGATATGGCATTTCTACCATAAATATTTAAGGTTGTTATGTTTTCTTGGTGAACTGAAAGTTATTGTTCAATTGTTCGAAATTTTCTTTTATGTGTTTGGGGGTCTAGTCATTGGTTTGGATTTTTTTATTAGATATTTTCTTAATTTACATTTCAAATGCTATTCTGAAAGTCCCCTCCCCCCTCCTCCCTCCCTGCTCCCCTACCCACCCACTCCCACTTCTTGGCCCTGGCGTTCCCCAGTATTGGGGCATATAAAGATTGCAGTACCAAGGGGCCTCTCTTCCCAATGATGGCCTACTAGACCATCTTCTGCTACATATGGAGCTAGAGACACGAGTTCTGGGGGTTCTGCTTACTTCATATTGTTGTTCCTCTTCTAGGGTTGCAGACCCCTTCAGCTCCTGGGGTTCTATCTCTAGCTTCTCCATTGTGGGCCCTGTGTTCCATCTTATAGATGATTATGAGCGTTTTGTCTCTTCCACTTTTCACATGGGATCATTGGCAACCATCAACCTTCACATTCAGTGACCTTAGCTCTCATGTTGAGTGACAGTTAAGCTGACCCAGTGGTCTTTCAGCACTTTTATTGTAGATGCTTAAGCAGTACAACATTCGTTGATAAACATGGTGGCAGTTCCAGCATGCAATTATCATCTCCCATATTTACCTGGTTTTGTGTGCTGCAAGAGACTCTAAAAATGGAACCCAAAGGAAATGTCAGGACAATTTTAATATGAACTTTGAGAGGAGAAACAATAGGCCAAGCAGGCAGAAAAATCTCAGTAGCTACTGAGAAGAAGAGGGATGGAGACAAATGCCCCATCTCTTCTCAGGCACGGAATCTGAGAAACGGTGAGAAGCTCCATGTCCAGAAAAGCATGCTGTCTGAGTTGAGAGGGTACCCTATTCCAGGTTCTGGTATCTCTGGTCAAAAGACTATACCAGTTAGAAGCTGAAATAGAGACAGATTGGACTTAGAGAAGAACAGGAGGAAGGATTGCAGGCCCTGAAGGGGATAGAAACTCCCCAGGAAGACCAACAGAGCCAACTAACCTGGACCCTTGGAGCTTTCACATACTGAACCAAAGAACATGCACAGACTGGACCTAGGCCTCCCCACACATATGTAGCAGATGTGCATCTTGGTCTTCACGTGGATCCCAAACAACTGGAGTAAGGACTATCCCAAAAGCTGTTGCCTATATGTGGGATATGCTTTGCAAGCTGGGCTGCCTTATCTGGCCTTGGTGGGAGAGGAAGCACCTAGCCTCACAGAGATTTGAAGTGCCACGGTAAGGGAATACACAAAGAGGAGAAGGGGATGTGTGAAGAATTATAGGAGGGGTGACCAGGAAGGGGTCAATGAGTGATTTGTAACGTGAATAAGTTATATATATATATATATATATATATATATATATATATATATATATATATATATATATTTTTTTTTTTTTTTTTAAAGAAGAAGGAGAAAAATGTCCCAAGAATAGGAGTAGCCTAGAGAGCTGAGGGGAGAGGCAAAACGCAATGGGTCATGCAGTGTCCAGCCCTTTCTAAGCCTTTCCCAATGACAGAACCTGAGTTTTTGGAACAGGCTCTGTTCCTTAGATCAGACCCAGGTGAAGAGGAACTTCTTCCATGGATTAGCCTTGGTGTTTCAGCCTCCAGTCCCTATTCCCCATCACTATGGAACCAGAAGGTCCTAAGAGCAAGCATGGCCCTGCCTCCAGTAAGCTGGAGCCAGAGCAACACGTGTCTCATGATAAACAAGCAAGACCCTAGAAAGACAAACAGTGGCAGGTGCTGTACGGGAGACACACAGTTTTGATATAGAAGAAAGCTACTGATACAAGTCCTCTAGTGCTTCTTGTCCTCTAATGCTTCTTGTCACCTCTTTGATGAGGCTCAGTAGATGAAGGGGATGGCTTATTGTATATTGCACCTTGCATATTGCATAATGCATATTTTATATTACATATTGTACATTGCATATTGTATATTATATATTACATGTGTGTATTTTATATATACAATATCATGTTGTCACCAAGCAGATGAAATGCCCTGCATATAATTCCTTACTCAAAGACAAAGCCCTCAAAGACAAGAGAGAGACCTCAGGTCACATAGGGCTAGTCCAGAGAACAGTAAGGAATAGACATTAGTTCTGGCTGAGTTGCGATTTAAAATATATTACTCTTCCATTTTTCAGTCAGTTCTCTAATTTTTGTACTATTTGCTTCCCTCTTTACCTTCTACAAAGGAGATGGGGATTTGAACTCAGGTCTTCACGCTTACACAGCCAGTGCTCCAACTCACAAAGCCATTTCCCTAGCAACAAAGCAAGATGTCTTAAGAATCAGATGCTGGCTCAACGTCTCTTTCTTGCTGATCTCTCTTTGGAGCAACAGTGCAAAGCCAAGCATACATTCAGTCCTTGTTTGACAGCCTTGAGCAGGCACAAAAGGTATTTTAATTCCTGAAGGACAGGAGCAGCAAACAAGCTCTCTGCCTACAGGGAGCCACCAACAGACTATAGAAGTTATTTCTCCCAAGTTATTTTACTTCTTAGGTGAACCATTGAGTTTATTGGACTTAGCTGTAGAGACACAGGGCAGGATTCTGTGTTCTTTGTATTTAACCCTATATATAGGGTTACTAACAGAAACATAAATGATCTTAAAACAGTGGCATTGCAATAAAATCCCACACCATTGTGGGTGACCGCCTCATGGATGTTGCACCATGGAGTCCTGTCTTCAGCTAAACCTTTGTCTCCCGTATTCTCTAGCAACCACCAAGACTACATGGAGCTGGGCTGGGGGTTGAGCGGATTGCATCAGCTGTAATCCAAGGTGAGAGTCTGGCTGTAACAGCTGACATCAGCTCCATTACCAGTACCATGAGCTTGCTCATCAGTGGCTTGTCCTGCTTACCCTGCTGCCGTGATGACGGACTAAGCACTCTGTAGATCTTCACAGCCTCAACTCCACGATGACTGGTGGCCAATTCATGCCTGAAAGAAATAGCTATTCAACACAAGGCTCAGACGGAGCTCTAGGTCTGGTATGGTGATGGGGATATAACTTGCAGCAGACAGGCACTTGCTAATGACTCTCCCTAATATACAGAATATAAGAGGTCAATGTTAGTTTATAAAAGACTAAGGGAAAGGCAGAATTAAAGTATGGAAAGTCAAGTCCTGCTGCCCATGGAGACTGTGCCTGGGCAGGGGTATGGTGTGGCTGGCACGGGAGGTGACTTAGATCAATTAAAAAAGCTGAAGTACAAAATCCAGTTAGCACAAGAATGATTGGTAGTCAGGGGAAAAGGAGAGACCCACCCTTCCCCCACAAGCTCCTTTAGCATTTACTGTTGATCTCACGGGAACACATCATGGCAAGTAGAGACTACCATATCCACTTAGATGGTAACCAGTGCCAGGCCAGGATGAGAACAAGAAGGTAGGAGCACTAAGTATGTGCTAGGCACAGTTGCCAGACCCGAGTAGTGAAATGAACTTGGCCACGCCCTCAAAGAGCAGATGCAAGCTATGAATCGATAATGGGGGCAGCTCAGAAACACAAAGCGTGATGGGAAAATGCACATCTGGCGATCCTGAGCACTGTTTGGCTTTGGGCATGCTAATCTCTATGAATTACAATCTCCTTCTTTGGTTGGTTGTTGCTATAGTAATCAAGTAAGACAATGTATAGAGACTCCTTGGCGTGTCCATACCTCATAATAGACTTGCTCAATGCTGAGGAAGAAAGAGAGGCCTGTAGTTGTGAAGGCCGTGGCTGATCTAGAAGCACACTGGCTTTTGTACACTGCCTCTGGAACACTGATGAGAGCCCTCCTTGGTTTTGTCTGTGGAAATGCAGATTGCACAGGAGTTAAGGGATCCAGATACAGCTCAGATTTCCGGGCAGGCACCCCACCCTTCCCCCAAGAGCACACCCCCAGGGGATGAGCACACACTCAGATCTGTGGACAGCTCTAGGGATCCCAGAGCTTGTCACGGAACCGAGTAAAACTTAACATTGACAGTTTCTGCTCCTCCCACATCCCCCCCAACACACACTCCAGGCACACAAGCACTGTTAACACACTACACACTCGCTTCCTGAAAGTGTTCCGAGTCACAAAATGAAGCTTACGGGAACAAGGTATTTAAAATCACATTGGAAGCAAATGGTAGAGGCCCTTGTCAGACTCCGTGTGGCTTTCCCACACGCATTATTTGGTAAATGGGAAATTGTCAACACTTTTCCAATCTGTCTCATGGGAAATCCTCCCACTGCCTACGATTCAGATCACTTTGCATTAAACAGATGAAGTGAACTCTATACTTCTGTGAGTGTGCATTATATTTAAACAGACGTGGCTTCCTTGACCCAGCTTTAAGCTCTCTTCAAGTACAAACTGCAGAGAGTGCACTGGGACTACAACGTGTCAAGCATAACACACTGGCTGTGAGCACAGCTCAGCGTCAGGAAGCCATTCCAGAGAATTCAAGCACAGACATCTCAAGGAAAAGGATGTGGGATTAATAACCAGATAATCAAAGTAATTAAGCTAGTTTGTAAAAATGGACCATAAGTCTTAACCATTACTAACTAAAGCAGAATAGGCCACAAGTACTAACCATTACTAACGAAAGCAGAAGTTGCTATAGGTCTGATATGTATGGCCCTTTTCTCAGAAGTTTCTCCCCATTGGCTACTCAGTTCTTGCTGCACTAAAAGGGATACCAGGAGGACAGGGTTATGTTGGCTCACAGTCTGAAGCCGCAGTTTACTGTGGGTGGAAAGGCATGGCAGAGATTGGCTCTAGCTGTGGCAAAAAGCCCATGAAGCAACTGCTCAAGTTACAGCCGCAGTCAGGAAGCGGAGAGCAATGAATCTTGGTCCTCAACTGCCTGCTCCCACTCCGGGTCCCCAGCCTCTATGCTACCCAGTCTCGGCTAACCCTATCTGCATCAGCCCTCACAGATGAAGCCAGAGGTGTGTGTCCTAGGTCATTCAAGTCTAGCCGGGTTGAAAAAGAGGAGGATCCATCCTTCAAAGGCCAGTTCCCCATTAGTGTGGCAAACTGTCTGAACATTTTTTCACTTAAGTCGGATTTATTTTGCTTGTGGCCTCAGAGATTTCCATCCACCGTGCCTTGGTTCTGTTGTTTCACGTCCTGCAATAATTAATACCACCATAACAATAGGAGCACGGGAGGAGGGGGCTGCATCCCTCATGGCATCTGAGAAGGAAGAAGGCAAGCGGCTGGGACAAGATGTGTCAGCATGTCCCCAGCAACCTCTCTCCTCCTACTCAGCCCCCTTGCTAATAAACTAATGGGCTATGAATATACCTGTATGTTTCTTGGTAAAGTTAGAGCCCCGTGATCCAATCCTGCCCAAGGCCCCAGTTCCAAATATTGCTGCACTGAAAATCAGGTCCTCAATACATATGACTTGGGGGAATGTATCATATCCAAAACACACTAATACTCTGGTCACAGAAACAAACATCCATGTTGTTTACATTACGTGAACAGCTTTGTTAAATATTTATCTTTATATTTCTGGACTCTCTAGAGAAGCCAAAGCATTCTTCTGAAATCAGAAGATTTTAGAGGAATTGTTTTTTAAACCCAAAAGCAGAGCCTCCTTCAAACCTCTCCTCATGGTAAGCTGTCCTTATAAATATGTTCATGCATCTTATGCCTTTCTAGGGGACCATTAATTTCCTCTTCCGGGCCTCCCCAAGAACTCTGACAATCTCTTCTTTGTTACACAAATGTGAATTTTTTCCCCCTGAAATTCCCTTTGGATGCCAACTTCTGTACAGTATGGCTGACCATGAAACAAGTACATTCATGAGACAGGGTGTGTGGCAGATTAGGCTCTGTCTCAGGAAGTGTTCCTCCAGGCTGCAAGTGGGGAGAAGGACTCTGGCTTCTCACTGCTGTAAAGGCATGAAACAACGCCTACCTACCCTCTTCTCTCTTCTATCTGGAGAACATTAAACTCATTCATTCCCGAGGTAGATTATTTAGGAACATTTATTAATGGGTGATTTATCCAGTAAATAGAATACCCTGTAAACCAGGCACCATGTTTAGCTAATAAATAAAAAGTCAGTACAGCTACAGAGCACATGCTGTATGAACTCACAGAATTCCTCCATAATTCTCCAGATGTGTAAGCCAAGTCTTTTTAGGATAAGATAGAAGAATGAAAGAAAAATAGAGAAAAAAAAACAAAAAAACAACAAAGTTCTTAAAAATTCTGCCCTCCAATGAGTCAATCTGAGGCACGCAAGGTAGTCCTACTGCAAGGATGTCAAAGGTTTTGTTTTTTTTCATTTTGACTTTGTTCATATTTATATCATTAATGGTAAGTGTGGTGGTGGAAGGCGCATGAGCCTCTCCTTTCTCAGAACACTGGCTTCCTGGGGCCTGGGGACGAGGTGCAGGAGGGGCTTCTGCATGCAGGATGGTAGCAGAGCTTTTAGCCATGCTTTGTGGGGGCCATCGCATGAAGTAATTGCTAGGTCAAGCTGACCCTTTGCCCTCAGTCACCAGCTCACCACACTGCAGGGAGAAATCTGAAAATCTCTAGGTTTTCTTCCAAAAAGCCACCGTGGATCTAAAGCTCCTTAAAGCATGCTGCAGAGGGGCCGGTTCTCAAAAAGCCTCCAGTTTTAAAGAGAACGGGGTGAATGAGAGATCCCCAAGTTTGTATCTCTCTGTCCCATATTACAATATTGCCCAGAAACTCTGATTTAGACAAACTGGCTCCCGTTCTGAAGATCTGCTTTTATTTTTAATCTAGCTTTTCAGTCAAACTTCACTGTTGGTGGAAGTGCACTGTTGCTAGCCAGGGCTGGATATAAAATTCCATTATGGAAGTGGCAAAGAACTGGTAAGTTAAGTCGGCGAGGCCTGTGGCAGTAACTTACTTTGTCTGTGGTTTCTACTTTGTCAGACGCTGTGGAGCCATGAATCTATCTTGTCCTTAAAAAACTGAAAGAGGGAGCTTTTAAAATAAATGTAATGCTGAATTTATGTGCCCCGGGAGCAGCGTATCAAGGCCCCTGGACTGATTAGACCCAGATGTGTGTAACAATGTCCGTGTTATGGACCGACTGCAGGTGTGGGAATAGATCCCTTCCCTGGGACCCTCAGCAATCAGCCCGGTGGTTTCCTCTGGCTCCCAGTTTGGAGTTTTCAATTAACACTACAATAGGATTGTTGTTCTCCTGTATTAGATCATATGTCATGCAAATGAACTTGAATAGACAGTTAAACCTGACAAGGTGATTTGGGCCGAGAATACATGTGTTCAGTATTATAACTTGATTGAGGTTAAATAATAATAATAATAAAGCCCTGACATGCTATAACGTTTTTATTATTTGGCTTATCAGTGGATTTTCACATTATGCTTTCATAAAACAAAATGTCATTTACAGCGGGGCGAGCCGCTTATGAAAAGTGAGACGCACGCCGACCCATAAATGACGGATATGATTAGTCCCAGATTGGACAGTTTTATATGGCCAGGGCACAGCACCCGGAAGGAAGCTCTCCGTGTTGCTTTCCAGTATTGTTTTTAACTTGCTTTCCACTATTTTCTAAACCTCATGGTTCTTTATCTTCTCCCTTCACAGACAGAAGTGTTACCCACATAATCACCCCCATCGGTAAGCACATGGTTGCAGTTGGGTTCCCTCTAAAATATCACTTGCTTTCCCCTCGAAGGCCAGGACCACATTCCGCTGTCCTCAGGGTGCAGTGATAGGTGCGAGAGCCGTGGACTCACCAAAGCAAAGCCTGAGCTGTCACATCGCAGAACTAGACTCCAAGCTTATCAGAACAGGAAACATATCTAAAAGTGCGGCAGGCACCGACTGTCCCATGAATAAGGCAGTAAAAACATTCTGTACTTTCCCCCCAGAACATTCACAACCCTCATTAATGCTGGCGGCCGTGCCCTGTGCACACGGAGCTCGCTCCCCATCCTCATCCCTGCCCTCTTAGAGAGCAGACCACACTGTAAGTCAGTTCAATAAAACGTGCTCTGGGAGGGTGGCACCTGGGGAAAGCTTTATGCCGGCGAGTACGTGGATTGCCAGCACTAGGAAAGACAGGGCTCGTTTGTTCTGGTCGCCTTAATAAGCTACATTGCATGGATTAACAATCTTTACAGCGCACTGCTGCAATGACTCAGAGTAACTTATATGGATGGGGGAGAAGGACCGGGAAAGATGAAGTTAGTCCTGAGACTTTCACCTGTGCCACTCTGTAGACATAGCAAATGACCCAAGAACTACTGCATACGAGCGGTTTGGATGTTGCAATGACTGTTTGAATGCGTGAATATTTCACTGTAGCTACAAACCTTGATGCAGGGCATAATTACAAACACTTTGATGAATGACTGAAGAGGCTCAGTGTAACTATCTGTAAAATAACCACAAAGGGAATTGGGATGAATGAGCTCATAGCTTAAAGGTATAAAACGCCGGCAAATCTGTGTTATAGACACATTTATTCTGGCTCTTAGGCAGCCAGGCTGAGACTCTGTGGGACACCAGACACTGTATGAGACCAGCTGGGTGTGAAGGTGAATAAGCACACAGTCAGTCCTTTTCTTAAAAGATGATGGTACCTAAGTCTAAGCTCCAGAAACAAACCTATTGGAACAAACCTATTGGAATACCAAACAAAATGCACCACAGCCCTGTAAGATGGCTCCGTGCAGAAAGAAGCTTGCAACCAAACCTGCCAAGTCAGGTTTGATCCTGAAGTCTCACCCAGTGGATGGAGAGAATTACCCCTAGGATGTCTCTATCCCTCACACAAGTGAGGTGGCAGGTATGTGCACATACATGAAAACATGCAAGCACCCATGCATGCGTGCACACATTTACACACACATTTTTTAAATGCAATGCAGTTTTTTTGTTTGTTTGTTAGTTTGTTTCGTTTTTCGAGACAGGGCTTCTCTATATAGCCCTGGCTGTCCTGGAACTCACTCTGTAGACCAAGCTGGCCTTGAACTCAGAAATCCGCCTGCCTCCACCTCCCAAGTGCTGGAAAAGAAAAAGTAAGTGTACCACTCACAAAATAATCAAGCAAATTAAACTTCAAGGATAACTTCACAACTGTAGAGGGAATACTCTTAATGCAGAGGGATTTCCGAGTGACTGTACTCACACATGAGACAATACACTTCAGAGGAATTGTGGCAGTCAGCACCGACAGAAATGACTGAGCACAGGAAACCACTCACGTGAAATATATGTCTTATCCTATACTCTTCCAGGTTGCCCTAAGTATATTTAGCATTAACTTTGAAACTTAATTTTTATCTGGATAGACCCATGCATATCTTCCCAGAACCTTATCACAGGTTTATGACCTACAGAGCAGGATGTAACTGTCCCCATGTGCAATGACAAAATGCAGCCCACATATTTGCCAAGTATGTATTAACATTATGAATACAATTATTCCACACTAGATGACCCCCACTCACACATACATTACTGTAATGTACTCTCCCCCAATCAATGATGTCCATAAACATAAAGAAAATGGGAAATAATGATGTCATGGATGTGAATTAACATTCTCAACAATTCTGTCACTTACCTTCCCAAGTCACTTTCTAGAAGCTAAGGTGCTGTGTTATCAATGGAATTGTGACGAGGAAACTTTGTTTTAATTTTTCAGACAGAGTCTTACCATGTAGTCCTGGCTGTCCTGGAACTCACTATATAGATCATACTGGCCTCAAACTTACAGAGATCCATCTGCCCCTGACTTCTAAGGCTAGGATTAAACGTGTGTGCCACCATGCCTAGCCCAGTCACATCACAGCCCATTATTGAAGGAAATCAAGGCAGGAACCTGGAGGCAGGAGCTGATGGAGAGGCCACAGGGGGCACCCAGAACCAGCAGCCAAGGAACAGCACCATTTACAGCAGACTGGGCCCTCATGGCTCGAGAAAAGTAAAGGAAAACTATGGAGTGGGTAGCAATAAAGAAATCAGTAGATTTCAGCAGAGAAACACTGGCCTCTCTCAGGGAGATACAGAGCTCTCTGGGACCCACAGGAGGGAGGGCTTTCTATTCACAGAAGTGCAATATGGTTCTACACACTGGGGAGAACTCAGCTCTGAGGATATTAAGGTATTAATTGAAGGGCTGGAGAGATGTTTCCACAGTTGAGAGCACCTGCACACTTGCAGAAGACGGGAGTTCAATTCCCAGCACCTACAGCAGGTGGCTAACGACCACCTGCAACTCTAGATCCAGAAGAGGGAACCCAGACCTTCTTCTGAACTGTACAGGTTTACACACACACACACACACACACACACACACACACACACACACTCAGAAAAACACAATTACAAACAAATGAAAATTAAATATTTTACTGGGGGCAGTGGTGGTGCATGCCTTTAATCTTAGCACTTGGGAGGCAAAAGCAGGCAGATCTTGAGTTCAAGGCCACCCGGGTCTACAGAGAGAGTTCCAGGACAGTCAAGGCTACACAGAGAAACATTGTTTCAAAAAGCCAAAATAAAATAAAACAAATAAAAATATGTTTAAAGTATTATGTGAACCTCTGAATCTCTGAAATGTCTATTCCTTTCTGTCTTTTTCTGTCTACCTCCTTTCTCTGCATCTCTCTCTCTCTCTCTCTCTCTCTCTCTCTCTCTGTGTCTCACTGTATCTCTCTGTATCTCTCTATCTCTCTTTCTCTTTTTCTCTCTCTGTTTCTGTCTCTCTCTGTGTGTATGTGTGTGTGTGTGTCTGTCTGTCTGTCTGTCTGTCTGTCTTCCTCATGTATCAAAAAGATAAGGCTTAAATATCTGGGAGATGATATAAGATGTAACTTTGGACATCTGGGAAGTGAGATGAAGCAAGCTGGTTATCTGACTTGAGAACACTTGCTTAAGATTACAGCTATGCAAGTTGAGCTTGTAACGAGTATGTTTATACACTTTAAAACCATGATTATCAGAGTTGGTTGTGGCCAACTGTGTACCAGGACACATGTAAAATGGGACACAACCCAAGGATGCAACCGATACCTTTGAGTCATGAAATTTGATTTGACTTGGGCATTGGATGGATGGAATTATTGACCCACACAGTAAGAGTGCATGTATCTCTTTAAAACTGGAAAATAGTGATGGGCTGCTTTCCCCTTTCACTAGCTTCCATTCTACTCTGTGTGCAAGGAAACACATCCAGGAAGTATTTGGGTGAGCATTGAAAGTGCTGGAGTAAAACAAAGACTTGGTTTGTAGAAGCAGTTACAATCAGGAATCATCTTTAAAACCTGTTGTTCTGACTGCTCCTTCTTCTGCTGCTCCTTCCTCAGCTCCTTCTCCTTCTCCTTCTTCTCCTCCTCTTCCTCTTTCCCCTCCTCTTCCTCCTCCTCTTCCTCTTCCTCCTCCTCCTCCTCCTCCTCCTCCTCCTCCCCCTCCTCCCGTTCTTGCTGACCTACCTTCCTCTGACTCATCCCTGTAAGCTCCTGTTTGCATCCTTCCAAGCCCCTTTTCTGGGTGGCAATCTGGCTCAGTGTCTAAACGCTAGGCAGGGATCCATTAACAACGCCTAACTCTCACTCCAAAATGCTCTCCTCAAAGCAGGAAGCAGCTCTGCTGGTCACATGACCTTCTCCACTTAGCTCTCCCCCTTCCTATGATCACACTGGCGTGCCTAACCGCTGGGCAGTGAGCATTTACTCAGACAAGTTGCCTTCCTCTTGTCAGTTTATCCTGTGACTCGTCCCCGGGTCAAAGGCTGGAGTCCCTTTCCATGACCCTTCCCATCAATGCTGTCGCTGAATCCTCAGAAAAAAAAGGCTTACTTTGTAACTGCCATAGTCCTGTGTTCCTGGCTTACTGAAACAAACAATTAAACATTCTCCCCATCTGTACTGCTCCTCTCTTAACTTTCTATTCCTCCCCTTCTGCCACCCCCCACTTGGTGGCATCTGATATTGAAACTCTGCTAATGATCCCTTCCGAGGCTCCCACATTCTGGAGGACTAGCTCACAGCCCTCCTCCCTCCACTGGTTTTCCTCATCATTCTGTGTTTCCGCCAGAGAGAACTGCTGGCTTTCCCCTTAGCCTGTGTCATGTATCTTATGCCTTCACATCCTTCATCTCCCCTTACCTCCGCCAGAAATCTGTCAGGTTCTGTGGGGTCACAAGGGGTGGTATGATTTCTAGGCTTCACCTCCCTTCCCCCACCCGATGGCAGTGCTGTGTGGGAGGTGGGAGGAGGAGCCAAGAAAGTGCAGAAGAAGACTTCTTTGCCAACTCACTGGCAGCCGTCACTTTCTCAAGCAATGCCTGAAAAGACTTGGCCACCGCGGCGACTGGGAGTCAAAGTGGTTCCATCAAAATCACAGGTGTTTCCGAGGATGATCCAGTGGAGATGAGGGAAAGACACAGAACTGGAAAGGAAAACCTGCCACTTCATTCTTCTTGCCTCTGGACGCCAAGATAAAAGCGGGAGCCATCTGGGTGATTCAGCTGGATAAGTGGGGGCAGGGGCCCCATGCATGTTTCCACCCGTGCATTGCCCACCCATTGCTCCGTGCTGCAGTGATGCTCAGGGCAGGTCCCCCTGCTTATCACACCTGAGGCCTGCTTCTGCATGTCTATCCAATGTAAGCTCAAGGCCACAAGGTAGCATATAGATTGTGTCTGGAAACCAGCTCAGCATGGATGTCCTTCTGACTTCCCAGATTCCCACTCACTGCGACTTTGACACTAGCATAAGTGGGTGTTCAGCTGTCCTGGTCAGCAAATCCTCTCAGCGAATGAGCTCGGCTATTATCTCCTTCCACAGTGCAAAGTGTAACAACCACCAGAACCACAACCAGGAGCATAAAGTGACACCACAACCACAACCAGGAGCATAAAGTGATGAGCTCCGACTTAGCTCCTGAGTCAGTAGAGGAACCTGGCTAGTGGCTTTTTCATACACCTGGGCCTGGTTTTGGATGACTAGACAGAGTCACCCACGCTCTGTACAGATCCTACCTTCCAAAGACCAGCTCAGGTATGATGTCATGGCAGTAACAGTCGTTAGGGAATACTTGAAGCCTGGGCTCAAGTATTAAAAAAATCATTAACTTTATCAGCCTCACCTTCCATCTCTGGGATTTCTTATAACAGCCACTTAGTAATGTTTACATTCTGAATTTCAGTTCCTCTGGGCCAGAAACAACATTAACTAATGTAAGTGAAATGGACAGTCAAACCTGTACATCTATCAGGGCTCCACAGACTATCACAGACTATCAGACTTTGAGGGGCTGCTTCTGCCCTCCCGAGGTGACTAGCGCTCCGTCTTTCACAAGCACTAGTGCAAACAAGAAGGTCCACATCCTCCTCCGGCGTGGGTTTGTGATGCCTCTTGTCGGATTTCTTTAACATCTTCCACGCATCTGTCAGGGAGAAGCCCTCACCCTGAAGCTTTTCTCTAATGTCATAGGAATTCTGTGGGTTTGTTTTTGGTTTTGTTTTTGTTTTTTTCAGTGACAAATGACAGAGTCGAGGGAGTGGAGAGATGGCTCAGTGGTTAGGGTGAGGTAAGGGCACTGGCTCTTGCAGAGGACCTGGACTCAGTTCACAGCACCCACATGGCAGCCCGTAACTGTGCAGAACTGGAGTTCCAGGGAGTTGATGCCCTCTTCTGGCTTCTGTAGGTAGTGCACACATGCGGTATACACAGAGAAGCAGACAGAAATCCATGCACATAAAAATAAACAAATACTTCTAAATAGAGTCTAGGATTTTAAAAGTATGTGTTTCAAGTACAATGTCTGTATTTCTAAACAGATGACCCTGTTGCTGATCCAAGCACCTGTAATTTGTCTCCCAGAATAATTGTTTTTTGGTTTTGGTTTGGTTTGGTTTGGTTTGGTTTGGTTTGGTTTGGTTTGGTTTGGTTTGGTTTGGTTTGGTTTGGTTTTGGTTTTGGTTTGTTTGTTTGTTTGTTTTTGTTTTTTGTTTGTTTGTTTGTTTGTTTGTTTTTGGAGTAGGTTAGTCCCCTGTCATTTTGAGAAGAAGAAAGGGGGCTAGCAAACACCCTGGTATATTAGAAATGTCCCAGTCTTGACAACCACTAAGGTAGACCTCTCCTCATGGAGGCCATTGTTGTTCATCATGTGGTATGAAGGTGTCTGCAGTGGGAGGCCTCCCCTTGGAGTTGATGTGCTCCACAAGGGCTCTCAGCAGGAAACTCCAGCTGTATCTTCTGGCTGTTGCTCTTGGGTGTCATGAGACGTACATTTGATGCTGTTCTATTATCAGTCTTGCTTTTTGTTTGTTCTTTTACCATTGCCTGGCACATATTTAATAAATTCGCTTAACACTGAAAGTACAGCTGTCTGTCAGAGATAATTCTCCAAACAGGGTAACATGTGGCCTCTTAAACAAGTCTCTGGGAGGTTTGAAATGTAGACCCCTAGTATGGGCTTTATATTCATTAGCTAGTCTCAAAATAATCAGTAACTGGGAGTATAAGTAATCACTTTCATCAGTTGGAAGAATCGGCGGTATGCATTCTTTCTTGTAGCGTTAGCGTGCATGAGCCGTGTGGAACTCTTGCTGTCTCACACACAAGACGTTCTGTAGCTCTTTGCAACAACCTCACATTGCTCAATGACATTCTTGTTGATATTACAAAAGAAAAAAGTATTTTCCCATTCTCTTTGTACTTTGCTAATATTCAGCAGAGATCAGATATTTGGGCAGACTAGATTGCTAACATGTTTTCATGAGTGGGGTTCTATTGGGACGTCTTGCTTTTCAAAACAGGACTGAAAAATCTGTTGAAATTCTCATTTTTACCCTATTTGGTTACCCTGTTTGTCCCAGCTCGCATCCCAGGGTATAAGAATCACACTAAGTGGTAGAAAGTTAAACGGAAAGTAGTTATACATCTAAGTGGGTGTTTTTCAAACTTTTGATTCATGTTAGAAAATCTGAAAATTGCTTCATCAGACTTTCATAAAAAGCAAATAATTCTGCCAAAATCACGACATTATGATATAAATATGGGTATTGACAACTTGAGGGAGACTGTTAGAGCATCAATCTAATTGATGACTTCTCTTCTTGGCATGGTGATCAATGACTGTGGGTGCCCTAAGAGCGAACTGCTGGGAGGGTCGGACAGTGGAGAAAGCTGATAGTCAGACAATCAAATGTGAATTTATAGAGATGAGACATCATGCTTAACTGAACCTAACCCCCCCACACACATGTAAAATATGCTGAGCTGCCGAGACACAAGAACGAAGACTGGTCTAATTATAGAGCTGACTTTGAACCTAACCAGACAGTGACAGAGATGGTGACAGAAAGATGTGAGAGTGTGCTAGGGAGTGTGAGAGAAACATATGGGCACATTAGATCCACACAGAAGAAAAGAGCCCAAGATGGTGGTCCACACCTGTGGTGCTAGCACTTGGGAAGCAGAGGCAGGAGAAGGGTCATGAGTTCAAGGCCAGCTTGACTATGGAATGAGTTTCAGGCTACCCTAAATTATAGTGTGAGACTGTCTCAATAAAAATAAATAAATAGTAAGTGAATTAATAAGTAATAAATGTAAGAAACCACAAAGTTAGACCAGCAAATATTTACTCCAAATTAATATCAGTGTCTGATTTCCTTTTTTTAAATACTATATTAGTTAAGAATTCTCCAGAAAAATGGAAATAACATATATATGATATTATCTATATAGAGATATATAGATAAATAGTAGATAGATAGATAGATAGATAGATAGATAGATAGATAGATAGATAGATATAAGAGCAACAACTACATAAGAAAGCATTTATTATAACGACTCATTCATGTGATTATTGAGGTCCAGGACTCCCATGATGCACTGTGTCTAAGCGAGAGAACTAAGGAATCCAGAGTATAATTCAGTCTTCGTCTAAAGGCCTAAGGGCCAGGAGAGCTAATGGGGTATCGACCTCAGCCTGTGGTCCTCTGCTATAACTTTCTAAGGCCTGAGAACCTGGAGCACTTATGTCTGGGGCCAGGAGAATACCTCACGTCAGTGGCGGGAAGCAAATACCTCAGGCCTTTTGTTCTACTCCATAGACCAGAGAGCACCTGCCATATTGGAAATAATGAATCTTTATTGAGTGTATTCACTCCAGAATTAACCTCCCAGAAATAGTCTTCCTCTGCCTATCTAGACTCCCTTTAAAGCGGCCAAGCTGACACATCAATGAACCATCCCAGCCAGGTGCTTGTCTCCTCCAAGGACTATGTTCGGCAATGTGCTTTGATAACCCAGAACACACTGGGCATGCAGAGGACGGGATGAAGAGGAAGAAACTTTGATTGTATAACCCAGAACACATTGGGCATGCAGAGGACGGGATGAAGAGGAAGAAACTTTGATTGCATCCATTTTGGCTAGATACTGCTTAGTTCAGTAAGTTCTTATTAGTGTCTATTCTACATCTAATGTTGTGCTCAGTATCCCAAAGTCAAAAAAAAAAAAAAAGCATCAAATCCTTGAACACAGACTTTGTACTCTCAAGGGACAGAAAGAACTACGACATAACAGACGTTAACAGAATACAGACAATATCAGGATCACAGAGGTAGACAGATAAGCAGCAGGCCATAAAAGGAGGAAGGGTCTCAAGCAAGGCTTTGGAGGGTGAATAAGAATTCAAAGATGAACCAACGAGGCGCTTGCAGATTGATGGAGTATCATGTGAGAATATCCAAGGTCAGGAACAGCAGCCACAGAACACAACAGGAAGAGGGGTCAGAGGGGTCATTTTATTCATGAGTCATGGACACAGAAGCATTGAGATGCAACCAGACTCAAGTTCTGTGCCCAAGAGCGTGGGCGTGCACGTGTGTGTGTGTGTGTGTGTGTGTGTGTGTGTGTGTGTGTGTGAGAGAGAGAGAGAGAGAGAGAGAGAGAGAGAGAGAGACTAAGAAGAGAGTGCTTACCTTCAAACAGAGAGCTTGAGTTCAATCCCTAAAGAGTAAAAACAAGCAGGGTAGTGTGAATTTTCATTCCTGCTCTGAGAAAGGGAAGACTGCATACATACATGCATGCACACGCACACACAAACATACACTTAAACACACATGCAAAAACAAAAACACTTATTTTAATAATAATAAAGAAAAACAACAAAGATACTGACCCTGAATCCAGTGGGGTCAAGTTAACATTCTGGAAGAGAGACAAGGGAAGTCTTTACAGGAAATGTGTGAATACGGATGCATAGAAACTGGTAGGAGCCTCCTGCCCAGGAGCAAGTCTCAGACTCACATCAGTGCAGTGCCCACTAAGGCAGAAAACCAGTTGCTTTCCGTAAAATGGGGAACTACCACAGAGCAACTCATGCTAAAGCCAAATCTGAAAGACCCAACACACACCATAAAGTTTAGGGCCTGTCAGAGAAGAAAATGGTTGTTTTCTGTCTGTAGGCTGATAGGCCACTTAGAGGCCCCATGACACGCAGTATTACCTGACACTAACTCAGCCACGAGTACTCACTAAGGAAGTGGAAGAATTGTAATCGCCGTTGCCCTCAGATCTGTGCCCTTGTGTTGTGGTATTTGCAAATCATGCTTGCTAATTTATCTCTTTTAATAGGAAACGGTTAACTTAAAATACTGTAAAGTAATCAAACCGAGTTTGTTTAATTTTTTTCTATAAGTCAGACTTTTATTTAGCCATGTTGCCCTCTACCCCAATTAATCCAAATCAGTGGGCTTTTACGGTAATTGGGAGTTCTGCATACTTGCCATTTTCCCTGACCCTCTGCGCGCCTGAGGTGACTTGTGGAACCTTGCCAAGTGTGGTTACCTTTCGTTTCTCCTCTGCTCTTCCTACGCACAATAGAAGTTTACGTTGTCAAGTTCAAACCATCTCCGCAAGCGCCTCTTCTTGTCTTTGACATCTATATTCAAAGTCTTTCCCTTTCCTAACAAACTTTGCCAAACAAATCCTTAAAGAGAAATGGAGCAAATGCTTTCTCGTCCTTGTCTTCATCTATTCAAACACTAACGGCAAAGCTGAAGACCTGCTCAGTCTCTCACATGCCTTGTTCAACCAAACAAAGAAAAACCCTGCCCAAACAGCTTCTCTTCCTTGGCTTCTCTACCACACCCAAAACGCCAGCCCTCACCTCTGCTGGTCTACACTGATGTCAGGGACCACTTATCAGTATGTCCTTCCTCTAACGTTGGCCTCTTAAACTTTATCCACCCATGATCTCTTTAGTCCTGAGAAACTTTTATGTGACCACAAACACACTGGTATTCAATATAAGTATAGAATCAAACATTTGATGATAATAGAGCATAGATAAATTTATTTTAAGATAATTAATTGGTATACCATATGTGTGTGTGTGTGTATATATATATATATATATATATATATATATATATATATATATATTACTATTTATTAAAAGTAAAAGTGAATCTGTATATCAATGGAATGGATGTTCTTGTTTGTCTAAATCCAATACGAAGTACAAATACTGACTCAATATGGCGGTCATGAAATGTGGCGATAAGAAAAAGACTTCTGATTAGGCAGTGGCCAAAAGTCAGTTCTAAAGAACCACGTAGTAAGACCGAGGTGTTGCTGGCAGAGTGCATCAACTGTACAAATGTATAGTAATTGGGTCTAGGCTCAGTGATGAGGAACACTGGGTGCGCCCCAAGGAGGCCTGGCTCTCCCTCCCAACTCACACATGGTGTTCCATACCTTCCTCTGGCCTCCACGAGAACTGGATGCATGGGATTGACATGTACACTGGCAGTCAAAACACTCATAGACAGGAAACAAAAACTCTCTTAAAAGTTATTAAAGGTGTGGTCATTGGAAAGTGACATGGTAAGAAACTATGGTAGAAAACTATTGAAAGCTTTTGTTTCTCCTATTTAGACCAGATACTTCTGTAAGAGCAGAAAACTGTGTGTGTATACGGTCAGAACACTGGCGTCCGTAACACAGTGCTATGTTTGAGCTTAGGTGTCCAGGGATCCTTCCCTGGCAGTGTGCGGTGTGACACGAGAGGGAGTCCAGAGCAAAGTGCTGTGTGCTGAGAACTAAGAGTGTAGGGAGGGAGCCCCAGGGTGCCTTCTGCCAGCAACACCTCCGACTTGCTATGTGTTTGCTTAAGAACTGACTTTCGACCACTGCCTAATCAGAAGCCTTTCACAATGGCCACATTTCACGTCAGAGAACACCACACGGGGTCACAGCCTACAGTTCACAAAATCCAGCTTGAACTCGAAAGGCTGTTATTTCTTCTCTCTCTAAAAAGTAAATTTGATGAGGTGATTTCTCTCAGTAGCTCCAAAACCACTCAGAGATTTGATATTCTTTACAAGGCCGAATATGAACTCATTCTCATGGCCCAAATGGCCATTTATCATGTAGTCCCAAATCCCTTTTCGGACATGTCCCCAGTTCTGTTCTTCTGCATGTATTTCCCCCTCTACCCAGAGTTCTCTTCAACCAGCAATCCCACAGACATCCCCACATTGAACCCAGAGGAAGGGGATGTCCAGAGCAGAAGCATGGGCTTCAGAGTAGTGAAACACACCTGTGAGTCCAAGGAGTTCCACCTGCCTCCCAGCCCTGGACCCTCCTTGCTGTGGAATAGGGGACTTCAATATCTCCTGTATAAAGAAAGATATTTTAAGGTACACTGTCCCAGGCTTAAATGATGGCATTGTTGAGGTCACCGGTGCATTCTTATAGCACAGTCGCTCTTGAAGATTAGGTAGTTGATCCACAAGCCTCCAGTATCATTCTTAGAACTCCGGGTCTGAGCAGTCACTGAATCTCAAGGCATGTTGGAGACCACAGCATGGAAATTGCCATCCCCACGCTCTCCATCCCCCAACCTCCATCCCAGCCCCTTTTCTCCATCCCCATCTTGCAATCTGCATCCTCAGCACCCCTTGTCCAAGGGAAGTACAAGTAAGAAAGCCTCATTCCAGCAAATGCCACCCCCAAGTTCCACTGCTCTGCAAAGGAAGCAGTGGAAAGGCATTTCTGTAGATTGGGAAACCACAAAAAGAGGTTTAGACAGCACCCCGTGTGTATCCTGGCATTACGCATGTGAAATGCCTCCCATAGGATTTATTGGCATGCTAGTGTTGGGGTACGCCACGGTACCCACAGAACGGACTGGGTTTCCCCAGAAGGCGAACTGGAGCTGTAACGAGACTAGGTGGAAGAGAAATGAAAACGCTAAGTGGATTCCCCAATCAAAGCATCTCTGATTTTACTTAGAAATCTTTTTGGGTTATAAGAGGGTAGGCCCCGCCCACAGTCAGTTCTGTGCAGGCACCTGGATGCAGCTTGAAGTCCTGGGCACTGTGTATTGTCCCAAGGCTGTCTCATCTAGGAAGCAGGATGTGGATGAGGCACAGTGGACAGGTAACAGGAGAATGTAGCTTTCTGTGGCACGCCTTCAGAGACAGCAGGTCTGCTCTCAGCCTGAAGCACCTGAGGAAGGGGGCTACATGCTAGCCCCAGAGGAAAATCCTTTCGCTAGTAGAGAAGTCACCAAGTTTCTGAGAAACTCTGGAGGAAATACACATAACTGTTTAAGTTGAGAACAACCTCCACCCCCAGCCACCCTCCAAACAAAGTAACAACCTAGACAGGAAGACATGGGAGAGGACTCTGAAATATTGTAATAAAGATGCAGAAGCTTGGCTCTGCACAATAGATGGCTACTTGTCGGGGTAGGAGTGGGGAAGGACTCACTTCTCTCTAACGGGGCTGGCCACCAGGAGTTGGACCATGCTCCAGTAAGTATATGGGCAACATAAATTGGACTACTTTCTTTTTAAACCTTTTTTTTGGTGGTGGTGGGGAGGCCACAAAGGTAGAGGGTGGACCTTGGAGAACTGGGAATCAAGAGTGATCAATCAATCAATAAAATATTATGTTTTTAAAAGTAGCCTTTTAAACACTTTATCCTTGCAACAGGTTACATTTTTTGCAAAGGAGCAGCGTGGGGCACTCACTTGCAGGAGGAGGTGGCATCCAGAAAAGCCCCAGACACACATTCCTGCACCCAGCTCAGCTACCTGTCCACTCACATGGATAAAGTAGGCTAAAATGAAACTTCATGGTTGCCTCGTATAGCTTAAGCCATCTGAACCCAAGCATTTTGGGTAAAATGAATATCCATTATTAGCATCGTTCAGAAAATGTCTAATTCCAAGACACAATGGCTCTCTACCACCCCCACTCTGCCTGGGTCACAGGTCATCTCAGCAGCATGTACATGTGCAGAGCATCTTATGAACTATATGATGTGGGCAGGTCATTAATAAAAACTGAAAAAGCAAAAGAGGCCCATAATTAGCTTCTAAGGTAACTTTGAATGTAACATTTTCACCTCAGACGCAACACCATTAGACCAAATGACTGCGGTGTAGTCGCTAATGCAGGCTGAGCGGCATCCCACTGCAGTTAAACCTTGGCAAGTGGATAGGCACTCAAACAGCAATGTGTTGTGATTCATGGAACCAAAGGGCAGAGACGAATCAATAGAGATAGTTGGTATTGCATTAAAAAATGATAATGAACAACTGTAACAATATCACCAAGGTTACCTTGAGAAGAGCCAGGCAGAGGTTAAAGCCATCACTGAAAACAGGGTTGATGGGTCAGGCTTGAACAGAAAGCTCATTAATTGTTTTTTTTTAGCAGATTTGGGGAAAAGTAAAATTAAGCAAATAGGTAATCACTGGGAGAAAATTATTTCTCAAAGTATAATGTAAGGATCTGGTACAAGCAAGCAGAGATGGGGCTGTTCCACTGGAGAAAGACTAAATGGGACTTGGTGTGGCTGGTATACAATAAATGCTAAGGGACATGGAATCTAGGCTGTTATGGGTGGAATCCAAGTGTGATTGCTGCAGTGGAAAATTCCTTCCACTCCAGTGAGGCTCCTTTATTTGGATACTCCTTCCCAGATGATAGAACTGCTTTGAGAGGGTTGTGTTGTGTGGAGCTTTGCTGGAGGATGTTGGTCATTGGAGGTGGACCTTGATCGTATGTATATAAATCTACTCTGCTTCCTGTTCTGTGGAGATGTGAGATGGTGAGGGATGTCAGAGTACCTACCTGCCACCATGTCTCCTCTGCTAGGGTTGATTACGTCCCTTTAAACCAGGAGCCAAAGAAATCCCTTCTCCCTTGGGTTGTTTCTCTTGATGTTTGATCTCACACACACACACACACACACACACACACACACACACATCAGTATTTATTTACTTTGAAAAGCCTTGAAAGAATGTATTAGTCCAATGACCCAGGAATAAGGATGTAAGTTAGCATCATCATCTCCTTATTTTAATGATACTTAATAAGTTATCTTTGAACAAATCTAATCTGTAGAGGTTTATGTCTTCATTTCAGCCCTCTCGAGTCTGCTTGGATACCAAATTATCATAAAGAATGAAAGTTCTCACCACCTCCCTTGTTGTTGCTTCAGACACAAGCTGTTGATGTAACCATAAAATGGGATGTATACAAGAGGAAATATCCTTCAAATGTCTTCAATAATAAAAATTTAGAATCCCAAGCAATATTGTCTCCCTTAGTCATTTCCTTTGTCGTGCTCTTTCTTTGACATATTAGTGAAGTGAAATACATCTACTTGCTTTTTGTATTGACTGTCTTAAGTACTTTTCAAATATTATATCAACAGTGACAATTTTTGCGCAATGGCCAAACAACATTCAAGCAGTCGGAAGAGTTCTATAACTGTTATGAACCACTGTCACAGAACCAGGAGCAGTAGCATTTGCTTCGTGTCCCTTCATCAAATTGAGACTTTCTGAATTACTGTCCTCAGCACAACCCAATTGAGGAGGGAAGTCCTTTCATTAGAGATTCAGATTGACATAGAAGAAACAGGCATTTTGCTATAGCACAGAAAACTGAAGGCATGTGCATGATGACGCACTCGGGGAGACCTGGGAACACAGTTTGCTTAGGGTACTCGATTTCTTCTTTGAAATGAGTACTTTTAGAAAGTGGACTCCTCACTTCCTGTCCTGGAGGTTTGCAAGCTGAAATTACTGAACAGCAGCGCTACTTCACAGTTGAAATCCCACAGACCGCTCTGACTATCCAGTCAAAACTTCAGACCCATTCACCCAGGCAAGCATGAGAATACACATGGTTGAACGCTGTTCCAGGGGCTAAGGAGAGTGCAGCCATGATGGATCCAGGACCCTAGGATGAGATGATGTGATTGAAAACCTTTTTTACAAAGTCAAAAGACTGAGGTTTGAAATGTGTGAGACCCACCCACCGCCCGGCCCCCAGTCTCCTTCATTCTCTTTCATTTGCTAAAATACAAATGATGACTGTGAGCATTCTGGTCAAGGTTTAATGTGTGATATCCTGGAGGGGTGGTCTCTGTGAGAGCAAGTCTAACCCTAGAGGGTAGCCTATGTGCTTTTTCTCGCACTATATAACCATAACCTTCCTGAAATTTGGAAAAACAAGAGCAGGAGAAAAGTTGGATGTCACAGGGTCTGCTTTACAAGGCCTTATCAGCTTTGACTTTAACTAGGCTAATCTGTCTAGGTGAGAGGTAGTTTTGAGAGTTTACCAAACTCTTGTATTGGCCTGAATCTTGCTGTAAATAAAAAAAATGCTTTCTGAGTTTCTGACTTTTCTAAGCAAGTTTTGCATATTTGTAAGTTTACACTCACATCCAATGGGGTTGAGTGTGTCTTCTTTACCTTGCAAACCCATGCATCTCCAAAGAAAGGACGTTCAGATGCATCCCACATCCACCTCCACCTGCTAGAATATCTAATGAACAGATGTGGTATCTACTCAACCTCTGAATCCGAGGCCCATGTTCTAGCAGCAAATTAACTCCTTCATGGAGGCATTTATTCTAGCACCAACCAACAGCTTTCAGTTGAGGGCACCACGGTCAAATGCATCCTAGCTAAACACTTCCTGGTAATATCATCTTAATAAAATTATTTCAAAATGGGTCTTTATGAGCTGGAGAGATAGCTCGGTGCTTAAGAGCATACATTACTATCACAGAAAATCTAAAGCAGGTTCCCACCAACCATGTCAGGTGCAGCAGCCTATAATTTGAGCTCAGGGGACTGGGCACCCTCTTCTGGCCTCCATGAGCATTGCACTCATGTGCACATCCCCATACGCAGACACATGGGTAAATAAAAAATAAAATAATCATAAATCTTGGGGCTGGAGAGGTGGCTCAGCAGTTAAGAGCACAGGATACAAGTTCAATTCCCAGTACTCACATGACAACACTCAATCATCTATCACTCCAGTTCTAGGGGAACTGGGCAGCAGGCACACGCATGGTGAAAAGACATGCATGCAGGCACAACATCCATGTAAATAAAAATAAAGTAAGTAAATCTTTTAAAATGTCTTTGTATGTATTCCATTTTACCATGTATTAAAGATAAAATTTTTCAATGCTGGTGAGACAGGTGTGCTTGAAGTCTTTTAAAGATAAACTAATTTGGTGGCTTACATGCTGAGGGATGACAAGAAGAAAATACTGAGCGTTCTGTAATCAAGCCACTGTTTCTACAAGATCAGGAAACTTCCCGTGTACATCATCACTGAGACCACTTGCTTCAGATAATATTTTCTGAGGTTGCACGAGTAGGCAGAATGCACACTACAGGGTGAATAATGGAGGGGTTAGCAGAACCGAGGTGCAGGCAGGGACACTGCACAGGCCACCAAAGGCAAGCGTCACCAGAAGCACTGTCAGATTCAGTATGTCTTCAGTTACTTTCTACTCACTGACCACTCAGAAACCTTCTACTGTTTCCAATACTTGTTACTTCTTATCTGATGATGCTGAACAACATAGGGCCATTTTCTGTAAGTGTCTGAAGTACTTTGAGCATATCCACACCTCACACCCAAGGCCCCTCCCCACCTCCTGTACCCCCCTTTTCACCTCACACCCTGATTCTGTCTCCAGCTCATACAACTCCCCTCCCCTTCCCCCTCCCTCTCCCCCTCCCCCTCCCCCCATTCCCATTTGTCTCCTTTGTTATACTAGATGGTTTTACTAGTGTCATGCCATCTCTGCATATTATTTTAGATATTTACATGAAATCTAGGACCTGTAAAGAAGAGAATACATGGCAGTTGTCCTTCTGAGATTGAATTAATTAGTTTAATATTTTATCTCTGGATGCATGAGGATTCCTGCAACTCACATAATTTAATTTTTCTTTATGGCTGAGAAAAGTCCACCATATGTATACAGTGCATTTCCTCTATCCGTTCCTGTGTGGATTGATACCCAGTTTAGTTCCATGGCTCAGATACTGTGACCAGTGCCGTAGTAAATATTGACGTACAAGTGTTTCTGTGATGTGTTCACTTGGAGGCTTCTGGGTGAATGCCCAGGCATGATATGGCTGGTCACATGGCAGATCTAGTTTTAGGATTTTCAATGATCAGAGTTCTAACTCCTGTCAGGATTGTCCTGTTTCATGTTGCCACCTGCAGAATACAAGGGCTTCCTCTCATTTCTTGTTACCTGTTTGCAACAATGTGTATAGACTCCACACTGGGTTTTAGGACCCCAAATGTGGCTGTGAAGCATTAGCATAGAGCATAACTAGACTGTGACAGGACTGGGGTCTGGGGTGGTCCACAGGAGTCCAGGGAGGGCCATGGATATGGAGCCTGCTGAGCCACCACTGGGTTTTGGAGGAAGAGAAGAACCATGCCCAGCTAAGTCAGAGAGATGTGTGGCTTCCCTGCCCAGTGCAGCCAGAGCACAGTACTCAATAGCCCAAATGTGTGTACATTTCATTCGGGGATCACACACACACACACACACACACACACACACACACACACACACACGGCAAATATGAGGAAGCAGCTTAAGCTGGCCTGCTAAGTGCTCGGCTGAGGAGCCTGAGTGTGTGAATGGCAGAGTCACCTGAGAGAGCCGGCACGCCACAGCCCAGCTTGCCTGTGACTCAATCACACTGCTTCTTGGGGGATTTGTTTTTCTCAACAGAAAAAAAAATATTGAATCCAGTTTTATGTGTTTTTATTTGTTCATGTGTTTTCAAATAATTTCATTGTCTTATGCCAAGAATGACCAAGAGGAATGGAAAGTTAAAGCTTTTCCGCTTTGCAGTAGCTCAATGTTAGTGTACAGAGATACGTGTGTGGTTTTTGAACTATATATTTAGCTTATCTCTAGGTAAAGTAAACCATTGGCTCTGTGGTTTGGACTTGGGCCCTTTGTTTCACAGGCACATGAGGAACAGCCTGGCTTCCAGAATCTCACCTACTCCCTTCCAAATAATGATCAGAATGTGTTTGCAGGCCCATCTATAATTTGCATAGGACATTTTTCTGTTGTAATTTAGAAAGGCAGAGGAGAAACTTCACAAATTATTGCTCAGTCATTAACACAGCCAGGTACCACTTCAGCAGTTTATAGTCAATCAGCCGATTCAAATCATCTAGCCAGTTACCTTGTGGTTTTCCAATTTTACAGTCATATCAGTTGGAGATGTAAGTAATTAATACATCTAAATTATCAGCCCTTGCAGAGTTGTAGTGAACCTCACAGAAGTTCTAATTCTGATTGACAGTCATAAAATGTAACTTTTCTTTCTGAGACTTGATAGTTCCACTGTCTTATTGAAATAAAGAGGGTTGCTTATCAGTTGCACTCGTGACTTAAGCAAGCACAGGAAATGAGGAAACAGTTGTGAGTGCCTTCAGTCTTCCCCCCTTTATAGTCTCCCCTTGATGGAAAAATAGAATCAGACAACCTTTGCCAGAAAAACTGCTGTGATTGGCAGCAGGAGAGGCTGTGGAAAGTATATGAAGAAAAGCAGTGTAAGAATCAAAAAGGAAGAGGTAGAGGGGGGAGAAAAGAAACGACAAATCAGGTGTGTTAAAACTAAAATAGCAGGATATAAACGCTGGTCACCGCCTTCTTACCCAGTAGCTATAGGCAAAAACTCCTTCCTCTCTGCCTGCTCTCACTCTGCTCCCACTCTGACCTTGTCCTCTAATTCTGTGCTCTCTAAACTGGAGGACAAAGTTCAAAAGTCAAAGGTGAATAGATCTGACACTAAAGGTCAAAGGTGAGCAGATCTGACACTGTCTTGCAACATTTTTCACCCCTTCTCCACCTTTCAGTTACAGCTTCAAAAACCTTGAGGTGATACCAGGCATGTTCAGGTCTTTGGTTTTCCCCCTTTGTCTGTCTCTGCATTCTAGAACATTCTTCCGTGACATCCTTTCTGCCTTGTTTTCTTCACTTGGGCTTGCTGCCAACCTTTCCAACGAGGACTTGTTTAAAATCCCTGTCTTTCTAAAGACTGTCATCACAACTCTGGTCTAAATATAAATGCTATACCATAAGTCCTTTATCTCAGAAATGTCACCAATCCTCTGTTTTCTTTAATTCCACCATGTTCCGTCTTGATTTATATTGAATTATCAGTTGACAAAATTCAAGCCCAGCTTGGCCTATTTCAAATGGCTGCGTGACCATGCTCACGGGACCTCTACACTGCTTGGCTGAGATCTAATTCCCGAAGGCTTCTATGTCAGAATCATCCTGGGCTTTTTTTTTTCCCTCAGAAGTTATAGGAAAGTGCTCCTGGAAACTGCTCTCTCTACAGCTCTGAGGTGATCGATTTGTAAATGAAGGCTTCCATCCTCAACCAACTCTCTAGCTTACCTGAGTTGTTTAAATAAGTTTTGTCCAGGCTTTCTTTCTCTCTGCTACATGACTGCTTCCAAGCAAAAAGGTTTATGGGAGAATCAGTCCCACAGTCTGGCTGGCCTTTTGCTGGCTACTGGTGTTCCCAAGAAAATATTCCAAGAGAGGTCACCCACAGGACAAAGACAGAAAACTTACCCTCTGGTAATCTGTGTCAACCTACCGGTCTAGGAGCTAAGGACTGGTCCCATAGATCTCTTGCTGACCTTATGTTGCACCAGTCCCCTTCTCTGTCCCCAGCTGTCTCTGGCAAACGGTTATTGTCTAGAGCAGTGGTTCTCAACCTTCCTACTTCTGTGACCCTTTAATATAGCACCTCATGTTGTGGTGACCCCAACCACAAAATTATTTTCATTGATACTTCATAACTCTTATGAATCATAACATGAGTATCTGTTTTGGGATGGTCTTAGGAGACCCTTGTGAAAGGGTTGTTCAACCACTCCAAAGGTCCAGAATATACAAAATGAAAACAGACTAAATAAATAAATAAATAAATAAACCTCCCCCTAAACTAAACACCAAAAAAATCATCCAATTTAATTTTTTGACTTTTTTTTTTAATGTCTAGCATCTTTACCCACCAGGGAAATGCAAATTAAAACTACTTTGAGATTTCATCTTACCCAAGTCAGAATGACTAAGATTTAAAATAAATAAATAATAAGAAGAATGACAGCAAAAGCTGGTATGATGTGAAGGAGGAGGAGCTTACCTACTGTTGGTGGGAGTGAACACTAGTGTGAATGAGTCTGGGGGATCCTCAGAAGCTGGAAATAGACCTACCATACGATCCAGCTGGAGCGCTCCTGAGCGGAGTATGTAGGCCTCTATCTCTACTACAGAGACACAGGCTTACCCAACCTCACTGTGCTCTGTTCACAAAAAAGGGGACAGCCAGGGTGTCCATCAACTGATGGATGGGTGATGGAAATGTGGTGCACAGACATAATGGAACAGCAATCAGATATATGAAGAGCCACATGATGAATTTGTAGGTAAATGGATGGTGCTAGAAAAAAAATTCTAAATCAAGAAACCCAGAGGCAGAAAGACAAACACCCCATGATCTCTCTCATAGCTCCAGCCCTTGAATATGTGTGTCTACGTCGGAGTACCCACGAAAGACAGGAAACTAGTAAGAGAGCGTGGGCAGGGGGCAAGGAGCAAAGAGTCAAATGAAGAGGGTATGCAAGGGGGAAAGGACATAATAGAGCTCAGGGTTGGGCAGGGTGTGGGACTGCAGTGTGAGTAAGGGACGCTGGGAGGAAAACAAACATTGAGAAGGAACCCTACTCCTGTAGGAGCTCCCTAAAGTACATGCATACACTCATATGAAAGGAATTTAAATGGAGTCGTCCTACAACAGGAGGAAAACGCCTCTCCTGGGTACTAGCAAATTAAGGACCCTGTGTTGGGTACAAATAGATTTTTGAGTCATTGTCAGGGTTTCTAGGTTTGGAAAGTAAAGAAATTTAGTTTCTTGCCCGGATCTCACCTTCTGTCTTTCTTGTTCTCTCCTTCTTTCAACTTGAGCTGAAGCAGCAAACTCCTTAATATCAGAGGATGCTGAGCACACCCGTCTTCTACTGCTCAGGATCCCACATTGCGAGACCACTTATGTCAGTACATCTAAGGGTGTTAGCAAAGGGGCAAGGGGATGGAGAGCAGGTAAAGGAACCCAGGAAGCACTCACTAGTTAAAGAAGAAAGAGGACGGGGCAGAAAGGAGGAGATGGGGCATGGCGGGCTCCTGCACTGCATTAAAATTGTTCCCTCTCTTGCTCCCGGATGGAACAGCTTTTTAAAAGCTTTTTAAAAGCATAGTCATTTTTCAAATAGTCTGTCCTCTGCTGTCAGATTTCTTACTGACACCAGTCAGTCATCTGTCTCCTGATCTGGGAGTTACTCCAGACGAATCTGGAGTCATCAGATAAATCATAGGACATCTTGTTACATTTTAATTTCAGATTAACAGAAATGTTTGGTTGGTATAAGTAATGTTTGGGGGAAAAAAAAACTTATATTTTTTTCAAACTCTATTGGTTGCTTGTCTTTGGAGTTAACTGGGCATGTTGTGTTTTTATTCCCTATATCCAGAAACACTGATCTAGCAATCTGGAGGTTTGGGACATCCCAGCTCAACACAGACAGTTACAGAATTCATACTAGCTCCAGTATCTTTCAGTTATGTAAGTCTAGCTTCTCCTGGGCTATTTATCAGGGTCTGGGCTATCCTATTATGCATATTTCGTAACACTCTTCATCTCAAGGGTAGCCATTGATATATAGTGTTAAGCTTTGAAGTTGCAGGCGCAGCATGCCCCTGTTGTGAAGGGCACCTGGGACAGGCATGCCATGGGAGGTCAAAGTACCTGTGAACACTGAGCTGGGAATCTTGCCTGATTCTATCTCCAGTGGAGTCCTAACTAAGAATTGCGATGGTACCACGGAGAAAAACCCCAGCCAGGCCTTCATCAAGCCCTGTGCCTCTTCCATATATCAAACCCGTTCCCTCAGAAGCCTGTGCATGCTGGCTCACACCAACAAGGCAGCAATGGAGCAGGAACCGGCAGGAGCCCACGCTCCCGGGCTCTTCTTCCATAGCATGCAGGTGTGGTGAACAGAGGACAACAGTGTGACTGTTGTGCGCTTCTAATGTCAGAGAAAGACAATGCGTCTTCTCCTTGCCAAAGTTCTGGGTGTCAGAAATGGAGACTGGAGACCTAATAGGAGAAAGGGACTCCAGAGAACAGGGAGGGAGAATGTAAGTGGGGAGTGGCGCAGTCTGTGGCCAGTCCGAGGTCTGTGGAGGACTGTGCTTGCTGTAGAGTGTGCTCAGTGTCGTCTTAGCATGACAGTGAGGGCAGGAGTGGCTCGAGTCTACTCAGTGTCATCTTAGCATGACAGTGAGGGCAGGAGTGGCTCGGGTCTAAGGGTGGGGCAGCAGGCACTGACTTCAGAATATTTTTAGTATCATGAAGATGTTTGCTCCATCAGGGTCTGACTCCCACTCTCAAGGCAGGTACAAGCTTTTATCTTGTGAAGCAACCTTACCTACCGGGCCTTTGTAAACTGGGCATGCTTGCATAACTGAGCATGAACTCAAAATGCTTCCTAGATTAGAGTTTCTGGAAACTTCTACTATACCCAGTCCCTTTCTAGAAAAAAAAAAATGTATGTATGAATCCAGGCATGTAAGTAGATAAGGTGGGTTAAAAATCAAACACTCTCTTAAAAACACATAATTTTATTTTAAAATACTTCCTTGGCAAAAAAATACATAATTTGCCATTTGTAATGATAAAGCCAAATTCGCATACCAATGCAATGGCTCCACTTGTTTGTCTAGCACAATACAATCCAGACGTATATTAAGTTGATGGTTATATGCTGGTTAGGGATGGTAGAAAACATTGAAAGCCTCTGTTTTCTATAACAACCATCATTTTTCCATATACGCAGAAACTCTGTGTGTACAGTGAAATTCAGTAATTCATGACATAGGATGGACTCGCGTCTGAGCTGAGGGTCTGGGGTAGCAAACATTGGTACAGGCAGTGCAAACTACTCATGTTGTGTGCTTAGAACCATGGTGGCTGGGAGGAGGTCACGTGATTTAGCACAGACAATCCTGGCCAGAAATACAGTGGCTTCACTGCACATTTGAATGTCAATTAGTCATTGACCACTACTCATTCAAAACTTTTACACGCTCCGCATTCAGTCCTACAAACCCGATAAGAAGTTTTGTCCCAGATGATTGCTGCTTCTATCTCAGCCCTGTCTAAGTCCTGGATCACCAGCTTGGGGCTCCTGAGCTCCCACTTTCCAAAAGAAGCACTGCTGCTTCCCTGAAGTGTTGTCCACAGCCCTCAGGGAGCCTGCAGTGTTGTCCACAGCCCTCAGGGAGCATGCAGTGTTGTCCACAGCCCATCAGGGAGCCTCCTCAGCCTCAGTCTCTCAACTGCAAAATAAAGTATTACCGCAACATTAATGAAACACAAATGGATAAGTTTAACATGTGTCAACAGTAACAACACAAGGGACTGGCGGCATAGCACTGATGATAGCGTGCTAATTAGCAGGCATGAAGCCCTGGGTTCAATCCCCAGGCCTGGACTACCAGAACATACAAGGTAGAGGCAGGAAGACCACAAATCCAAGGGAATCCTCAGCTGCATCGAGGGCTTGAGGACAACCTGGGTGTACTACATGAGTCTACCCCAAACACACACACACACACACACACACACACACACACACACACTCCCACGCATGCAACTTTCAACATCCCTTAATAAACCCTCCTTTCCTAAAAAACAGTGACTTCCAATAGTTTCCCAGATGATGACCAATGCCTCAGCTTCCAGTCCTAAAAAATATTTACTGAAGGCCCAACAAGGAAGCTCTCAAAGAAACCCACCCACCGGAGGAGATAGAGTAGGAGGCCTGGCTACAACTCTGTAAGACGCCCCTGTGGCTGCCATGTTTGCTTTTGACCAATGATCTTACATGTGTGATGTCACTTCCAGAATCCCCAATCTCATCCCCCCTCTCCCTGCCTTTATGAGGGTGCTCCCCCACCCACCTACCCACTCCTGCCTTCCCATCCTAGCATTCCCCTACACTGGGGCATCAAACCGCCTCAGGCCCAAGGGCCTCTCCTCCCACTTATGTCCAACAAGGCCACCCTCTGCCACATATGTGGCTGGAGCAATGGATCCCTCCATGTGTATTCTTTGGTTGGTGGTCCAGTCCCCGGGAGCTCTAGGAGCTGGGGTCTGGCTGGTTGACACTGTTGCTACCCCCATGGGGCTACAAACCTCCTCATGGCAATGTTTTCTTAAAATAAAGAAAACCAGCATTATATTGACCTTGGCTTTAAAAAATATTTTTAGTGCCAGGGATATAAGTAGTTCTCGCCTACTCCAGAGGAAGCCATGAGTTCCACGCCCCATCCAGCATAAACTGAGCATGTCCATGCCTATAGTCCCAACACTCAGTAGGCAGAGGCAGGAGGGTAAGAAGTTCAAAGTCATCCTCAGCTGCACAGCAAGTCTGAGACAAGTCTAGGACGCTTGGGAACCTATCTTAAAAAACAAAAATATCTTCTTGAAATTACGTTACTGATATTTGTTTCTCTCATTTACCCTGTATTTTTTCTTCTTTCCTAAAGATCTAAACATAATTTTCATAATAATATATTTTCTGCTTTATTGAGTGCAGTTATTGTTTCTTGTTTAATAGATCAAATGCTACTCTTGAATTCTTGTATATTCCTTTTTGATGTGTATATATAAGCGCCTGCTTGTATGGATGAATGCCTTCGGATACTTTTGTGTACCACGTGTGTGCCTGATGGCTGCACCGGTCAGAGGAGGACTCCAGATGGCCTGTGGATGCAGTCACAGACAGTCTTGAACCTCCCAACGTAGGTTCTGGGAATTGAACCTGTGTCCTCTGTAAGAGCAATAGGTGTTCTAACTACTGATCCATCACTCCAGCCAATACATTCTTTTGTTATTTCGCCTGGAACCTTCACAGTTTTGTTATTTTTTCACTGTGTTGCTCTACATTGTCATATATTCTTTCTATTTCTTCTCTTAATTTCCAGGGTTCTCTCTCCTCTGCTCTAAGATTGATTATACATACTTTTCATAATTTTATTTATGTGAATTTTAAAGCATTAGAAAAACTAGGTGAAGCTTTCTCCTCCTCCTCCTTCCTCATTTCCTTCTAATTATAATGACTATTATGATTATGGTGATTATTATTATTTTTTCTCTTCTTCTAATTCTTCTAATTACTATTATTATTAATTATTATTATTTGCTGCTGCAGCTTTTTTCTTTTTCTTTTAATAATTCCTCCTTTTTCTCTTCTTCTTTCTCCTCTTCCTCCTCCTCCTCCTCTTCCTTCTCTTCCTCTTCCTCTTCCTCCCTCCTCTTCCTCCTTCCTCCTTCCTCCTTCCTCCTCCTCTTCCTCTTCTTTTTCATTTCCAGGTAAAGGAACAGAAGACATTTCTAAACTCCTTATTTTTTTTTTTTTTGGTTTTTTTGAGACAGGGTTTCTCTGTATAGCCCTGGCTGTCCTGGCACTCACTTTGTAGACCAGGCTGGCCTCCAACTCAGAAATCTGCCTGCCTCTGCCTCCCGAGTGCTGGGATTAAAGGCGTGCGCCACCACGCCCGGCTCTAAACTCCTTATTAACTTTCATTACTATTCCTTCCAGAGTTCAACTTCAGGTTTCAAACTTCCATAAGAAGTAGACAAATAGCCCCACAAGCTAAATTCTCCCAAGTGACAAATCTTCCCCAAGGCCACCACAAATCTTACTTCCCATGAGATGACATGTTTATTATTCAGGACCCCTGGATAGATCTCCACCAAGGGACAAAACCTGTAACTGCTGGGGTCAGTGACTTTTCCTCTCAGGAAACACAGATCAAAACCTTTTGCCTGCTGAAGTTGGCATGTCCAGCCCGTAGAATGTCTGCACCCAGGGGGATAAATAACAAGACAGCAATCAGCAGCTTAAACCAGAGTTTCTCTGATTCACTGGAGGATCTGGCCTTCTGCATGGGGTCACTAGAAACTGCTCAAGAGTGGGACTTGAAGAGAGGTAGAGGAGAATGGAGGACTGAATCAGGTCTTTGCTGACAGCTACCCCCAACTTTCTGTTTGGGGTGCCACTTGGCCTTCATCTACTGTTGGCCAGGACCAAACCATGCTAAGAAGTCAGGGACATGTCCAACTTCAAACAACAGACTTTGAACTTGTGGACTCTTTTTGTTGTTGTTGTTGTTGTTGTTGTTGTTGTTGTTGTTGTTGTTGTTTTGAGACAGGGTTTCTCTGTGTAGCCCTGGCTGTTCTGGAACTCACTCTGTTGACCAGGCTGGCCTCAAACTCAGAAATCCGCCTGCCTCTGCCTCCCGAGTGCTGGGATTAAAGACTTGGGCCACCACTGCTGGCAAACTTGTGGACTCCTGTAATTATTACATGGTTATTCAGACAGCCAAGTCTCAAAGTACACAATCCTCCTGCCACCTTTTCTACCTTGGATCTGAAAACACTTATTTCAACGTGTAATTTAAACATTGCAATCACTGTCTTGGCCCAGGAAGGATTTATTTTTAATCCTAAGTCAATTTGAAGGCTACAAATGACTTCATCACCATAAGCTCTGGTGTGAACCCCAGAAACCCTAGTGAAGGACGTGGCACGTGTAACAGGTCTATTCAGCGTTAAAACTTGACTTTAAGTTTAAATCATCCGAAATGCCACGAATCTTCCACACTACCCACTAAAAGGAGCTGTGCTGAAGAGCGTCCAGTTGAGCTACTAAATAACTTTATAATATTCTGCTTCCAGCATAGTCTAGAAAATGATGACTTTGTATAACGTGGAGATTTCTTCTAGTCCCTTGTCCTCATCACAAGATAGGAGAGAAATTTTATAAAACTAGAGATAATCCTTAAGAAGACACTTAGTGGTAGGAGAAATGGCTCCATGGGACAAGCATTTGCCATACAAGTGTAAGGACCTGAATTCAGATCCCCGAACCCACATAAAGCCAGACTCGATCATTCACACCTGGAGTTCCTGAGCTTCTGATGAGAGATGGAAAATGGGATCCCTGTAGCTGAAGGGCTAGCTAGCCTGGTGTGTATGTGACACAGAAAGTGACATTGTCTCAATAAGACAGCACATGAGATTGTCCTCTGTCCATGGAATATGTGTACTCACACTTATATGAACACAGGCACATAGACACAGAGAGGAACAGACAGACAGATGAATTAGAGAGAGAAAAAGAGAAGGAAGGAAGAATGGAGTGAGGGGGAGGGAGGGAGGAAGGGAAATAGAAGGACACAAGGAGAAGACTTAAAAGTTTGGAAAATTGTATATCAGACCCTATTTTGATGACTGACACTATGAATTGCAGATAGTCTAGGAACTATAAACATTGAGGTATATTAATCTTACGATTGCACCATCTGTAGAGCAAATCCTCCAATCAACTGATAAACAGGGTTTTTCCTATAATTATTCTCTCATCTAGAGCTGTGTCCCCCAAAGGCTAAATTCTCATTCCCAGGACCTACGAATGTGTTGTTATCTGCTAAGATTTTTGCAAATTTAGTCAAAGTAAAATGCGGTCCTTAGTCCTGTCCCAGAGGCATTGCAGGTGTGGCTGCTGTGACACATGTGAGTCAGTAGGTGGAAGAGAGGAGAGAGGCCATGTCTGTGTTCAGTGTTCTGACCTGTGAGCATCTGAATGTTAGTAGCCTATTATTCCAAAAGAAAAAAAAGTGAGCCTGATATGCCCATCAGTCTGGTACAAGACAGGCCTGGGGGAACAGGCCTTGCCCAACTGTGCCATGCATGAATGGGGCACAGCACTCCTGAGACCACCCTAAGATGACCAGCAGACCAATGCCAGGGAGCTAGCCTGAGATGGCCACCCGTCTGGCACCTAGCAGGCCCGAGAGGTGGCTATACCATGCCCAAGATGACATCTGCCTGACACATTAATGCACCATCAGGGCATAGCACTCCTGAGATGACCCCAGACTCTCAGAGACGCCGGGTGCCACTAAGAGGAGTGGCTAAGTGGTGGAGAAATGGAAGCGAGAGAAACAGAAGGATGTGAGCACGATGAAGAGAGGCAGAGCTGGAGACTCCAGGGTAGTAAGGCGCAGTCCACTGTCAGTAGCCAGCGGTGCCACCTGGAACCATGGTCCTGACCTGTGCTGCCACCAGAGGCCACATCTGAGTCCACAACCTTGCAACAGCAGGGATCTGTTACCACCAGCGTGCAGGCGGGCTTCCATGTCTGAGATGCTGTTTAGTCTCCAGCAGCAGAGTGGCCCTGGTTGTGGGGTTTGCTGGTGAAAGCAGGAACCCCACCTCAGATGCCTCTCAGGCCCAGATCCAGGGCTTGGGGTTGGTCCCACCTCAACACCTACCCCATGGGTAAACTGATGGAATGGATGAAGGGGCCAATCCTATAGATCCAAAAGTGCAGGATCTCCATGACACAGACCAGGATATCTAAGAGGAGTCCCGTGAGGGTCCAGTATTGATAGAATAACAAAACCCAGGGCCTCGTACCAGAACAAGGAATCAGTGCAATGAACATCTGCAAGCAAAGTAGTGTGGACAAAAGGGTGTGGTGTGGGCACATCATGACACGCTACAGCTTGCACAATAGGAGTTTTTTTCCTCTCTTGAGGGGAGGTTGCAAGGGTGGAGGGCGGGTATGAGGGGAGGGGGAGATGAGTAGGATTGGGGTGCACGATGTGAAATTCACAAAGAACCAATAAAAGGTTAAAAAAAAGAGGTCCTTAGGGTGGATCTCACCCAATACGGCAGGCACCCGTACAGAGGAAGACAAGCATGAGGGAAGCAATGGTGGCTGAGATGGCTGAGTGCAGAAGCAGGAAGCCATGTAGGAGCCAGGACTGCTGACCCAGAGGCCAGGACCCAGCTGGCTGTGCTGATACCTTGATTGGACTTCAGGACTCCAAGACTGAAAACCGCACATCTCCATTGTCCAGCCAGACTGTATGTAGCCCTGTATTTACAACCCCATCCCACCCCACCTCCCAAATGATGAGTCCTCCTGAGAGAAGAGGGAAGGAGCTGTGAAAGAGAGTTTGTTCCTCGTTGGGAACGAGCATCCGTGAATAAACTTTTATAGATTTAATATTATCGACAACTGGATCAACTCCCATTCACTCTGCTGTGCTCGGAACCTGCTTGCCTTTTGGCTTGGTCAGAGCTGCAGTCAGTGAGGAATAAGAGAAAGTCCACATGTACTGTCCAAGTTTATCCTTGCTGTAGTCATCTGAAATATGCACCGTTTCTTCCTGCCTTGTAGATGAAAAGAGAAGACCGTTGAAGCTTAGTGAGTGTCTTGTCCCAGGTCACAAAGCCGGTAGCAGAGAACTCTGATTTAAACCAGGTCTGTTTCGTGTTCATTCCCAGGCTCGTAACCAGAATACTTAGTGATTTCACTGCATACTTTGTCTGGCGATGTTTAACCTCTTCAAATGTTCTTTCTGTTCATGGAGTAGCTCTTTGCTTCAGACTGAGGGGTGAAGAGGATGCAGGAAATATTGTTGGGGAGTACTTTTCTCAGACCGTGAGACTCCTTGAAGAAGTAATAACAAAGATTCACTCTCCTATTCTTATTTATACATTCTCTCTTACTCTCTCTCTCCCTCCCTCCCCTTCCCTCTCTCTCTCCCTCCCTCTCTCTGTCTCTGTCTTTGTCTTTCCCTCCCCTCCCTTTCTCTCTCTCTCCATCTTTCTCTCTGTCTCTCTCTACTTCCCTCTCTCTGTCTCTGTCTCTCTGTTGCTCTGTCTCTCCCTCCTCTTTATTTCTTCCTCCCTCCCATCTATCCTTCTCTGTCTCTATCTCTCTGTGTGTGTGTCTGTCTTTCTCTCATTCCTTCCTTCTTTGTCTCTCTCTCTCTCTGTCTTTCTCTCCTTCCCCCTCTTTCTCTCTGTCTCACTCTGTCTTTGTCTCTCTGTCTCTCCATCTCTCCCTCCCCCTCCTTCCCTCTCTCTCCCTCCTCCCCTCCCTCTTTCTCTATCTGTTTCTCCCTCCCTTTCCCTTGCTTCCTCTTTCTCTGTCCCTGTCTCTCTGTCTCTCTCTTTCTCTCTCTTCTCTGTCTGTCTGTCTGTCTGTCTGTCTGTCTGTCTCTCTCTCTCTGTGTGTGTGTGTGTGTGTGTGTGTGTGTGTGTGTGTGACATATCCCATATAACTCCTTCCTTTTCTCACTCCTGCCCTATCTGCCCATCTGGCATCATTCTGGCTATTCATGAGATCTTTCCTCAGTGCCATGATCTAGTTGACTACATTATAGCCACCCATCTCTTGCATTTCTCCTTTGAGGCACACATCATAATCAAAAGTTAACAATGGTTGTAGTCATAGCATAAACTCACTAATGGATCTAAAGACTTGTGCACATAACTCACGTAGAGTTCTAGGCAACTGCCCCCAGACACCGTCTACTGCTCTGAGACAAAGATCATATGTAGACCAGGCTACAATGACAGTGTGACGTGCTGCCATGCTGACTGTGCTGGCCGTGCTGCTCCCTGCTATCATGACGTTTGTTGTTTGTTTGTTTGTTGTTTGTTTGACTGACTGACTGACTGACTGACTGACTGACTGACTGATTTTGCACACAGGAGGGAGCACAAGTTAGTGGTCTGTTTGGATGTTTGGAAAGCCTTCCTACATACCCCGTTTACCATACTTCTGTAATACCAACCAGCACTTCTGCGCCTAGGCACACACCTTACAGAAATGTGTACTTACACTCTTTATGATGCATGGTCAAAAATGCTCAGGATGACACAGTTCACAACAGCAGAACACTAGAAGCAGGGAGTGTGCTCTACGCCAAGATATCACTAAGCAGTGCCAGGCCAGGTTAGTACTTGGTTGCGAGACTGTTCATTTATAACCATGAAGTGGCTCTATTGAAGGGTCCCAGCTGAATCCAGATTCAACAGTGTTTCTGCTTCCATCTGAAAGAAGTCTTCAAGTTTTTGCTTGGACTTTGCCTGTGGTTCTAGAAGATGGGCTGTGGCCCCCTCTCATCCACCGAACTCCCTCTGCTGGGGCCCCTACAGGCTGACAGGCCGGCAATGAGAGATTGCCAACACACACTCATCTGCGCTGTATATCACCCATGCTAGTCCCCTCCTGGGTTCCTCACAGAAATAAATCTCCTTTAATTCCCCAGATGATATTTGCTCTGTAAAATGAATTACTACATTTCCTGAGATGAGGGAAGCATGAGATATGCCTTTCAATAATTAAGATTGGTCTTTTCCCGTTTAGGAGGGTGAAGTGTGAAAAATGAAATTCAATCAAAGTAATTTTTTTTCAGGAACGAAGTGCTAAATATGAAAACTGAGTGTTCTCAGGAAATCCTAGAAAAATTTGACTGTTACTAACATGGATGGTGGGTATCAAACTCCTCTAAGGATTAGGTCTCCGTGTATAAAAACAAATGCTGAGCCTGGAACCCCGGCGAATGAGGAGGACAAGCTCACAGAGCACTCCATCTCTAACTAATGATAGGCGTGACTTTATGCATCTCCCCGGACAAGAGGACTGGGATTATTGATGTGCTAATCCATAAAATCACAGCCTTTTGTTTTGAATATTCATCTAACATCTGGCACAGCTTTCCTTCCCAAAGATCTGTGTGCCATCCTGAGAAACCCCAGGCTGGTAGCTTACCAGCTGCATCCTTTCCACAAATGTTTCGTTTAAGCAAAAATGATTTTTTTTAAAAAAATGTTTTAAGCTCCCCAAGTTTTGCTGAGATGCTATGACATAACAACCCTAAACCCCAAACCTCAACATCTTATAAACAGCACCATTTATTTCCTGTGCACAGGTCTGCCTGTTGGCTGGGACTTGTTGGGACTATGTAGGAATCCACTGGCCTCTGCTGGAATTGGCTGAGTTCAGATCCAAATTGCAGGTAAGGGTACATTCTCTTCCACCTGTCTCCACAGCCCGGGGCTGCACAAGGAGCCTTCCCCCTGGCAGACGCAGCACAGAAGGAATGGAGTGGCATGCATCCCTTAAAGATACAGCTTAGTTTTGCTCCGAGTTTCTTTGGAAGAAGGGAGGGCTATACAGACCACTAAGACTCAAGCCAATAAGGTGAGTGAAAAACGTATCTAAACTAACATAGTCAAATTAGATGACTTTTCAAAGGTGGGGCTTTCCAGACTTTACTATGAACTAGGAAGATTTTGTTACATAGGATCATGCCTTAAAATCTGCAGGTTAGAATCTATCTATCTATATCTGTTTGTCTATCTATCTGCCTGTCTGTCTATCATCCATCTTTGTATTTATCTACCATCTATATGTCATGTCTGTCACTCTATCTATTATCCATCTATGTATTTATCTACCTACCATCTATATATCACCTGTCTATCTATCATCTATCTATCTATCTATCTATCTATCTATCTATCTATCTATTTATCTACCTATCTATCATCATCTATCCAATCATCTATCAGAAAAAGAGAGGAAAGGAAGATGTTCATGTCATGGAAGGCAGTAGCCCCATGATCTGTCATCTCTAAGATTGTGAAACAAAAAGCTAGTGATATAATTCAGCCTGAGTCTAGAGGCCTAGCAAGTAGAGTGAGTCCTGGTCTATGCCCACAATACCAAGAAGTGAGGCACCACTGCCTCGGGGAACACAAGAAGCCCCAGCTCAAGAAAAGAGCAAGGGAAACAAATAAGAACATATACTAAGACCAGATAGTGAGTTTGCCACCCCTATGACTTCTTAGTGTATTCAGAATCTTGGTGGATTATGGTTGGTCACACCTACACGGTGAGGTGTGCCTGTACTCATTGTACCATTTCAAATACTAGCATCTTCTAGAAATACATCCACAACTGTTTTACCTGTGTGTCTTTATCAATCAAGAGGACACATAAAGTTAACACAAGTCTACTATCTACCAAGTTGGTATCTACACTCCATCCCCCAATTTAAAATATGCATATATGACACTGTTTGGAATGAAAACTGTGCCCCAGAAGCTCTTGTGTTTGAGCATTTGCTCGGCAGTTGTGTCACTACTTTGGGAAGGTTATGGAACCGTTCGTAGGCTCAGCCTGGCTGGAGGAAGACGGTCACTGGAGGAGCTCTCCACGTTTGTAACCTTACTCTCCTTCCAGCTCCTTGTCTTGCTCCCTTTCTGATAAGAGCAGCTTCCTGCTCTGACTACCATGCCATCCTCACCATTATTTGACTCCCCTACTGCAACCATAAGTCAAAATAAACCCTTCCTTCTCTCTGTAAGTCGCCCTGAAGAGCAGCTGGTCAGGAGAGAAGCGAATTCATTCAACCCATTTGCACACAGAGCAGAGTCTAAGACCTGACCAGAGATGAAGAAGGTCAATCTCCAGAATGGTGTTCTCTCTTTTGATCTCCTCTTCTGTAGTAATATGGTATAAAGTCAACAATGCTCAGATGTGTAAATCAAGCCAATATGTCTGAGTCAGTTATAAGAAAGTAAAAAATAGCAAAGATATTAACTTGTATTTGTTTGTAGTTTATAATAGACATATTTTCATTAAATACTGAGGATAAAATCCTGAAAATGACAGGCCTCTTTCTGTAGCTGGTCATGTGACCACAACCCTACTAGAGGCAGCATCTCCTCACTCAGCTATTCCATACTCCATCTGCCTGCAGCAAGTTCCTCAACTGGTCTCACTGCTGTATTTTCAAACGTAATAACCCCAATGAGGAAGACAAAGGAGCTCATGTCCTGTCAGTTGAGATCTTTGAATGAATAATTGTCTACACTACAGATCCTCACAGTAGAATGGAAAGCCCACTGAGCCTCTGTGTCTGGGTTCAAATCCCGGCTCACCACTTACAACCTGTGTAGTGTTGAAAAAGTCACCTGCTCTCTTTGAACTTGCATTTCTTCATCCCTTGGGATTTTACTGGACTAATTGTGGTGGTGTACATGAAAGCGGTCCTGTGAACTGAAACATGGTCCATGAGAGTTGGCTGTCCTTACAAGCAGGACTCACCCAGAGAGACTCAAATTACCGTTTAAGGAAATGATCAATTTGCATGGCCACCGATGAGTTAGACTGGGATTCAAATGCTTCCGCAGTGGGACCATTCCACTGACTGAAGCCCCAGCTTGGGCAGCAGTTTGGGATGTGCACTGAAAGACGCCTGGAAATACCTGCTGGTCTTTCAGCCATTGTGTTACAAAACCAGGTAGGGGAAGCCTTTTATCATTTCTGCGGCTGAATATGCTTTAACCCCCTGATGGAGCCAAAATTGTCAGACCGAATCCCACTTGTGACAATCCAGCCAGGCTGACATGTCCTCTCCTTGTTAACCACCAAGGCCTTTCGGGATGAAATCCTGCAGGCCCTAAAACAGGCAAAACTTGACTTAACTTCAAGGAAAGTTTTGGATTTCAATAGACCTTTGAAGTCCCTTCAAAAGCGATGAGGACTTCAATGAAAGGTTTGCCTGTACAGAGGACCACGGAGGCCGGCCATTTGTAGACATTCAGTTCATCTAGAAGTTGTCTGGTGAAAATTGGCTCAGTCGGGAGGGGCTACGTGAGGAATGCCAGTTCAAACTCAGTAGGATGAAAATGAGCTGCTTTTGTGACTTTGTTCTTCCTGAATTTGTAAAGGCCTGTGTCCCGTTTGCATTGCAGTGAAGGCTGATAGATGCAGTAACTGTAGTAAATTAGAGCCAGCATGCACTACTTAAGATTTAGGAAAAGCACGGCCCATAAGTTGTCTACATATGTGTTTCAATTATGTAATTAACAAACAAATATCTTGAAGTGAAAAAAAAAATCTCCAGACGATGAATTCAGACTTCAACAGACGAAGGGGAAAACTTCCATTTATGTCAAGTGCATTCTGTGTCAAAATAAGCCAAAGTAGCAATTCTTCAAATAGTTTTAATCATATAACACTTTACAAATCAAGCTAATAGAAATTGCGTATTAGGAATCTTTATCTAAAACATTTCTAGTAGAGCACGTTATGCTACAGCTAAATCATTTTTACTGTGAAAGTTATTGTTTTCTAATCTGCAAGAAGTGTCAAACGATGCCACAGGAAGTTAATTATAGCGAATGCACTTAACCAGGGCTCAATGAAGAGCAGATTCCATCAACCGGCTTTATACATATAAATATAAATATATAATCTTGCCACTTTCACTTAATTAAAAATGTAAATACATAAAACCTCCATCTTAAAAAATATTTACTTTGTGCATTAAAATGATTTATAGATTTGGAATGTACATATACTAGCCCAGGTTCCTTTTTTAAATCCCATTCATAGATAGAATACAAACGTTTCATAATAGGAATTCTGTTTCTGTATATATGTAACTCCTAAATTTATGCTGGAGCTCTGGAGTTCTGTCAGCTGGAAAGGCAGTACCAGGTACACACCAAAGCGTGACCGTCCTAACAAAGGATACCGAGAGAGAAGAACCCTTTCACTACAGATTGTTACACTGCTCTGGGCATTTTATAAAGACACAACCACAGTCAAAACAGGACTTCTAAAATGCCATACTTTTTTTTTCCAGAAAGACAAACAAGCATTGTAATGGGTTATAATACTTCTTAGGAACCTAGGAAGTTTATTTAGTCCACAGATTAAGATCTTGGAGTAAATATAATAAATGTGCTTTAAAGGTTATATATCAATAAGGTGTCAGTGTGCATAAGGATGCCGTATTCTAGCCATAATTAAATTTCAAACCTAATTATAATTTGAGGCTTTCTTTTAATTACATTGCAATATTTTCCTTTCCTAAGAAGATGATTCGTATAGCATCTTTTATCTGTAATTTTCATTTAATTAAAAATGTAAATAAATCAAGCCTCCTGCTTTAAAATATTTACTTTGCACGTTAAAAAGGAGGATTTATAAAGTTGGGTTGTATCTATTTAATCATATTTGCTTGGAGCCTTAAGCATGGTGAATAAATACATACAAGTTGAGGTCTAAATTCTCCTAAATATCATGAAGACAAGGGGGAACATGTTGCCAGTAATTATCTTTCTTAGCAGTGACAACTCTTCTGTTGCCACTGGAAAATTTCTACTAATCCTTCAAAGCCAAGTTCACGTCTTTTGTGTGATGCCTTGTCTAACTCCTAAGGTCAAGCTCAACAGGAACCAATGGGGCCAATGTGGCAGTAGCTAACGACTCAAATCCAGAAGGAGCCCTAGAATAGACCAGGATTCTGCACAGCCCAGGAAGCAAGGTCTTAGCTAGAATTACTCCCAAAGAGGATGGAGTGGTGAGGGGGAAACTGAGGTACCTGACTAACATAGAAAGAAAGCCATCCTCCTCCTCTCCCTCCCTCTCCTCCCCCTCCTCCGCCCTCCTCCTCCTCCTCCTCTTTCTCCTCCCCCTCCTCTTCCCCCTCCCCCTCCTCCCCCTCCTCTCCCTCCTCCTCCTCCTCCTCCTCCTCCTCCTCTTCCTCCTCCTCCTCTTCCTCCTCTTCCTCCTCCTCCTCCAGCCAGCTGGCATGGACAGACCCAGTTTCATGGCATGCTTGTGTGTGTTCTTTCGGGACACACAAGTTTACAGGAAACTATTCTCAGGCAAATGATGAGAAGCCAGGCCAGGCTTGGTCCCAGCACCCAGCCAGCCGCAAGTTTCTTACACTGTGGGTCAGGACCACCTGTGAGGCCCTAAATAATGTGGGATTTAAAATAAATAAATAAAGCATAATGAACGCATTGCATGAAAACGAATTCAAACCCAAATGCTTAAAGCCTCCCAGTTGTTCAGCACTCACGCTGTGAAATATGGCTGCACCATATTGGTTCCTAGCACCTACATAGCTGCTCGCAACCCTAGCTCATGCAGTTCCAGGGTGTCTGACGCCCTCCTCTGGCCCCCAAGCACTGCACGAATGTCCTGCATAGGTGCACATTTCACCCATACACATAAAATAAAGATAAATCTAAAAAAAATTTTTTTGAAATGCCTCCTGGTGTTATTTTCTAATATTATGTCTGACATCAGACCACAGAATGTGAACAATAAAAGAAGATTAAAGGTTGCAAAAATGGAAGAGCACAGTGAAAATATAGTGTGATCAAAGAACAGCGGGACCCAGAGAGGTGGAAATTGTTGTCAGGGAAAGAGGGTGAAAGGGAACATGGCATGGATGTGACCATAGGCACATGGCCGTTGGTAGCAATGGGATTTTACTGGAAAGGATAGGTGTCAGTATTACTTCTAGGCTCTGCCCCTCAGTTACCTGGCAACAGCCAGGTGTGCCTGACTCACTATAAAAGGGGCTGCTTGCCCCTCCTCTCTTTCTCTCTTGCTCTTTTACCCTCTATCCCTCTTCCCTCTCTGTCCCTTCTCTCTCCATTTCCCTCCCCCCTCTCTCTCTCTCCATGTGTTCATGGCCAACCCCTACCTCTCCCCCCCTTCCCCCTCCTCCTCCTTTTCTCTGTCTCTAATACACCCTCAACTCCCCTCTCCATGCTCTAAATAGACTCTATTCTATACTATCCTGTGGCTGGTCCCTGAGGGGGAAGGGATGCGTCAGCTTGGACCCACAGAAGCACCCCTGCCCCCACACCATACCACACTCTATCACACATATTCCTGGCTTCCTTTATCTTTTTTATAAAACACAACAATAGGGACATGGCCATTGGCAATGATGAGATTTGGCCTTCAACAGAGGAATCAGTGACTGGGGAGCCGAGGAGACTCACTGGAGCAAGATGGGACAACGTTGATGAGGGCAATGGTGGCACAATGCTTGGGAGAGTACTCAGGCAATAACTGATTTGATGTAAGGCTCACTCCGTGAGATGAAACCCATACATGCCCAACATTGCTAGGGTAAATGATAACCAGAGACTAGATATCGCAGGGACCTACGGTACACCAAATAATATAGTTATTTTCTGTTCTGAAAAATTGATGTTCAGAAAAAAATGAAAAAGAAAGTAGGGATAAAATGAGTCATAAAGATATCACAAAGAAGCTGGGTGTGGTGGCTCACGCCTTTAGTCCTAGCACTCAGGAGGCAGAGGCAGGCGGATTTCTGAGTTCGAAGCCAGCCTGGTCTACAGAGTGAGCTCCAGGACATCCAGGGCTATACAGAGAAACCCTGTCTCAAAAAACCAAAAAAAAAAAAAAAAAAAAGATATCACAAAGATATTCTGGTATATTCACTGATCAGTGCCCTACTTAGCCATCATCAGAGAAGGTTCCTCCTGTGACGTGGCTGACGGGAACAAACACAGAAAACCACAGCCAGACAGTGTGCAGAGAGAGAGAGAGAGAGAGAGAGAGAGAGAGCTTAGAACGCACATCTCTAAGCTGTGTGTCTCCATCAAATCCCTCCCTCAGAGCTCAGGGAATCCAACAGAAGAGGAGGTGGGAAGAGTGCGAGAGACAGGGCGGGTTGAGGACACAGTACACACAAGGCCTCTCCATCAGCATGAGCAAAGCTCATATAAACTCACAGAGATGGAAGCAGCAAGGCCCACACAGGTCTGCACCAGGCCCTCTGCATATGTGGTGTGGCTTCCAGATTAGTGTTTATGGCATTCCTCACCGTGTGAATGAGTGGGTCTCTCTTTCTTATGCCTTCTCTTGGGCTCATTCCTTCTGTTGGTTTACCTTGTCCAACCTCAGTGGGAGAGAGTTTTATTTTACTCTATTGTATTTTATTTTGTTATTTTTCTTTTTTCTTTTTTATTTATTCTTAATAAATAAAATATAATATATTTAATTAATTAAAATAAAATTTTAATATATTTAAATGTATCATATAAATTATATGTAAAATATAAAATTATAAAATAATTATGCAATTATATATAAATATATATATATTACATCCAGACTCCAGTTTTCCCTTCAGAAAAAAGCAGCTCTTCTAGAGGCTTCAACCGAATACAACTTGACAAGCTCCAAGTAGACCAGGTATGTGCTCTCACATCAAGCCAGGCACGTGTTCTCACATCAAGTATTTTGTTATATTTTTAAAAATTGAATGAATAAATGAAACCCTAGCCACTAAGATAAAGGTTGACAACCAAACTGCCATCTTCACCTGCTGGACGAGGGAAATCATGTCCTCTAATGGAGCTGCACTGGGTACAGCAACCACTCCAGGGAAGGCCTCACGTTCGTGAGGGATTGACCAACACTGAATGGACTACACATTTTTTTCTATGCTTTGGTTTCGTGGGTTTTTATTTTGTTTGGAGACAGGGATATTGCCTTATTTTGTTATCTTGGTTTTGAGGATTTTGTTGTTGTCTTTAGTTTTGGATTTTTTGGTTGGTTTGTTTGTTTGTTTGTTTGTTTGTTTGTTTTTTGAGAGAGACCTAAAGCTGGGTAGGGAGAGAGGGAAAGGGGATGTGGAGGGACTCAGTAGAAGAAAAAAATATGATCAAAATATATTTAAATTTTAAAAATTGTTTTAAATAATTAAAATTTTGTATAAGGCCTGTTTTCCCCTTGGCCTTTCAGCGTGGGAAGATATGGGGAATCTCAGCGTGGGAGGATATGGGGAGTCTCAGTGTGGGAGAATACAAGGAGTCTCAGCGTGGGAGGATATGGGGAGTGTCAGCGTGGGAAGATATAGGGAGTCTCAGCATGGGAAGATATGGGGAATCTCAGCGTGGGAGGACACGGGGAGTCTCAGTGTGGGAGGATATGGGGAGTCTCAGCGTGGGAGGATACGGGGAGTCTCAGCGTGGAAGGATATGGGGATTGTCAGAGTGAGAAGATATGGGGAGTCTCAGCATGGGAGGATACAGGGAGTGTCAGCATGGGAAGATATGGGGAGTCTCAGTGTGGGAGGATACAAGGAGTCTCAGTGTGGGAGGATATGGGGAGTCCTCAGCAGATGCTGGAGCTGCCTGTGTGCATCACAGACTCCAGGGCTCCAGAGAGGCAACTAAGCATCTTTCATTGTTTATAAAATCACCCAGCTCAAGGTTAAAGGGATGGCCCAGTGGTTAGGAGCACTGGCTATCCTTGTAGAGAGTCCAGGTTCAGTTCCCAGCACCCACATGGCAGCTCTTAGCCATCTGTAATTCCAGTTCCAGGGAATCTAACACTTTTTCTGACCTCTGCCGCTGGCACCAGGTACACGTGTAACATATGTACATAGTTGCAGTAAGATACTCATACACATAAAATAACCCATATAGAGTATCCAGATCAAGATATGTTACTATGAAAGCTAAATAAATGAAGACCGATGCCTATATTCTAATTCCAAGAATTCGCAAACCTGCTGCTTTGCAGGGTAGATGAAGCCTGCAGGTGTGGTCAGGAGAAATGGCTCAGTGGTAAAAGCTGCAAGCATGAAGACCAGAGTTTGGATCCTTAGCCCCAGAGTGATCCCTATGGGCATAGCAACACCCCAGCAATTTCAGCAGGTGCGAGGAGAGTCACGTGATCTCCAGAGGAAGCTGGCTAGTTATGGAAAGACTAGCCAAGCCAACACACTCCAGGCTTGTGCCTGAGACTCTGGGTATTTTGAACTCTTACGCTGTTTCCGGTGTGTGCTCTTAGTCAACGCTATGCTGGTATAATGTCCCCTTTTTCACTTGTTCTGGTTTCATACGCGGCAGAATTGTATCTACAGAAGTGGAAAGACGGAATCAACCAGTCAGTGAGCAGGTAATCCTACCTCTCAGACCATAAGGACCACCAAGAAGAAAATATGACGAAAGGCAAGCTGTACCATAATGGAAGATCCTGTCTCCCAAGGCCCACGCCAAGCTCCCCTGAGTTATCTGTAGGGCTTTAATTCCAACCCTTCACAAGATTGCTCTCCCCTTCACAAGAGCAGACGGGTGTAGGGCAAAGACTTGTCTGCCCGCAGGAAGCATGGACTGTGACGTGGTCCTGCACTCGCTATCAGAATCACACCTGGGCATGTGATGAGGCTCTACAGAAACTCAGTCCACTATCAACCCAGCTTGGCTATCGACCTGAAAGAATGAGAAGGCAAGTATGGAATGACCACCTGGATGGAGCGTGGGTGCGGTAGGGATTTGAATGGGGAAAGGGTCCAGGTTGTTTTTATAACAGTTTTTATGAGGTTTTGATGGTATCAGATCAGAGCTGAAAGACAGCTTCTAGCTGGCCAGAGCAACATCGCTGTATAGTAGGCTCTATCCAATGCTAAAGCAGACAGTAAGAATGAAGCAACCCACCTCAACACAAGCCACCAGCATCCCTTAGCTACCCACTCAGGCTACCCCAAGCTGAAGCTCCTCCCACTCATGCTGCACGGAATGTGCCTGTACCTTGGACTCTGGGCCTGGTGGCCAGCATGCCACTCTCTTAGAAGTGTCCCCCCACCTACTCTCATGCTACCCACTGTTTCCTTTCTTCTTGCCTTGGAAATATCCACTCCATACAGAGTCTACTTCTTGGTCTTAGTCAACTGAGAACCTGGTGGTTACCTGACATGCAACGCACCATGCTAGACATGGAGAATTTAAAGGCAAGGGCATGTTCTTTGCTCTAAAGTAATCAACAACCATATCCTAAGGCAGCATCATGCCTCCCCTTACCCAGAGTTCAGAGGGTGGGGCAACTCTACCTTCCTTACAGGCTTCTGCATCTCAGATCGCTCCCCTTCCCTGGACAGAGCAGCAGGGGCTCTCCCAGACCTCCCAAACTGTGCAGTCCATGAATCATTCACAAGCTCTGCCTCTCTAAGGTCTACCAAGCCTCAATAGATGAATTATTCTTATTGCAGTTTCAGTATCAGAGGATAGCAGGAAGCAACTGTGAGCTCCACTGCACCTCAGTCAGATATCACCGTAACAGTCACCTTTGTGCCCCATAAAACACTCACACATTCTGTGTCTGTGTCTCACCTGCCCAGGTGTTGGTATGTGTAACAAAACAAGATTTTTGTTTCTCTTTTGTAAACATTTTATTTATTCTCAGAGTGTGGGTGGGAGGGCAGGATAATATTTGGGTGCAAGTATGGAGGTCTGAGGATCACTTAGGAGCCATCTCTCTCCTCCCACCATAGGTTCCAAAGACCAGACTCAAGTCGTCAGGGCTGCGCAAGATCTTTGCCCACAGAGCCTTCCCACCACTCCAGACCATTTTGTTTGCTTTTGTAGAGGTTTCTGCTGCTGTCTGAGAGGGGTCATTGCATTGGAATCTACTGACCAGCACTATCTGCAGTCCTGGAAGAGAGCAATCACTGTCACTGTCACTGTCACTGGGACAGGGCTCAGGCAGCTTCCCAGAGGATCAGCACAAATCCACAGCCTTATCAAAACAGAACTGAAAGTATGTGTCCCCAGACTAGCACATATATGAAGGAAAGCATTTATGTGTCCGAGTACCATCATCAGATAGCGTTAAGTCCTTGCCACAGCCAAGGGGCTTCTCCTATCCTGTTTCTGTCTGCCTGTTTCTGCAGGGAGCTTCACCCAGGCCTCCCTTTGTAAGACTTCTGAAGTCCTCCTCCCTTGTCTTGGCTCCCTGCTCTGCCACATGGAGGGTCCTGGATGAGGAACGTCGTGATAGGAAGGACTCAGTGATGGTGTTCTTTTTCTAACTTGGCTGTGTGGCTGCCATTCCTCTCATGCTCAGGAAACATACATGGTTCCAGGAAACTTCTCCCTGTCTGGGTACAGAACCATCCTCCAAACTCACACAGAGGGACCCAGGACACCCCTGCACTAATCGTCTCTCAGCCAGTAGCTGCTGCCTTTTCTTCAGCCCATGCCAGACTTTGTTACAGCTTATGAATATTTTCCCTCTCCAGCACAAGCTGCCAAAGCATTGCACAGGGCCCGCTTCCACGTTTTCCTGTCAAGAAGAGCTTCCAGCTCCATGTAGTATAGATTTGAATAAAGCATCAAGATGTGACTTGGGGTCTTGGAGAACCTGCAGCATACCTTCCTGGCGGGAACAATATGGAGAGCCTCCATAGTTGGACAAGAATGTGCTCCACAGGCTCCAGATGCTTGGCTCCAGATGTCACTGGGTCAGTAATGGATGGTGCTGTTGAGGATGGGGGTAGCTAGGAAGTGAGCCTTGGAGGAAGTGTGTCACTGGAGGTAGGCTTGGGGGAGTGTGTCACTGGAGGTAGGCTTGGGGGAATGTATCACTGGAGGTAGGCTTGGGGGAGTGTGTCACTGGAGGTAGGCTTGGGGGAGGAGTATGTCACTGGAGGTAAGATTGGGGTGGGGTGTGTCACTGGAGGTGGGCTTGTGGGGAGTGTGTAACTGGAGGTGGTCTTGGGGGGAATGTGTCATTGGAGGTGGGTTTGGGGGGAGTGTGTCACTGGAGGTGGGCTTTGAGAGTTTACAGTCTCAGTAGCATTTCCAGTTCACTCTTGCCTCCTGCTTTTAGTTCAAGATTTTAACTCATAGCAAGCCATGGTGGCCACCATACTGTAGTCTGCCCCGTGACTGTCACCAGAGACTCTCACCCTCTGAAACCATAGCCAAAATAAACTCTTTCTTCTAAAAGTTGCCTTGGTCTCATCATGTATCTCAGCAACAAAAAGTTAACCAATATGGATACACAGTTTCCAAAAAAGGGTAAATTGTATTTCTGGAATCAATAACAACTTCAACAGGAACAATTCATTTGCTAATTTGAATATTGTTTGGACACACAAAGAACAGCATTTTATTATAGTGTCATCAAGCCATGGCTGCCAGCTACCTTTACCCATCATATATGCTCCTTATAAGCACATAGTGAATAGGTGTCCTTCCGCAGGACCTTCTGTTTATAATCACTGTTTTACTAAAAGCCAGAAGAGCTCACTCTGTATCAGAACAGCTTAGAAATGTGGCCTGCCCTGGACATTGGTCCCACATGAACCTTATATTGCCCTTAAGGAGTATCTGCAAGTTAAATATGCTCTCCAGGCTTGGATCCTCTGAGTCTGACATTCGCCCCTTCATGCCTGCTACAGACCTGGCATCCCTGTCCTCCCAAGGCTGGGCATTTCCTGTCACCTTCAGCCGCCTTTTGACGAGGACACTCCTGTTTTTTGGATCACAAGCTCCCTGTGTTGACTACTCTCAGGCAACCATTCTAAATCTATGTTTAAAAACCTGTTGAGTTTTCTTTCTGTTTAAATTATATTGTTCTATGTGTTTTCCCTAAGTAGATACATAGAAAGAGCTTCCAGAAAACAAATCTGGCAGAATTCAAGATAGTGGAGTCTCCAAACTCTAGGGAAAGAGGCTTTCGGGTTATAGGAAATGTAGGTGTGGTTTTCCACCTGACTGCAATGGCTGCGCTGAGAAGCTGATGTGGGCGCTCTTTTCAATTCCGGTTTCCCCTTCACCCACCCTCCTCTGCCTTGAGTAACCCTTCTCAAAGATTCCTAAATTCTTGTGCTCACCACCGTCCTCCAAGAACCCTTTCCTTTCCTTCAGCTGTGAATTGAGTCAGGCAACAGGTGGTAACAGTCCTTGAGATATTCAGCTACTGATGTGGATGGATGGACGGGTGCATGTGTGCATGCATGCACGTATGGAAAGATGAAGCATGTTATTCAATTTTCCCAGGACATTTGTTCATCTAGAGGCTGGGAAATATCCACAAGGCTAGAAGGGCAGGAGGGACTACATCCCTCTGTATGTCTGGAGAGAAGGTCCAATCTCAGCCTGAGGAGACTCCTTCATATGGTGTTGATGGTCTCTTTTCTGTTCTGGAGAGAGAGAGAGGGAGGGGGCAGAGGGAAAGAGGAGGGGAGGGGGAAGAGAGAGAGAAAGGCAGAATTCTAAGGCATCTGGGAAGCAAACACAATTGTGAAAAGACAGTAAGTCCTACTTCTCTGGGGCTGCTGGCGGTTCCTGTCAACCCTGGAAAAGCTGGCCTGGGGCCACAGCCTGTCAGTTCTTCATACGTTGCTGGACAGCTTGCTTCTTGAAGGACATTTCAAGAGCTTCTTAGAGTATGCTCTTTCAACCCTTCACTTTTCTCCTGTCATCTCTGCCTGCCCAGCACACAGCGGGCGCTGGGGACAGCCCTGATGCTCTCCAGAACGAAGGCTGAGGTCTCTCAGCCTGGACTCCATCTGAATGTCTGCCAGTCTCCTTCTGGTTCCTTCACTCCTCCATCTCTCCACCTTGTCACTTTATTCCCAGGAAAGCCTTTGATGCGTTTCCTCTGTGGAGGTAGAGCCACCCCTTCCTGCTCCGAAGAGCTCATCTACTTGAGGAATCTGACAGCTGTAGTGAATCAAAGTGGAGACAGAGTCACACGAGCCATGTGTGACACCATAAGCAACAATCCCACAATCCAGGAGGCCAACCAGGGCAACTGGGAATCTCAAGTCAGAGCAGAAAGTCTGTGTCATGGGGGACTGAAGCTCCAGAGATGAATCGGGGTTCCAGCAAGACAGGAAGCCAAAGAAGAGGTATCAGGACCAGCTAAGGGGCTAAAGCAGGTATCGAGCCTGCTGGGCGCTCAATCTTTGCTTCCACCAAGTATACCTGCATTTGTGTCCTCTCTAGAAGGACTAGACAACATATGGGTTTGAATTTCAACTCTCTACATCTAGTCCTCCTGAGCATCATGGAGGAGGTATAGGTTAAACACGGAGGGCTGCCAGTTCAACAGAAAGTGTTCAACAAAGAGTACTCATCCTTCTTATGAAGAAGAGCTTTTGATGGACTTGGGCTAGATTTTGTGGGCAGAGGGTCAGACTTAAGATCCCCTGGGTGAAAATAAAGAGACTTGGTAGGAAAGATAACTTTGAGATAGAAAAATTTGTGCTTGGTTATTCTTGTTACTAATGTTTATGTCTCTGTCAAGGCATAACTGGGATGCAATGAGTTTGGATATCTGCATACATCCGTCACTACAATCAAGACAACAGGCACAGCATCACCTCAAAAGTTAGTCCTGCCACACCCTTTTTCAGTCACTGCCTGCCATCCCTCCTCCGCACTCTGCCTCCCACCCTCTCAGGCACTGTTCTACACTCTGTCATTAGACACTAGTTATATTGTCTTAGAACTGTATATTAAAGAAGCCATGTGCTACTACTTGGTCTGGTGTGGGGGCAGATCTGTCATTTTTTTTAACTCCATGTGATTATAATTTAATGTATATTGTTGTTTGCTGTCAGGAACGCATTCCTCTGGTTACTGAGTGATGCTATATTATCTAATGTGATTTAACTGAAACAGAGGGCCAGACACAGAGCACACACCTGTCATCTCAGCACTAATGGTGTGGAAGCAGGAGCTGAAAAAGTCAGGCTCGGGTAGATGACGAATACAAGGCCAGTTTAGAATACAGAAGACCACATCACAAAGAACAAACAGATCCAGTCAATATATAAACAAATAACAGTATCATCCCATGAGCATATACGATAGCTAACATTAGGCACTGTGGTGTACACCTATAATGCCAGCACCCAGACGGCTGAGGCAGGAAGATCACAAATTCTGGGCCAACATGGTCTAGAGGTAACAAGATAACAAAATCAGGTGCTGATGGCCACTGAGCACCAGTTTGTGCTGCCTCTGTCCAGGTGTCTTGCACATTTTGTCTCATTACCACTTCACTATAAGCTATCACCCTGATAGCTTTCCTAGGTGAGGAAGAATGTGCTCAGAAAGTGATGGGACTTCTGGGACAGGCAGGCAACTGGTAGAGCATCTCAAGCCAGCATCAGGCACAGCCAATCTGGCACAGGAAGCTCTGCTCTTAAGGAAAGGGGATGGGGTGGAGGAGAAGACCTAGCTAGAGGACTTACTTTGGAAGTCTTCTGTGTGAAGAAATGTGAAGGCTATTTAGCCAGGCCTCATGGTACACGTGTAAATAACCAGCCTTTGGGATGTTGAGAATAAAGGAACACCACATAATATTCAAGTCAAATGGGGGAGGGAGGTAAAAAGGACCTCTTTGGAAATCCTCTGGAACAAGTAATGGGATTTGCTGGTAAGAGGGGGAGGAGTTCTGTTCTAGCCTAGATGTGAGCACAGATGCCTGGGAGTAAAAGACCCCCAAGTATCAGTTTCAGATGAAGTTCTGAATCACCAGGGACAATCCAAACAGCTCTGTTCCTCCAAATCCTTACATGGATACTCAGCCACTGTGACTGAGGGGGGATCTGTGGAGTCTATCAGATCATGCAGATCAGGGATGGGATCAGTGTGTTTGTCCCAGACAGCTCCATTGTCCCTTCCACAGTGTAAGTGCACGGTGAGAAGCTCTCCTCTGTCACACTCCAGTAGACACCACATCTGCCAAAGCCTTGATGTTTGAGCCCCCTGTCCCTAACCTGTCCCTAACCTGTCCCTAACCTGTCCCTAACCTGCCCCTAACCTGTCTCTAAACTGCCATGAGCAATTTTCTGTTGTTTCTACGTCCTTCTAAACATATTTTGTTCAAACAGTTCAAGGCAACTAGTCCGAGCCAAGAACTGTCACCTGAAGAGAGTGAGGGATGGAGAACATCGTGATTTTTAAACATTTCACTCTGCCACTTATCAGAGAAGACAAGCAAGCATGTACTGCTCAATTAGGCTGACAGGGAAGGAGCAGGGCTCTCTGCACAATAGCCATGACAATGTGTGAGCTCCTCGAAGGCAAGCAACTCTGTGAGGCTCCTCTGAACCAAAGGCAGGCACAGCATCAAAGCTCTACTCCTCTTTAGCAGAGGGAGTCGGGCCTCCCAGTGAGATTTGAAGCTCTGGGTGGCTATGGCTTACTTTGAGGCCTGAAAGAAAGCTGCTTCTAGCCTGAGAGTGTTCTAGCTTCAGTCCTGATTCAGACTGGAGAAGGAAGCAAGCAGTTAAGCCAAGTCCCCGGACTGAGCCCTGTCTCTGCCATGACACTCACTCTCATCTCCCTGCTCCAGTCTGGGATTGGCCCTTGCCCTTGTCTGCCCAGCTGGTGTCAGCTGGGTTTTGAAGATAGAGTTAAGCACCTCCCCAGAAAAGCCCCATGGTAGCTGGCTCCTGCCCCCACTGTCCCCAGCCGGGGTTTTCAGCCAGCTCCTCTAACGAGGAAGTGTGTTGACTTGTTCTCAAGCCTTTCTGCACAGGAGGCAGAAGGTTTCTCACAGTCAGATGTTAACCTGCGAGGTTCACTCCTACCACAGTACACCGTGGGTTTTTCTCAGTGAAGGGTGACAATGGGAAGCACTCTTTAGCAAGGAAATCTGACTTCCTAGAAATCGAAGACTCCTCTCTCATTTTCTCCAGCTTCCCTAGGCCAGTACCCCTCTCTAACTTCAGGGCTTGAGGAACTTGGTAATCACATGTGACAGTTGCACATTGTCCTCAGAGTATCTTCTGCAAGCCCCGGGCCTCAAAGGCACCCAACTGACAGTTCTCCTGATTGACAAGATTGCTCCAAAAGGAGGGGCTGGACGGAAATGGCAGGGTTATGACTGAGGCAGAGGCACCAGGGCAAATGGGAGATTTAGCGATGTCAGAACAGGACTTGTCAATTGGATCTATATCCCTGTTTAATATATCACCAAGAAAACAAGAGTCACGTGCAGATGTAACCGCATTGAAGACAAAGGAAGACTCTCTTAAAGATGAGTTGGAGACACCAAAATTTACCATCACAGCCTCAAACCTGAGCAGGCTTCTGACATGAACACATAAACTTCAAAAGCAACTGTGTCCCTGGCATGGTGAGGTGTGCTTTTAATCTCAGCACTCAAGATGAAGAGGAAGGTGGAGCTACGTAAACCCCAGCCCAGCCTGGTCTAGATACCAGATATCGAGTTTCAAATGAGCCAGGGCTACATAGTGAGGTTCTGTCTCAAAATAAGAAAGAAAGAAAGAAAGAAAGAAAGAAAGAAAGAAAGAAAGAAAGAAAGAAAGAAAGAAAGAAAGAAAGGGAGAGAGAGGGGGAAGGAAAGGAAAGGAAAGGAAAGGAAAGGAAAGGAAAGGAAAGGAAAGGAAAGGAAAGGAAAGGAAAGGAAAGGAAAGGAAAGGAAAGGAAAGGAAAGGAGGGAGGGTTTTCTCCACCTCTTAAGAATAAGGTAGGTCACTGGGTGTGGTGGCAGATGCCTTTAATCCCAGCACTTGGGAGGCAGAAGCAGGCGGATTTCTGAGTTCGAGGCCAGCCTGGTCTACAAAGTGAGTTCCAGGACAGCCAGGGCATTACAGAGAAACCCTGTCTCAAAAAACCAAAAACAAAAACAAAAAAAAAAAAAAAGAAAGAAAGAAAGAAAGAAAGAAAGAAAGAAAGAAAGAAAGAAAGAAAGAAAGAAAGAATAGCGTAGGATAGGAGCGGGAAGATTTGTTCTAGAACATGATACTGCTGTGCTTTTACCTTTTATTCTCTCTGCTCCCCAGAGTCTTGTCCACCATAACAAGGGCTCAGCCTTCCCAGTCAGTTTATCCGTAGCTCTTTCAGGGCACAGCTCCTGGCTTTTAAAACACTTTTTTAAAAGGGATTTTATTTTAATATGGCAAATAAAAAATACAGTAAAAACAAAACTAATTTTTATGGCATGTGAGGACTGTTGTTGTTGTTGTTGTTGTTGTTGTTGTTGTTTGGTTTGATTTAGTTTGGCAAAGATACAAGCTTTGCTAAGATTTCATAACTCCTGAGAAGATTTTGTTGTTAGGGCTACTAGGATTGTGGTAATGCTCATTTACTATATTGAGTTCCCTGAGATGTCCCTGAGCTACAAATTGACATTAATTATTAATGGCCCCGATAGGTCCTATATTAAGAGAATTTTTTTCAATTAAGACATAATTCACTAGATCAACGCTTTCAAAACACAATGCATGGCTGATCAGAGAGAAAAACACATCCTGGCTATAACAGTGTTGGAGAGAGCATGGGAAGTCTACCCTGATGAAGGGGAAGCAAGCCGAATGCAACTGGCTGGAGGAAAGAAACAAATCAACTACCAAAAAAAATCCTCTAAATCATTATCATTAGCACCATCCTGATTAAAAAAGACTCTGGCGGAACCCCCAAGATCTTCATCCTCAATAATCAAAGACGCTGCTCCTGCTCAGACATCTTTGGTGCCCACCCTTCCTGTCGGTGTCAGTTTCCTACTGAGACAAACATGCTCACAAAAATGTCCCTCAATCTGGCTCCTCCCTAGGGAATACATCGCAGTCAAGGACAGAGAAGGGGGTAATGACAGACCAAATTATCATCCAACCAAACAAAAACAAACAGGAGGGACTAGCCAGCTAGGTGCAGAGCCATGAAAACATAGATCCTGTAAGGCAGTCTTGCCTTAGAATATTTAATTCTTTACCTCAACATGGATGAAGTAGTGTTCTCAGCCCATGACCCCAATCCCATCCCCTGCAGATGGCGGAGATCCAAGGACCACTGTGGAGTATGCTCACTACATAGGAAAAGTGAGAGTGTGAATGAATGAAATAGAACTTCAGATCCCTTTAGCATGTTTAAGAATAGCAGCAGACCAACCAGATACTGAAGGCTACTAGGTTTCATGTTCACTGAGCTACTGAATTTGTAGATCTATTAAATGTGCCCTATTAGGGGGAAGAAGCCAGGTATTGGTACCCCGATTAACTTTTCGATTATATTTGCCAAATCGAGATAATATTATTACTTTTTAAAAGTAAAATATCATTCAGCTTTTGTGTGAAATATACATCAAAGAGCCTCCTCATGTGACTTCGAAAGGAGAAAAAAATTTTCAGCAGATGGAGGAGGAGTAGATGCCATTGGTGGAGACGATCCATATGCTAAGAATGCTGCTAAATAGCTCACTTCATGGAATGTAAAGGTCAGCTCTTCTGATGAAAACTCACAGCCGTAGGCCAGACCAACCCCCACCCCACCCCCCACCCCACCCCACTCCCACACACAGGCCTTCATGAGATCTTCGTCTGCTTTTATTTGGTCTTTCAGATGCTGGTGGAGTTGCCTGTCTGCCAGCAGGGCACATGGCCCTGTGGCTGTGGCTGTGTGAATAAGTGGATCCCTGCCTTCAGGAGGAGGAAAGTCCAACTGTGTGGGAATTGCCAGCCCATCCCTATCACCCTGATTATAGAGTCTGTCCAATAGGAGGAAGAAGTGACATCTATCAAGGGCACACAATGTAGCCTAGCCTACCCCCAAGGAAGTCTGGCAGCGCCTAGTTTCATAGTGCCAACCGTAGAGAGTCAAAGATAATTTCATTAAACAAGGTTTGCATCTGTTAAAACTACATCCAAGGTGGGACTGTGAAATGGTACAGCCACTTTGGAAAGCAGTTTGGCAGCCCCTCAAAACGTTAAACATAGAATTCCGGTCTGATCCAGAAATTCTACTTCTACGTATACACCCAAGATTAACAAAATTTTTAAAAAAAAAAAGAAAATAAAAGAAAAAGAAAAAAAGAAAGAAAGAAGAAAAAGAAAGAAAGATAGCTCCATCTAAGTCACATGCTAAGAAGTTTACCACAGTGTCGATCAGTTGATGACTGGATGCACGAGGCCCTGTCCTGCCTCACAGTGAAAACCTGTTCAGTTGTTGTTAAAAGGCAATAAAGTATGGGACACAGTGTAACACAGAAAAATGTGACCCGTTAAGATCAGCGAGGGAAATATGACATGAAAGACCACATTTATGAGACTTTGTCATAGGAAGTGTCAGAAATAACACATCCACAGAAACTAAAAGAGTAGTGGGTTGGGACAAAAAAAAAAAAAAAAAAAAAAAAAAAAAAAAAAAAAAAAAAAAAAAAAAAAAAAAAAAAAAAAAAAAAAAACCACAAATGAGGGATTGCCAGTGGGGTGGGATTTTTCCTGAGACGAGACATGTTCTAAATTAATTAGATGCTGATGATAGTTTCCTATCAGTGAAAATGTTAAAAAAAAAAATTCTGGATTCTGCTCTTGAAAAGTGAAAGATAGTGTGTGGTTCGTGTGCATTTATATCTTAAATCCTTTTATTGACTGAATCTATAAAGCTAATGTTTGTTTTAAAAGGTGAATGTGAATCTTTCGAATAAGGAAAAAGAGGGGCACATAAACTCAGAAAGCAGGGACAGGCGGTAGGGTTGAGGGGATCACGAAGAGTGGAGAAGAACATCATGCCAGAGTCAAAGGACCTTGTAGGGCAGATCCCAGAGCCAGTGAGTGTGGTGCTGTGTGAGGCTGGCCAGAGCACCACCTTTGCAAGCATGAGGACCTGAGTTCAAACCCCAGTCCACAAGTGCAAAGTCGGACACTGCTGTGTGTGCCTCTAGCCGCGGACATAGATACTGACAGAGGTAGGCAGATCCCAGCTCTCCCTAGCTGGCCAGCCTAGCTAAAATGACAAGCTCCCACATCACTAGTAGCCCCTACCTCAAGACAGTAAGGCAAAGGGTGTCCTGCTAAGGCAGGCCCCACAGCTTCCCACTGCATTTGCTCTCATGGTGTTTATCAATAACAGAGAGAAAGGGAGAAGCCATGACTGCGACTGACTCCTGGTGCCTTCCAGAAATCCTCCTAGACCCGAAGAGTTTGTGTTTTGTGCTTCTTGCCCTTCACAGGCCCTCTGGGAAGCAGACCTCGGACACTGTCCTGCAAAACCCTGTTAATCCCACTATATCTTTATACTGTCACAACACTCAAACACAACGCTGCTTGCTTCACAGAGGAAACAGGCTCAGAGAACATTAGGTTTCTTCCCCAAAGCCTGTGCTGTGTACAGTCGCAAAATGCAAGCCTGGTAAAGTATGCAAGTCCCGAATCCCCATCCCACCTCATCAAGGCATCCAGGACTGGGAGCTTACATTTACTCAGAGCTTCTATAAATGCATATGAGGGTATCCAGTCTACAATCCGTAGACCACATCTGCCCCTGAAAAACAATGAATTTGGCGCAATAAAAAAAATCATCAATTTATTTAACATATTATGAGGTTGTGGGTTTGGGGGGTTGTTTTTGGTTTGGTTTGGTTTGGTTTGGGGTTTTGGCTCTGGTTTGGTTTGAGATTTTTTTTTTTTTTTTTGGTTTTGATTTGTGTTTTGGTTTGTTTTGTTGTAGTTCAATTACACAATTCTTCAGCATGAGCTTTGCAGATGACAACATCATGTTTCGATGTCAAGAGGTCAGACACCCCGGGGAGGCACCATGTGTGTCCCAACCACCACCAGCCCCCCCCCCCCCATCAGACTCACTCCACCCAAAACATTAGGCCTACGTTTGTCCCTTGCAGGTTAGCCAGCCGATTCTCCTGCGAGCTATTTTTGATGAACTAATTTGAGTTTTACGCTCTCCTCACCCTCCCATCTGGGTAGCATATGTTCGTTCAGTCACTGAACATTTATTGAACAATATCATGTGAAAACAGCCTTGCTAGGTATTGACAGGATAGAGAAAGAGGCAGATGAAGCAAGGTCCCTGCCGGAAAGCCACTTACAATCTGGTAAGAAAGAGACGAAGAACAGAAATGATCACGGCAGAAAACATGAAGTGCTGAGCATGGAAGGAGCATGCCATAGCAAAGTGTGGGAAAGGAGCCCTCTTCAGAAAGAATCCTTCCCTCACATCAGGATTATCGCAGACTCTGTCGAAAGTGATCAGATAAAAATTGGCCATCGTGTGCAAGCAAGGTAGGGGGAGGTACAGAAAGCCAGTGAGGTGTGAGGTATGGGCTCTAGGGCTGAACTCTTTCCTAACAGAGAGATTTTGTAGAAGGAGAAACAAACCCTACGGCAGACACAGAAAGAGCTGGCTATTGATCTAGCCACACAGCACCCAGGCACAGCGGGCCATCTCAGTCCAAAAATCGATAGCGAGATCAATTCTTGATTGAGAAGTTTCTAGGCTGCTACAGTATACTAAGCAACTAATTTCCTCTCGTTTTTGTTCTTTGAGGGGATTGTTGCACTAAATATCCAAAGACTACCCAGGTAAGAACCCGACTGGGGTGGAATCAAATGGGTCTGAAATACCCCCTCCCACCCACCCACTCAACCCCCCCCAGCCTAGGGCTCCTCCAAAGGTCTACAGGAATGTGACGTGAGAAAGTCCTGTTTGTTGGTAGTGGTTTAAAGCTAATTAAGAGAAACAGATGAAGGGCATTAGATACAATGACACCCACGAGATCACTAAGTCAAAGATGGCCTCCTCCACCTGTTAGCATGCCCGCTGGCAAGCCAGGGTTCTCTGCGTATGAACTTTTTCCAGATAAACAAAGGCAGGGGAAGTGTGGGCATCCTACGGGCTTCATCTGAACAGAAGGTGGGAACAGCATCCACGTATTCCCGGACTTGCAAGCAAAGCGCAACTAAATTTAGCAGCCAGCGATATTGATTTGATTAAAAATGGTTGAAGACTTGTAAATGTCACTGGAACTTAGCAAAATGAATATTATTAAATCCTTCTGGTGACGGGGGAAACTAACACAGGGATTTGCTGCGGTCTCTGTAATTAATTGCTCTGTCATGATTTATATTAACTTACAGTACAACTCCATTAGCTCAGACCTGTCATCTCTGCTCAAGGAACCACCAAGTAATCACTACCACATTAAAGAATAAATTAGTTTTTGGCTTGGAGCCTAGTTGTAGAATGTTTCATTCGTGTCTGCTGTAGACATATGTACCTAATAAAGTTGGGACGAGTGAGTTAAAGTACAGCTACATCAATGTCAGCGGGTTAGATGGTAGAGACAATGCGTTCAGAGCTGTTCATTAGGCCTAATGAATCTCACCCCTTCAGCAATACCACCTTGTGTTTAGCAAATGCCTTCGGGTCAGCTGCACCGTGAACGATTCCTTGAAACTAGGTAGGTCTTCGGAGAGTTTACCCTCTTAGCAGTCTGTGGCCTGTGGTTGTCATAATAGCTCCATGTGGTTTTTGTTAACACTTCATTACCCTAAAGTTGGATAAATTATCCTCCTGCTTCTCCAGCTATGTGCAAACACGGAGAGCGAGTCCTAGCTACTACTTTCCATAGATTACGAGGGATTTGTAAGGGTCTATCAAAATCATCTTTCACTTTGATAGCTGGATGATACCCTAAGCAGCACTTGATAGAAGACTGCTTTACATTTCAAAGAAAGCTCCAGTTGCCTCTAGGGTTTGTAAGCTAAGACTTGAACCGCGTCCTTTTTATTTCAGGCCAAGGAAAGCTAAATCCGGCAACCGGCTGGCCAGAAGGGTAGCGGGCTAAAGCTGTGGGGCATCGCCCTACGCAGTCTTGTGTAAGGGGAGAGCTCATGGGCCCCAGGAGTTCACCAAAGCCGCAAGGCTCCAAGGACAAAGTCATTTCAGCTCAGATCTTTGGGCACTGCCCAGACATTCATAATTTGTCCCGGATCATTTCTGCGATTTGAATCATCAGATGTCTGTCAGGCACTCTCCTTCACAGATGCTATGCCCGCAGTGCGAGGAGCCTGAGACATGGGGGCTTCTCCTGCTTGGCTGAATGGAGTGACAAATGTCCAAATCTCGGAGCGACCGCAGCCCTAGCCAGCTGGAAAATGCATACATTATTGAGGATAAAAATATGAAAGGCCTGAGCGAGTCTGCGAAATATGGGGACCCTATGCCTGCTAAGTGATAGAGCTTATGTTTACAGCAGTCGGTCCCAAAGGCTTACTCAGAAGTCCAGGCGTCGCCACCAAATCTGTATCCTCGCATTATGTTCGTACCCCTAACTACATTTGAAATAAGTCATGAAGCAAACAGGGAAAGAAAAAAAGATTTTCCTGCCATAAAACAAATGTTTGGAGAGAGAATGGTGTTAGAAAACAAAAATTAAAAAAAAAATAAAATAAAAACAAGACATTAGAGGAAGAATAGTGACTTAGATTATTATGCCAAAAAAAACTGGCTAAGGGGAAAATACAAGGTTTTTGTAAAAGAGACATGATTTCTAAATATTTCTCAGTACTGGTTTTCACTAATAATAGAATGAAAGGGGAATGTGTTAAGCAAGTCTTTGTCTGGAAATTTTCACTTCTCCCTGAACCCTCACAAAAGCACCCCAAGTATACAAGCAGAGTCTAAAATCATGTCTGAAAAAGCCTACATCTCAGTGAAGCAGTCTCATATTTATTTATGTGGAATCTTAATGTGTTTTCACCTTTGATGGTAAAATATCAGTAACTTCATATAAAAACATGTCCCCAAACTAGCCTTCGACTGTGGCCACAGTCAGAGTCGTTTGCTCTATAGTGAATAAAATATTTCATCAGAACAAGAATAAAGTAAACAAGGGAGAGTGGGGGGTAGGGGGAACAGGGGTGGGGTGTGGCACGGGTGGGCTGGGGATAGGGGAAGGGTGGGTGGGTGGAGTAGGGTGAAGGTGGGGTATGGGTGGGGCAGGGGTGGTATTGCAGCCGATCTGTCAACCAAAATGAAGAGTTTGGCTGGAGACTTTTTCTGAAATTGCTCTATCACTTTTCCCCCTCCTTCCTGCAGTCACTGTGGGAACAAAACCCATGGCCTGGCAGAAGATGCAGACCGTGGGGAGCCCCCACAAGTGACAGGAGTCACTTGTCAGAACACAAAGGGAATCTTTCCACAGGCTGCACTCTGTGGTTCCTGCCCTTTGTTTAGGCTCCCCCGTGGGATTTAGAAAGATCAAATATAGACTCTCAGTCTATTAGAGAGCAGATTCCCTCTGCACCAGGAAACTGTGCCTGCAGATCAATCATCCAGCACTTTTAATCCTTCCTTGATGGGCACCCAGAAGCAACTACATCGTCTGAAGAGTTACAGAAATTGGGGTGATTCAGAAAGGATGGAGGAGTTCCTCTTTTGTTTGAATGATCCAACAATGTAGAAAGAGAAATTCATGTTTCTGCATGTTGGCCAGTGCACGAGTGTGTGTGTGTATGTGTGTGTATCTGTGTGTGTGAGAGAGAGAAAGAGAGAGAGAGAGAGAGAGAGAGAGAGAGAGAGAAAGAGAGAGAGAGAAAGAGAGAGAGAGAGTATGTGAGTGTGTGTATGTGAGTGTGTATGTGATTGTGTATATGAGTGTGTTTGTGGTGTGTATGTGTGAGTGTGTTTGTGGTGTGTATATGTGAGTGTCTGTGGTGTATTGTGTGAGTGTGTGTGTGTGGAGAGAGTGTGAGTGTGTATATGTGAGTGTGTGTATGTGAGTGTGTGTATGTGAGTGTATGTATGTGAGTGTATGTGAGTGTGTGCATGTGTGAGTGTGTGTGGTGTGTATGTGTGTGTGTGAGTGTGTGTGTGTGTGTGTGTGTGTGTGTAACATGCGTGTGTTGCTGCTTTCTGCTTTCTCCCCACCTGCTTTGTGCTCTGATGGAAGTTTCCATGCAGGGCTGAGCCCCGAGTCCTTCAGTAAAGCCAATGTTTCATTTTCAGCAGTACCCACATGTCCCATTCAGACCTGTCTCTTTCACTCCCAGGTATAAAGGACAGCCGTGTCCCCTGGTTGTGAAGAAGAACCTATGTACGAAGTTAACAAAACAGCATTTGGACAATGGATTTGATCTTGACAGCAGGGAGACTGGACTTTTCTAATTCATCTCTTTCTGGCTCCAACAAATTACAGGTCCCTATAAAGATCCGGTGACCCTTTTAAAGTGTGCTTGTTGAATCAGAGGTGGCCATATGATTTAGTACAGTACGTTCACATCTCCACAAGCTCCGTGGTCCAGGAGAGACTATCTATGGAGTACAGGCTCCCTCAGTTGGTGACTTGTAAGGGATCCATTAGCCATCCATAAGCTATTTATTCAACTTTGCCTTTCAACAGACAATGTGGGGTGCTGATAAATGGATACTTTCTCTACCCCCCTCCCCAGGAAGATTTTCAATTATTTTATAGGATCAGGAGGAAAAAAAAACATGTTTCCATTCATAATCTCAAATAGTCCTGTGTGTAAACACTAGGAGATGTAGGCAAGCACATCGATATGAGGAATAAATAGGTCGTGGCTCCGGGCAATCACCAGGTACTCCTGTGACCTCAGAGGATGGGCAGGTTTGAGGTTCAGGGTCAGAGAGTCAAGCAGCATAAACAGGTTTGCTGTGGAGGGTTTCATCAGCAGGGTCAAAACTAGAAAACATGTCAAATGAATACATAGCAAGGCAACTCCAGTTTGAACTGGTTTGAACTGCTTCCCCTCCCCTCCTCTCCCCATCTCCCCAACTAGATTAAGAAAAATGTATGAGAACCTAAGTTGCAGAGTGTTGGAAGGTAAAGGTTATTATTTCAGACTCTTACATATTCATGGGTCGCTGACTAACCCAGTCCTTAGCCCACCTCTCCCTTTCTGCCTTCTAAGTTGATTAGAGTTGCTCATCTCTCCTGGTAGACCTCACCAGGCCAGCAGAAATGGCGCATTTCTTCCTCCAGAAGATTCAACCTTGGGCTGGAGAGATGGCTCTGCGTTTGAGAGCACATACTGCTCTGGCTGAGGCCCTGAGTTCCACTTCCAGTGCCCACGTGAGGTGGCTTGTGAACACCTGTACCTGAAGGGACGGAGCAATGCAATGCCTTCTGCGAGCACTGGCACTCAAGTGCGTGTGCCCACACATGCAGGGGAGTGTGTGTGTGTGTCTGTGTGTGTGTGTGTGCCCACACATGCAGGTGTGTGTGTGTGTGTGTGTGTGTGTGTGTGTGTGTGTGTGCGCGCACGTGTAGGTGTGTGTGTGTGTGTGTGTGTGTGTGTGTGTGTGTGTGTGTGCACACATGCGGGGGTGTGTGTGTGTGTGTGTGTGTGAGTGTGTGTGTGTGTGCACGCAATTAAAACTAAATTTTTGCTTATCACATGATCTCTACTGTATTATGACACTTTATAATGATTTATTCTTTTTCCACGCTCACATAGATGATATCTCTATTTTCTCTCTGTACCCGGGGAGGATCCTCTGGGGATGAAATAAAAATTAACTGAAATGGACATTTAATGAGGACTACATTTGAATATTGCAACCAACAAAACATTTCACCTCAGCCTTCCACATCCATCTACTCTCACATGCCATGGGCTCTCACACCTAGGTTTGCTTGTATGATAATTATATGCTGGTGAGATGAACCCTCTAAAAATGAAACCTAGTTGACATTACATACAACCAAGGTGGTGTCATGCCAGGGAAACCGTTTGATGTCTTTTAAGATTCAAAAATAAAGTCCTATTCATGAGGCATATTTATGTTCTTCACAATGGAAAATTAGTGCACTTTTGTCTCCAGTTAATAGTGATTTGATAGCATGTCAAACCTTCAGGAGCTGTTTCAAAATACCAATTCAGGAAGGCGGGCAATAGATTTACGTTCATAGTGACAGAGTAAAATTCAAAAAAGATTCTAAAATGCCTATTATTAACTAATTAATCCTACAGGGAGCTTGGCAAAAATTTAAAAAAGGAGAATTTTAATTTTTAATAGACTCAATAAGTTCTCTCTCTCTTTCTCCTTTCCTCTCTCCCCTCCTTCCTTCCTATGAATAACCTATGCAGAAAAATTATAACAAATCTGTTGACTATTTATTTAGGTGAGGCACTGGGAAGAAATGTCACAAGTTTAAATTTTGTGGAGGTCAATCACCTTCCTGTGATGGAGAGGGTGCCCCTGGCCCAGTGGATCAACTCAGGATTTCTGGTGCTATGTGAGTGCCAACAGAAGAAAATGGCTGAGCCGACCGATTGGTGGTGATTCTAACAATGCTTTGCTGAGCTCATGACTAAGAGAAGCATGCTGCCTGGGCACCATGCGCAGCTACTCCTGTGCTCCATAAAGAGCTAACAAATACGCAGGGCTAAGCTTGGTCCAGCTTGGTATGAATGATGGAGGCTGTTTAACCTAAAAGTAAAGTGATATGACTAGTCAAGCTATAATCTCCCAATGCTAGCTAGGTAGAAGAACCTCCTACTGCTGTTTTGACAGTTATACTGTGAACATTAATTGTAAAAATAGATTTAAATTGTATTCTTTAGGTAGGTACACGTTTGTGTCTGTCTTTGACAACCCTCAGTTCGGGTGTTTCTTTTTGTAAACAGTACCAAGACCCTTGGCTGACAATCATTTCATCCATCAATTTGTGGGAGAATTATTTTTCTATGCAGAACTTGAAGGGCAAAAGATATGAATTACAGGCTATCACACTGGGAGATTCATTGTCTGAAACAGTGAGCTTTCCCCAGAGCTAAAAAGGAAGGATTGAACAGTCTAACTCTGCCAGGTCATAGAGAAAGGAAGTCGGTTGGGTCTTTGTCTAGTGCATCCTAATGTACCACTGTCCTTCTCACCGACTCCTCCTTTATAGGTGAAACTTCATAGTATGCATTCAAAGCAACGATAAAAATAAATTCATTTGTTCGGTAAATACTTATTAAGCATCTAAGGGATAGAAGGCGCCAGTGCAGTGCCGGGCAAACAGAGGAAAAGAAGACAAAACGCTCCGCTGTCACTCACTCCATCATTTGGGGTCGGGAGAATGGAGCCCGGGTCCTCTGCAAGATCCATTTCTCCAGCCCTCGGCTGAGCTTCTGAACCCTTTCACGATCTCCCCGAGAAGAGAACCATCTTCCCTTTGAGGTTTAACTTCTCATTTTTCCCACAAAGGGAAATAAGACACACTTGGTAATATTTAAACTATAAATTATTAAAAATATAAATCTGGGCTTATGTGACTTCATCCTTCAAGGACCTGGCTGGAGCGTCATTTCATGACCATTGACCCCAACCCAGGCTGAGCCTGCTTGGCATGCATCCACCAGGGGATGGTAGCAGTGTGGCCAGGGCTGAGAACCGCCGACTCCACAGCAGAAGTTAAGAGTCTTATCTTCTCAGACAAGAAACCGAGAGACCACCCTGCCTGTTCCAGAGCAACGTTCCCATTCCTCAGGCCCGAGTTCCAGGCTGCAAAGTCTGCAATCTGGTTTATATAAGCAAACTGTGCCTTTCTAGAAGGTAGCCCACGCATGCGCGCTGTGGGACTGACGTGGGCAGATGGCGTCTCTCCAGGAAAACGAGAGAACTGGATGGCTTACCTAGAGAAATCCGGATAAGGTGCAGCATGCACCTACCAAGAGTATAAAAGTGCCACGTAGAGCGTTTTCATCCCTAAATACCTGAAATAGTCTTTGTAATATTTGTTGCATAACGGAATCCCTTAAGCAAACTTGATGGATGATTAATACTAGTCCAGTTTTTGTGCTACATATGTAAAAGCCTCCTTATTTTCTAATATTTCCTAATACTTTTTGCTCTTTCTTTCTTTCTTTCTTTCTTTCTTTCTTTCTTTCTTTCTTTCTTTCTTTCTTTCTTTCTTTCTTTCTTTCTTTCTTTTGAGAAGGGTGTAGGACAGAGTTTTATATGTTGTCCTAAAACATTCTAGGTAGATCAGGCTGGCCTCCAGCTCCCAGAGATTCTCCTGTCTCTACATCCCGAGCACTGGGATAAAAAGTACACCACCGCATCTGACCTTCAGTTTGTTTTTGCTTCATTCTAATACAGGATGGACCTTTCCAGAAAGCATAGCCCTTTCCAGATGTGTTTGCTTGCTTGTTTGTTTCTGTTACTGATGGTGGTTTGGTGAATCGGGGGGGGGGATTTATTTTGGGGGGTTTATGATACTGAGTCTCAATGCTATATCTCAGGCTGTCCTAAAATGTACTATGTAACCCAAGCTATCCTCAATCTCCTGGCAATCCTCCCAGCCTGGGCCTCCCCACACACAGACACCACCACCTCCAGGCTACACGGAACAAAGCAGAACAGGCTTGGGAAGATCTTGCTATCTGAAGGAGTGAAAGAAGGTGGTTTCTGTGAAAACTGCCCACGAGAGGCCACGAGCCTTTCGGGCACTGTTAGAACTTCTAATTTCCTCACCCTGCTTCTGCATTCTTAGTCAATGTCTCCATTTCTACCACTACCCACATGTCCCTACTTCATGTCCTTGCTTTGAGGAGGACACAACCTGGAAATGCTAGTGGGTGCCCTATGGACTCTGATCCATGCCTAAAATAGTATGTCATCTTACCTCTTAAAGTTAGGATTAAGGGAAGTATAGCAGACCACACGGTTGCAGTCATAATAAATGTAGGATTTTCCTAGAACCCTAAGTACGGCTAAGTTTTCCTGATCCTAACCCAAGTTGGTTACTTTGCCGTGTCGTCTGACAGCGTCTTCTTTGATTCTTCCAGACTGGCCTCACTGTCCCGGGGCCTAAGAACTCAGCGCGTCGGATGGTTTGATTAAAGTTGGTTGTTAAAAGTTGAGATCAGAGCTTTCTCTTCCTGTATTCACTCCCCGCTTCGATGGCTTCTTGGCTTTACAGGAGGCTTCATTAATAGTCCAGCTTGCGCAGTTTGTCATCTGTTTCATTATGCAAAATATATACTTTTCAATTACTTTTCCTGTGTGAAAAGTCTCTTAACTCTAACCAGATATAATGATTTCTTTGCGTTTCCTCTCAACCTCTGAATGGCGGAGATTTCCTAAAATCTCAACTGGGGGTAGAATATTGGACACCCCGGTGAGAATTAATTTTAATGTAATGATCTTTATGTGCCCATTAAAACAGGAGTGAGATAGCTTTCGAAGCTGACCACCAGGCAAACTTAGTACTGACCTCAAAGGAAAGCTCTCTGATCATTCTGTTTAATCTACTTCACATAGGAGGTAAGGAAGCTATCCCTAAAATAAAGCTTTGGTTGGCAACACTAATTTTATTTCAGTTCTGTGAGTAAAAGATGAAAACGTTAGAGTGGGGGTCCTCTTATCTTCTGATGGTCTGATCCAAAGTTAAATTTTTCACAGCAGAAGCAATAGGAGGTAGATGCATATGCGCAGACACACACATACAAACACACACACATACACACACACACATACACACATACACACACACACATATACAAACTAGCTCTTATACTTCCTAACAAAATGAATATTTAGTGAACAACTTTACTCTCATATCTACCTTCATAGCCCCAGCCCTGGGTATAGTCTCATGATAGAATCAAGAGACACACACATGGCTTCCAGGTGTGGGGTACATGGCTGTTCTCCTACCACTCTGGAATTAGAGGTAAGAGGACCAGAAGTTCAAAGTCATCATTGGCTACATAGGAAGGTTGAACCTAGCCTGGGCTAGAAAACAAGAGACTATGTTGGGGCTAAGGATGTACTTCAGTGAAAGGGCACTGGCCTGGTGTGCATAGGTCCCTAGATCACTGGCCTGGTGTGCATAGGTCCCTAGAGCACTGGCCTGGTGTGCATAGGTCCCTAGAGCACTGGCCTAGTGTGCATAGGTCCCTAGGTTTGGTTGATAACAACAAGGGGTAGTTGGATTCATCATGAATTTGGGTTTCTTGATCTAGTAAACATGGTGAGAAGGGGCTTGAGAACACTTAATGTAGACCTTTTAAAGACAATAGAAAACTCAAACCTTACACTCCACCTTATCTGAACTGAAACTTTGTGTCAGTTAGGTTTTTGTTGACACAACTATCTTAGGGTTTTACTGCTGTGAACAGATATCATGACCAAGCCAACTTTTATAAGGACAGCATTTAATTGGGTCTGGCTTACAGGCTCAGTCCATTATCCTCAAGGTGGGAGCATGACAGTGTCTAGGCAGGCCTGGTGCAGGGGGAGCTGAGGGTTCTACATCTTCATCTGGAGGCTGCTAGCAGAATACTGGCTCCCAGGCAGCTAGGATGAGGGTCTCAAAGCCCACACCCAGTGACACACCTATTCCAACTGGGCCACACCTCCTAATAGTGACACTCCATGGGCCAAGCACATACAAACCAACACAACAAGCTAAAATCATCTGAGAAGAGAGAACCACATTAAGAAAATGTCTTCCTAAGATTGGACTTTAGGCAAGACTGTTAGCTGTGTTTCTGATTGATGAATGATGTGGAAAGATCTAGCTCACTGTGAGTGGTGCCATCCCCAGGCAAGTAGCCCTGTTGTATATCAGAAAGTAGACTGAGCAAGCTATGAAGATCAAGCCACCAGGCAATGATCCTCCATGGACTCTGTTTCATACATCCAGGCTCCTGCCCTAGCTTCCTTCAGTGATAGACTGTAACCTGAAAGCTGTAAGCTGAAATAAACCCTTTCCTCACGAGAACCTTTTGGTCATGTTGTTTTATCACAGCAATAGAAACCTTAACACAGACTTGATTGAGACATGAACCAATAAGAGGCAGGGCAAGGGAGTTCAGCAGGGGAAAATCCAGCAGTGAATGCCCTAGAAGCTTCAGGCTTATGGGTGCGATGCTGGGATAGCAAGAGAAAGTCCAGACAGGACTTGGGGTACCCCAGGCATCGAGTGCTTGAAGCATTATCTCAGAAGACTGTAAAATTAGGAATGGAAGAGAGGAGTAGGGCCAAGAGTCATGATAACACATACCTAGTTCAAATCCCATGGCCCCTTCTTATTCACTATGATGTTTAATCATGGTGGTCGTCTTGACTACACTGGAATCAACCAACTGAAAGACAAGCCACTGGGCACTAGTGTGAGAGACTCTCTGAATTAGATTATTTGAAGCAGAAGACCTATCCTAAATCCAGGCATCCTCCTCCAATGGCCACCCAGATAAAAGGGAGATGGGGATGGAAGCCTTGCCGGTTGCCTGCCTGCCTTCACTCTTGCTGATGGGGCTGATACATTTCTCTGTTGCTGTTAGGACAAACATTTTCAGATGTCAAAAGTAAACTGAAAACCAGCGGCTACTTGAGAATCTCCTTTTCATGCTAGGTTAGGACCACTGAGACATCCAGCCCCATAAACTGAGAATCTATCAGACTCCGGGACTCTTCACTCAACCATAACCATTGTGGGGCTACACGAGACATAGTGTGTTAGCCAATCTTATGAATGCCTTTTTACCCACCCTTTCCTCCAGAGAACCCTGACTAATAAATATACTCTCTGAATGACTGCAAGAAAAGAACTCATTTCTCTGATGTGAGCTTCTCCTTTAAAATTACAAACAGCTTTCAGGTTTACTCTTCTAGGTAAATAACTTACACGAACCTTTCAGTTTCCCCTTCACCATGAAATACAGCAATCATACACAGACCTAATGTGCTGTTTGTGCAGTTGATATTATAATTAAGCTGGGAGGCAGCATCATTCAGAATAAATGTGTTTCTAAACCAGCTTCATTGTAAATCCCATGGCCCCTCCTCAGTGAGCACTCGCTTGAGGGAAGAGAGACACCCAAGCATCTGCCCTGGACCCTGAAGTGATGCCACTATGAGGGTGCAATGGAGAGATGGGAAAGAGGGAGTCTGTGGTGAAGAGTGGAAGTCTGTGGTAAGAGAGGGGAGAGAGGGAGTCTGTGGTGAGAGAGGGGAGAGAGGGAGTCTGTGGTGAGAGATGGAAGAGAGAGAGTCTGTGGTGAGAGATTTGAGAGAGGGAGTCTGTGGTGAGAGATGGGAGAGAGGGAGTCTGTGGTGAGAGATGGGANGAGTCTGTGGTGAAGAGAGGGAGTCTTGGTGGAGAGATGAGAGAGAGGAAATCTGTGGTGAGATATGGGAGAGAGGAAGTCTGTGGTGAGAGATGGGAGAGAGGGAGTCTGTGGTGGAGAGATGGGAAAGAGGGAGTTTGTGGTGAGAGATGGGAGAGAGGGAGTCTGTGGTGAAGAGAGGGAGTCTTGGTGGAGAGATGGGAGAGAGGAAATCTGTGGTGGAGAGAGGGAGTCTGTGGTGAGAGATGGGAGAGAGGGAGTCTGTGGTGAGAGATGGGAGAGAGGGAGTCTGTAGTGGAGAGATGGGAGAGAGGGAGTCTGTGGTGGAGAGAGGGAGTCTGTGGTGAGAGATGGGAGAGAGGGGGGTCTGTGGTGGAGTGTTGGGAGAGAGGGAGTCTCTGGTAGAGAGAGGGAGTCTCTGGTGTGCAAATGGAAGAAAAAATGAAGCACAGATGTTCACAGAAACGGGTACAACTGGAGATTCAGCAGTGGTGAGAAGCAGGCAGGTGTCAGGAGCATGCCCAATGATCTGGGGCTACACTGATTTCAGGGCCCCAGCTGCAGCCAAGGTCAATACTACTGTGATGTTCAGGCAGTGAAGGCTCAGGAGAACTGGTGAACTGACCAACTCAGCTTCTACCAGGCCCAGACACCGTCCCCATCTGTACACTGGTAGAGCATCTGAAGAGACCCAACGCTTCATCATCTCCACCACACAGGGCAGCAACAGGATATCCAAGAGGAGCCCCAGTGAGGATCCAGTACTGAGAGTGTAGCAGAAGCCAGAGGTCCCGAAACAAACCAGTGATTCATTGCAATCACCATTTGCAAGCAAAGCTATTTGGGCAAAGGGATGCACTGTGCGACACCCCGAAGCTTCCATGGCAAGAAGGGCTGTTTTTTGTTCTTGGATTCGGGTTTGTGTATTCTTGTGGGGAGAGGGTAAATATGAAAGGATGAGGTGATGGATAGAACTAGGGTGTATGATGTGAAATTTACAAAAAATTAATAAAAAGATTTTTGAAGAAGAAGGAGAAGAGGAAGAGGAAGAGGAAGAGGAAGAAGAAGAAGAAGAAGAAGAAGAAGAAGAAGAAGAAGAAGAAGAAGAAGAAGAAGAAGAAGAAGAAGAAGAAGAAAAGAAGAAGAAGAAGAAGAAGAAGAAGAAGAAGAAGAAGAAGAAGAAGAAGAAGAAGAAGAAGAAGAAGAAGAAGAAGAAGAAGAAGAAGAAGAAATGGTTTGACCAGGTGCTACTGTCAAGGATCCAGGCTACTAGACCTGGATAAGCTTTCCTGAGTTTACTCATAGTCTAAGATGCTGGATCAGCTAAGAAGTTGGTAGTCCAGGCTAGCCCAATATGCTGTCCAGGAAGATTCATTTCTGCCCTATGGGATCCCTCACCATCAGCAGATTGCTGCTTACTTGTGTGTATGGAGGAGTGGATGCATGGGGCACCTAAAGCTGGGTCTCAGTGCTGGCACAGAGACATGTCCACCACATTCTACTGCTGCAGCAAGACACGAGGCAAAATTTACAGGTGAAGAAGGCACAACCTACAAAGGTATGACAATGAGTCAGGACACTCCTCATCTTTCCACAGTACTTCCCTTTCCCTTCTACTTCCTACATTAAACACATTTTTCTTCTTATTGATAAAACACCCTATCGTTGAATGTTTATTAACTTACACTAAGATCACTCTGTGTGTGTGTGTGTGTGTGTGTGTGTGTGTGTACACAAGTGTGCATGTTTGCTAACAGAGTAAGCGCGTGTATATGGAAGTCAATGTCAAATTTTAGTGTCATTCCTCAGGCTCCATTTATCCTGTTTTTGTTTTTTTTTTTCCAGAGATGGTCTGTAACATGGCATACAAATTGCCTAGCAAACTAGGCTGGAGGGTCAGTGTGCTGCAGAAACCTACCTGTTTCCATCTCCCCAGAATCTGGACTACCACACGCCACCACACCCAGCCTCCAACGTGACCTCTGGGGGTTGAATTCAGGTCCTTGTGCCTGTACAGCAAACACTTAAAGGATGAGCCGCTTCTCCAGCGCTAAGGTTGTTCTCTGAGATTGTGTTTTAAGCATAACAACATCTGGCCCAGCTAATCAGTTGGTTTAAGAACGATCTTGGGTGCATATGGAGCTGAACACTCAGAGCCTTTAAGACTGAGCTGTCAGTGCATAATACTTGCCAAGGGAAAAAGGGTGGAAAGCAAATACAAACCACGGCTGATAGAGTCACATCTCTGCTTACATAACATGTAAGCTCTGGAAAGAGGATCCATACATTGCATATGTATATATTTACAGCCTGTGTGTTTCCTAACGGAATCACCAGGCAGTACCTTGGGAGCTCCTAGGTTACAAAACTCTAAACAAACCTTATTCTCTGTCCTCTCAAAGACTTGGCAAACAAGGAAATGATTTTACAGCAGTTGAAAGAACAGATTTCAACTCGAGACGTGAAAGAGTCTAGTTTTCAAGAGTTCGTTTTGTGCTCTGGCCACCCAGAAGTGTGAAATGGACGTCAGTTGAAGCTGTTTCTGTAAGACTGTTTGCTCTGTTCATTGTACAGTTGGTGGGTCTGTTGTTCTGTAGTCCTTGTTTAGATTTCAACCCACACTTGGCCGGTTGCTAAGCAAAAATGTAAACAATACCAAAATACATTGTTGATATCTGGACTGATTAGATGATAAAGTACCTCAATTTAACAATAAGCATTAGAAGGCTGAGAACATTTAAAAGGACGAGAACTCAGAATTTTGTTTCTGTTTATCATCCATGTATATGCTTGGAGAGTGAGCAGCTGATTTAAATCTAGAAGCTTGAGCCAGCTTGAACCGGCTAAGTCCCAATGAGCAGGGTTTGAGGCTTGCCTCTTGTACCTCACCCCTTGGCCGGCCATAGGGTTTGCAGAGACCCCACACACAACTCATGGTTGATAACATTCAACATTCAGAAGCGTTTCTGGGAAGATAGTTTGAAGAGGTTATATAAGGAAGGGATAATTTTTTGAACCAAATTTTCAATCCTTACTTTCTTAGTTAGGGTTTTACCGCTGTTAACAGACACCATGACCAAGGCAACTCTTATAAGGACATTTAATTGGGGGTGACTTACAATTTCAGAGGTTCAGTCCATTATCATCAAGGCAGGAACACAGCAGCATCCAGGCAGGCATGGTACAGGAGGACCTGAGAGTTCTACATCTTCATCTGAAGGCTGCTAGCAGGATACTGACTTCCAGGCAGCTAGCATGAGGGTCTTAAAGCTCACACCCAACAGGGCCACACCTTCTAATTGTGCCACTCCCTAGGCCAAGCACATCCAAACCATCACACTTACTAATTCTAATTCTTCACAGAAGTAAAAGCAGCAAACGGCCTGAGCTCCATCAAGCAGCACAATAGCTACTGGAGGCTGTTCTGATGCTGTGCAAGTCAGGCCTACTTTATCAAGACCTGCATTTGGGGGGGGGGGGGGGGGGGGAAGATCTGCATCTTTCCTGCCTTTGTGACTTTGCTTACAGCCTGTCTGTCTCCTTTGCTTCTCTGGTTGGTTGGGTCATCCTCCATTGTGTCTGTCCTTGCTCTCTGAGCTATAATCCATTCGACAGGCATCTTCCAAACTCTACTCTCTACTCAGCCTTATAGGGAGTAAGTAACAAATGGTGTGGTCAGTGAAACATTCACTCAGGCAAGGGACGAATCCTCTGGCCGTGTGTGTGTGTGTGTGTGTGTGTGTGTGTGTGTGTATGTGTGTGTGTCTGTGTGTCTGTGTCTGTGTGTCTGTGTCTGTGTCTGTGTGTCTTTGTGTGTATGCACTGCTGAGTTAGGATACATAGGAAAGCATTGATTTTCTTACCACGGAGCTCTAGTCTGCAAAGGGAAGACTTACACACGGGAGTGCATGCTGGAGACAGGAGTGGCACTGAGTCCGTGTATGAAAACGGGCAGCGCAGCTGAGGGCAGGGTAGATGAAAGGCACTTGAACCCATGGCAGAAGAGCCGTGGACTGACCACCATTGCCAGGCCTGTTCTTCTTGTCTCTAGCCTTCCTGACTCCGATCCCTCTGTATGTCTGCCTTCCTCTCCTGAGCCTGTTCTGAATACACAATTCTTCAAGACGGGCCAAGAACTCTGAAGAAGCTATGTTTGCCCATGCCCACAGGAAAAGCACAGTAGCCCGCTGCCACCTCCCATGACATTGGTGTTTATATCATTAGCCAGGAAATCTGGTTGCAAGAGCAACAAAAGCAAAGCGGTGGGTGAGAACGGGCCACATGGCGGGGTGGGCTTGCCATAGCGGACATCTGGCTGCCCACGGCAACAAATGCGGTCCACATGGCACAGAGCTGTGGGATGGGCCTGGTCCGTGAATCAAGGAGACAGGAAGAGCCGGTCCGTTCTCAATGCAGACGCCCCTTCCAGCCTATTCTTCGTCAGCGCCCACTGACCCAGTTCCAGGTGGACTCATCTGGAATGGGACAGTCGGGCAGCCCCGTACTGCCTCAGAAAAGGAAATTTCAACTTCTTTGATTTAGCAACAACTTCTCTGTTTAATTAGCCGTGCCTACCTTGTAACTCATGGGAAAGGATGCTTTTTCCAGACTGAACCACCTCTGGGCAGTCCAGGGCACACACCACAGTAACTGCAGATTTAAGTATGAGGTTCGAAATCATTTCATGTCACCAAATTTGTCAGATTTCATATAAGCAAGAAAAGCCACAAAACCCCCAGCTGGTGCAGAAATGGTTAGATGACCTCAGTACAGCAAACGAGCCTTTAATTTAGAAATTTTCAAGTGAGGAAAGTTGAGTAAAAACTCCAACCCAGCGCGGGAGCGATCAAGCCTGCCCGCCTTGACGGTCACACTCTTAAAATATCTTATAGAAAAGTATGGAAATATTGCCAGGGAGTTTTTCTAATGCAGGAAAGAAAAAAAACAGAATTCGTTTTTCTCTGGGGCATTTACTGAGTGAGTTCTATGTGGAAATCTCTCAGGGATTTACATCATCATGACGTTTCTAAAATAGTGATATATATCCTGTTTCTCTACAAACCAAAACGGCTTTAAAATTCAGTTTGTTTTATCCTCTTTAATCCCATATCTTATCCTTCTCTTTCAGCTTCTTGACCTGCCATTGTTATAATTAATGATGTTTCTCTACTATTATTTTGCATGTATTTTGTTCTTTATTTTTATTACAGCAAGTTCTTTTTTAGTATCGTTACTATGTTAAGTCTCACTGTGTAGCCCTTAACTAGCCTAAAACCCCCTATGCAGACCACAGTGACCTCAAATACAAAGTATTCCACCTGCCTCTGCCTCCCAGCGTTCTGGGGTTAAATATATATGCTACCATAACCAGGCTTGTGCAAGTTATTTCTTAAGTATTTTCACATTTGATACACATGAACCTGTTAACATGGACTTTTAGAATGTTGGGGTTTTTTCCTGCTTTATTTTAATATCTATTTAGTTTTGCTACAAACATTCTCTCTACTTCTTAGGAAAATAAGTTGCATTTGAAATGGTCAGGTACAGAGATTTTCAGGTATGCAGATATTTAAGTATGGAACAAAGATGGAGAAATCACAGTATGGGATCCCTATGGAATGGGGCATCCAGTTATGGGAACTTTTCCAGGGACATTTGTGTCCTGTTGAATTTAAAATATAAAACTACGTTTTATGATGGAGCTAGAGACATGGCTCCGTGGTTAACAGCGCATGCTGCTCTTCCAAAGGGTTCACATTCAGTCCCCAGTACCCATACTGGATGGTTCACTATCGCCAGTAACTCCAGCTCAAGAGGACCCAGCATACTTTCCTGACCTCCACTACTGTCTCTGTCTCTGTCTCTCTCTGTCTCTGTTTCTCTCTCTCTCTCTCTCTCTCTCTCTCTCTCTCTCTCTCACACACACACACACACACACACACCTGGTATCAATTCACACAGATAGACATGTACACATATAAATAAAAATGAAAAATATATGTATATCTATCATTTTTGTATTAGTATTTTATAATCTTTCTAGACCCTAGTTGGCCAGCAATTCTGTTGATAAGAAAAATTACTAAAGAGTATGTATTCTTTATTATTACAATAATACAAAAAGCCCCAAAGTGGGCTTAAATACGTAAACAAGCAAGCAAGCACTGCACGGGGCTGTGCATCTAACTTACATGTTTTAAAGATTCTGTTTTTAAAATACATCAGCATGTGAAAAAGAAAATAAATGTTTTAATGTTCTTTTACCTTTAATTCCAAAAATATTATTCTTGCCATAAAGCCAACAGGTTTTATGACCCATCCTAAATTTAAGAAAAATGATCTGGCTGTGGTAAAAGTAAGCTGCCAAAAATAAAGCAGATTAAAAGACTGAAAAAAATCTTTCTATGCTACAAAATAAATGGAAATAAGGATTCTTTATCTTTAAAAACAGTTCTGCCTATCAAGTTACATGAAGGCAAAGTATAATTTTCCAGCTAACAAAATATTATGTAGCAAGAGCTGTTAGATATGTTATTCCTGACATACACAGCCTTTACCATGTTGCTTTCTTCTGTGTTACCTTTTGAAGATATTATAAAATCCATATAATACTGAGATAGAGCTGAAGATATTGGAGCTGCTTGTCAAATGTTTTACATAAATCAACTATTTAAGACCTATATATTTTTCAAGATTTCAAGTAGCAACACGAACATATGTTTGGATACAAAGTCGAGCTGAGCAGTGTCATGTGAGGCCCCATTAACTAACAGTAATATGTGACATTCCGGTAGAACTTTGTCACTTTGAAAGCACCAACTCAAGAAGCTCTTTAAATTTTTTTTTAAAAAAGCAGATTGTTAACCTTGAATTTTTTTTTTCTTTTGCCATTGAAACATCTAGAAATGTTTGCTATGTCTTCAGCAGAGAGAGGGAGTGGCTTCCATGGAGACAGCAAGAGAAAAAAAAAGAAATCAGAGATCATAAAAAGGAGACAGGAAGAAAGGAAGAAGAGGGAGGGAGAGAGGGAAGGAGGGAGGGAGGGAGGGAGGGAGGGAGACTTTTGAAAGAGAAATAAGCTGTGTTAAGCTGTGGTAATTTAACGTATAATGGGAGGTGTGCATAAAAGCCCAGGGTGAGTTGCAGGGATGCAGAAAGAGCCAGTTTTGCCATGTAACCTCTGAGGCAAGCTAAAATTATTTTCTGTATGACAGATGTCCAGTCTAGCTCAGTTAGTGTGCACACGAAGAAGCTTTCAGTGACTTTGGCTGACTGCAAGCTCAGCAGCACCAAGACCTTGGTAGACAAAAGGTCCCACTGCCAGAAAAACTAACTTTAGAAGCAGTGTAAAAACCAAGTCACCAATCTGGTGAAGGCTGAGGAGGGGCAGGCACATTTCCAATAGTGTGAGTCACATTTTCCTTTTAAGCCTGTCATTCTGACAACGTCCTCAGATGTGAACAGATATTTTCAGAACCTCTTTTATGAGATGATCTGGGTTTTGATGTCACAGAAAAGTTTCTTGTGGTCTCATTAGATTCCTAAATAACACTTAAGTCTCCCAACGACGCCATATGCCAGTTTTACAATGTACTCCCAGTAATGAGTGGGAGGTAACAGATCTACCTTGACTTTTATGGTCATTCATTCATAGAAACTATTTTTAAAATATTTTCTCAAGATTGTAAGTGGTAACAAGAACATATACTTTAACACGAACTCAAGCATAACTGTGTCTTGTTAAGTCCTCGTTGACCGGCATGACCTATCTGATGAATCTATCACCTGATTCAGAAATGGAGTCTTAGACCATGGAGCCTGTACTACTTAGTTTTCTGTTTTTCTGTAAAGCACTGTGAACAAGTAAACTTATAAAAGAATTAGTTTATTTGGGTTTAGAATTCCAGAAGAGTCTGTAGTAGCAGGAAAGGCGTGGCAGGGGCATGGCCGGAAAGGCATGAGAGAGGGCGTGGCAGGAGAGAGGGCATGGCTGGGCGTGGCTGGGCGGGGCATGGCCAAGGCAGGAAGCTGAGAGATCATATCTCCATCCACAAATATAAAGCAGATAGAGAAAACTAAAAGTGGGGTGAAGTTATGAACTCTCAAAGCCTACCCTTAATGAAACACTTCCTCCAGCAAAAATGAACCACCTAAATGCCCCCAAACAGCATCACCAACTGGGAACTTGGTATCCTAATTCCTGTTTAAGGCTTATTCAAACTACTGCAGAGTTCTTTCCCCACTTTGAGTAACTGCTGGTGGTTCAGTGAAGCAATGTAATTCTACATGAAAATAAGTTAAATATAGATTCAGGTAAGTAAAGAGACAACTGTAAGCAAAGACATGTTAATAATTAATTAATTAGTCCATATGGGTTTTTCTATAAAGAACACAATTTGTTTAACATTTCCATATTTATACACTGAATTAAAATTATAGTCCTATAACATTTAATCCCAGCACTCGGGAGGCAGAGGCAGGCGGATTTCTGAGTTCGAGGCCAGCCTGGTCTACAAAGTGAGTTCCAGGACAGCCAGGGCTATACAGAGAAACCCTGTCTCGAAAAGACCAAAAAAAAAAAAAAAAAAAGAAATCATGAAATTAAAACTTTGATTTTTATCAGATGTTTCATGAGCTATAGTAAAGAAATTATAGTAATTTAATCCAAGGGGGTAAATAAGAGAGGTCAACCTTATAAGACCCTGAATAAATGTTGGAACTTTAATCTTTCCACTTCTTGTTCCAATGTGATGAAGTGAATTAGGCACAATGGCGAGCCAAGCATTGCCCCAATAAAATGTTTGGCTGTACCCGAACAAACATTTTACAAAAGAAGTGTGTCAGGTCTGGGGAGAGGGCTCAGCCAGTAATGTTCTTATCATGCAAGCATGAAGACCTGAGTTTGGTCATCAGAACCCATGTAACAAAAGACAAATATGGTAATGTGTGCTTGCAATGCTAGCTCTAGGGAGGTAGAGACTTGGGTTCATGGAGTTCACTGGCCAACCAGCCTCACGTACTCAGGGAGCTTCAGATCAAAGGCAGACCCTATCTCAGAAAGTCAGGTGGGCAGAACACTGGGGGCACTATCCTCTAACACATGCACACACACACACGAACCCCCCACACAGAGAGAGAGAGAGAGAGAGATAGAGAGAGAGAGAGAGAGAGAGAGAGGAGAATAAAGAAATGAAGAATGAAGCAATAAGGGAAAGCTACTGCCAGAATCATGCTGCCTCTAGGGTTCACAGAGAAGGATGTGGGTCTGCCCTTCAGTACACATAGCAAGTCCTGGGTCTACAATTACACTGTCTTATAGAAAGAAGGAGATCAAAAAGAGTAAACATGAGACATGACTAAAGATGCATTGATGCATCAGTCAGCAAACACCTCCAGGACAAAAATAATAATAATAGTTAAAGAAATAGGTAGCATGAGTGGATTTATGAATAATGGCCAAAGATATCAGAAGAAAACTGAATGTTCAAGTTAGAGTATGAATCACCAGAGTAACTATATTTCTTTTGAAATGTGTACAGACTTTTACCTGCACACTGCCTGTTTGCCTACTCACACTAAAGTGGGATTCCTAAGTCTGCGCATCCCAAAGGATGCATCCCATAGGATGCAGACGCAGCTGCACTCCACTTATATATTAGTGGCACATATGGGCAAGATCTAGAGACGAGACAGCAGAAAATGTCCACACTGTTCTATATATAGTCTTTCTTTTAAAGCAAGACATGAAGAGAGTTGGTAACATGGAATGAAACAACTAAGAAGGGTGGGAAAGCCCCCAGAGTGAACTTGGAGGATGGAAGAAAGCTTTAAATAGCTAATAAATGACAGTGGAAATTTGCACATGTCATATCTAAGAATACAAATTGCCTATGATCATTTTTAATAGCTAAGCCTGGTGAAAATCCCCAGTTAGTAATGACACTTAGCCCAGACCTGACCATATAAGTTTTATCCCCAGAACTCAGGTACAAAAGTTCCCCTCCAATCCCTACATGCACACACACCTACACTTAAATTAATGGTAAAAAAAAAAATGACTCAAAGAAAAGGTAGAACTGCCATAAATGCAAACAAATTAGAGAAAGTGAAAGTTACAAAGTCAAAGAAACACTAGAGAGCAGAGAAGAACAAGATGGAAAATCCACACAAAGTCCCATATAGATAACTACAGTGCTTCAGTAACTGCAACCTGAGCATTTAGACAAAACTGAGAAACAACTAAAGAATTATTAAAGCAATAAAGGAAGGTATCTCCCAAACTAATTAGAGCCTGTGTCTACAACAAAATTTTCTTTAGTATCCAGTCTATTGAATTATTAAAAAGTTCACCCCACATTTTTGAGCAATTGAAGCAGCTAACGAATGAGACAAAAAATAAAAACAAAACTTCTAAAGCTTTCTGGGGCAATAAAAAGTAACTACATAAGAAAAAAAAACATTTAAGCCTCAAATTTTTCACTAGTCACAATGAAATGTAGCAGAAATGGAACCTCAGAAATAATAAAAGAAAACTACTATGTCCAACTGAGAATTCCATACCCAGCTAAACAACCACAGGAAAAATTCTGAAAATATATACATCTATATAGATGCATGGACTCTGAAAATAGAAGCTTCATCATTCTCAATATTTGCTAAAGAAATTAGATAGATAGATAGATAGATAGATAGATAGATAGATAGATAGATAGATAGATAGAGATAAATAAGATAAGATAAGATTTATAGGTGGATAAATAGATAGAGATAAGATATATGGATAGCTAGTTCATGGGTAGATAGATAGATAGATAGATAGATAGATAGATAGATAGATAGATAGATAGATAGAATATATGGATAGATAGCTCATAGTAGATAAATGGAAAGATAGATAGATGATAGATAGATGATAGATAGATAGATAGATAGATAGATAGATAGATAGATAGATAGATATGATAGGTAGACCAACTAGCAAACTGAGTGGGAAAATCTATAGATTCATTACAGTAGAGCAGGCAAGACCTGAGGAACATAATACTGCCAAACTAGAGAAGGCTAGAGAGAGAAAGGGTAGGCTTCAGAAAATGTAAAGCATTCCAGGGCACAAAGAATGCATTTGATCAACAAGCTAAAATGTGTACATTAATGGGATGTAGAAGAAGCCATTCTGTCTTGAAGCTGATAACTTGCCATGTATCCAGGCTTGAGACCCTGAACCTCAAAGGTATAAGTGGAATCTCAGAAAGGAACAGCATTCAAGTGCTTGCTAGATTAGACAGACACATGATATGTTCCAGTTCTTTCTGCTGCTGAAATAAAGACAGATGGAAACAGCTTAGAGGGGAACTGGGGGGTTATTTCTCCTTAAGCTTTCAGGATACAAACCACCACAGAGGGAAACAAAGGCGTGAACTTAAGGCTAAAATCCTAGAGTAACAACAACAGAAGCCTAGAATCTGTGATTATGCTTGCGTGGGTAAAATATTACTCATCCTGAGAATGTAAAAGTATAGTTAACAGAATGTAGAGTATAGTAGGTCGGGGCAAAAATATTCTCATCTTTTAGTTTGGAGAATGAAAAAAATATATAACCAAGAGGTCATAAGATAAGAAACAAAACAATTAACATTTTTAAAATAATAAATGTAATCAATAATAAGATATAGGCACACAATAATATAGAAAATAGATTTTTGCCACTAGGAACCAAATGCAGAAAGCCAAACACAGCTCTCAAGGGATCTTGAATGAACAGAGCTATTGTCTCAATATATGCAGAGACAAGTAAATATTTGTAAATCACCCAGAGACATAAATATATGTATGCAGTAAGAAAGCAAGCTTAATTCAGATTGACCCAAAACTATTATGAACAGGATGAGAGACATTACCCCTGTCTCTCTAGGTATGTTTCAACTTAGATGTGCTCCGATTTATCTCAGCAGCTGAGGTATCAACCCACCAGCCAGATGCCAGAAGCAATATGGGTGAGTGGGTTTGCTCTCCTCTGTAGCCGCTATGAGCAAGGGCCAGCCAGAACCTTAGCTAGCGGACATGGATGTGGAACACCCACACAGACACACTGCTTATACATGTAATACATTTGGATGTAGTTTACCCGGTGAAATGTATTGCTTGGCCCTAAAACATCCCTGTATGCAAAGATACCACACTGTTATAGGATAACAGAAAATCAAGCAAACAAACAAGAACAACAAAAGCTGAGGCGGTCCCTTTATCAAAGCGTGGTTTGTGTTTATTTTAAGAGTGTTCAAAAACCCACTCCGTGCAGTTAGGTTTTACAGCTCCTGAAGATGAGCTCCAGATTCACAGATATTTCTGAGCGTCCCCATCAGCATACGAGAGCTGCCTTCACAGCTGGCCCTGGGCGTCCTTTGGTCTGCCTCTTCTAAATCGGTGGGAAGCCCCCTCAGATCTCCTTTTGCGAACATTTTCTCTCCTGACAGCGGGGAACCACAAAGGGCAAAGCAATGGATCTGCTGCTGGTGTGGAAATGTCCACACAACAATATCGCTAACTAACACAAGTACACGTTCGGGCGGGAAACCTAAGGTTCTACTCATTATTGCTGGACGGTTTATTATTTTTTAAAAAAGAAACTGGAGCTGATAGGAAAAGTGCAGAATGTATGTGTAAGATTTTTTTTATGTGAGAGAAGGAGAAAGAAAAAGAGGGGAGAGAAAGGAAGCAGGGACTAGAGAAGAGAATCAATGCCTTCCTGAGGACACCCCACCGGCACTCACCAGAGGAAATCGAGATGCCGCCAGTTTGGCTGGGGTTCAGCGCCATCTGCATAGTATTTAAAAGTGCCAGCCAAACTCTGAGCTATTTCACTGGAGTTAGTAAAGAAGGGCTCTAATCTATATCTGAAACTCAAACTCTCCCGCTCGTGGGGCGGGCGTGACTGGAAAGAGCTTATGGAGGTCAAGGAACTGCCACCGCGTGGGGAGCCTTTTCCAGCCCCATACAACGTTGAGCTTGCAGGGTCCAGATTCTTTCTCCTTGAATGATGTGGGAATTCTTCCGGATTGTGGGAGGGAAAATGGTATAAGAGAAAGAAAACAGTGCTGGTAGATACTCGGACAGGGAGTATGCTGTTTGGAGGTCTGCACAACCATTAATTCATTCCTCTGCAGTAACCTCCTCTCATATGATTATGTCTATCTACCAAGGAAGTGGCTCCTAGTTTATGGATGAGTAATTCTTGTCCTGATATGATTTTTTCCCTTTAAAATCTACTTATCTGCTCTCATGTAACTCAGTAGTCAAAGGTGGCCCTCACTTTCTTTAAATATGCATGAGGCATTTAACAAAAGCCCAGAGTTAAACAAGATACTGAGGAAACATGGCTAATGGAGAACACAGCTAGCATTTATTGGATGTCTGTTAATACCAAGCTCAGCTTTTCATACAACAAGTTCAATTGACCCTGTCACAAAACCATAAGTGACATCTTGCTATGCCACTCATTGGAAGATAAGGACACTATGTCAGAAGGTATTTATTATATCCTCCTGGGAGGAGACCCCCAAGGTAGCCAGAGCCAAGGCAAGTCAACCCAAGGTGTTGAGCCCTTGAGTCTCTGCCCTCCTGGTGCTGATTACTGTCATCCATATTTTATATTAAAACTAACAGCTTATTGATACTTATCACAGCCTCATGGGGTTACAGGGCTTAGCAAGTACCACTTAGGGTCTCAGGAGCAGCTATAATCAGTTGGCAGCTAGAGCAAGAGTCAAACAGGATGATTCAGGCAGGATATCTAAACTGATCTTTCTCTCAAATTCAGCACTTATTAAAGATAGCTAGGGGGTGATGCACATTCTATCTATCTATCTATCTATCATCTATCTATCTATCTTTACCTATTAATCTATCTTTACCTATTAATCTATCTATCTATCTATCTATCTATCTCTAAAGACATTGTGAAGATAGAACACTAGGGATGCCTTATAGTATGGTGGCATCAGATAATAGTCTTTTTATCAACATCATCATCATCACCATGATCATCATTATCATCACCATCACTATCTCATTAAGAGCTCTTGTACCTCAGTCTGGCCTTGAACTTCTGACCTTCCAGCTTCTGTCTTCTGAGTACTAAGATCGCTGATGAGCACCACCCTACCTGGTTACTTCTGTTTGAGGATTCAAGAGATAGTGCAAGCAGCAGCTTCAGTACTCCCTGTGGTGCTCCTCTCTGCCCAGCCTATGAGCTTGTGAAGTACTGGCCTTTCTACATTCTACTGGTCAAAACAAGTCGTGGCACCAAGGTGGACAGACACAAGGCAGGGAGGGAAACTAGGAAGAATAAAAAGATCCAGAAATTTGGGTCGCTACCATGATGGGAGTCCAGACACTAGAGAAGGCTACGGCAAAGAAGCTAGTCAGCAGAGAAAGACTGGAAGCCTTTCCCTTTATACACCACACAGAGAATATTCAAGAAAAGCCCAATATATAAATGTAAGAAATATAAACGTGAAAGAAAGAAAGAAAGAAAGAAAGAAAGAAAGAAAGAAAGAAAGAAAGATGTGAAAGAGATGAGGGCTGTGTAAATGGCTCACTTAAAAGGGGCCATGGTCTAAACTGGTAGATGAGAAACCCCAGTCCACCAAGAGGACCCACAACGTGTGAGCCCTCATCAGGGCTTGGGTCAGGAATGCCACCTGGAGACTGCCAGCTGACACCTGACCAGCCACTCAGTACAGGACCCTTGGGCTGCACTCCCGCACTGCTGCAATACTGCCCTCAGCCTCTCCCCTCAGCCTCTTCCCTCAGACTCTCCCCTCAGACTCTCCCCTCAGACTCTCCCCTCAGACTCTCCCCTCAGCCTGCCTTCACTGCCTCACATCTCCAGCTGGACAGCACCTGTCCGTGTCCCACCTTCCTTCCATTTGGGTCTGTCTGGACTTGGCTGGTTGTTCCCTATAGAACCTTTCTGGTTACCTTGCCCTGAAAGATGTAGCCAGGGATACCTGGGTTAATCCAAGGGTCCAAGACCTTGTCTGTCCCTGGAAGGATTCAAGAGCCTCATTTTATAGGTTTCAGTGATGTTGGAAAGATACCACCAACCATCACCCCGATCCTTATTGCTTCTGGTGTGGCACTGTGGGCCAGGGCCTAGTCCTGGTCAGTATTTTAATAATTATTTAACAGTGTAGATCTATGTGTCATCTACCAAGTGTCCAATAAAGAAAGAGGAAGCTACAGAAAAAAATTTTAAATATAAAATAAAAGGGGCCATGGACCTCAGCAGAGCCTACTCCGACTCTCAAAATGGTTTTCTTTTCATAACAAGCTGTCTGTATTCCTCTCTAACCATGTGTCCCTTGTCCTTCTTTTTGCCATGCATGAAACACAAGGACCCTGAGACACTGCAGCAGGCATTCTCCAGACTTAGACCCACGCTTATGACATCAGCAGCCAGTGTTTGGGCAAGAGCGCCAACACTTTAGCCTTTCTATGCCACAGCTAAGAATGCCAACCAAATGGCTGGAGTTCTGTGTCTAGTCTGACCAAGGCAAAGCAGTGTTGCTGAAAATAAGCTCACAGGAAATCCTTCCTAAAACAGCTCCCTCTTCTTCAGCAGAAACCAGCCGAGGCGGGACTGAGTCTACATCCTGAGATCCAAGGCAGAGATTCTGCTGACAGGAACTCCGAAAATGTCTGCAAAGACATTAAGCCTCATTAAGTAAGATAAAAATTGCCTTTTCTTCAATTCCTGGATTCCTTAGAAGCAAGTTTAGTCTCCCTAGAATGCAAACACTTTCCTAATTGAATTCTTGCCTTGGCTCCGTTGCTAATTAGCCTTGACCAAGTCACTTCTTAGCAACGCTTTCCCCTTCCTTGAAGGAGAAGCAGGTTGTCCCTCCCTGGGTTTGAGTAGATGATCAATGGGATTCACACACAAAGATAAGCAGAGAACGACAGAGTAGACTCCACCTCAGGACTACTGAGGAGGCCTCCTTGGCCTGGTGGAATCTGCCCCTTCCGCATGGTACCCTCTTCATCTTCTAGAATGGGGTGGAGCCTTCGGACAAGACAACCACATACTCTGTCTTCCAAGCAGGAACATGCTATTTAAGGGAATGTCTAACAACTGGGCTGTGGAACAAAACCTCTAAGTCAGATGTGTGATCTCCTGTCCTGTCCTAGCAGACACTCCAGAGACAGTTGTTGAATGTAACCATTGTTTCTTCTCCCACTCTGTCCTCACAATCACATGAATCTGTTTGACTTTTCAAAGACTCAATTCTACCCCGTGTCTAATGAGAAGGTAACACTTTCATTAACAGATTTCTGCTACGCTGAATGTCATCCTACCTCCTAGGAACTGGAACGACATTTTATTCTATGTGTAATTATTTAGTGCCTCTAAGAAAGCAGGCTTCACATGCCTAGGGTGGGGGTTGGGGGAGAGGCTTGGAATGCCCAACCTCAGCAAAAAGTAAAATAAAAATAAATACATTCCTTCAGAGAACTTATCTTCTTCTGAGAAAAACAGAAAATATCTACCTTAGTAAAGCCGGCTCCGATGGTCGAGTAGAGTAAAGGATTTGAAACCCTAAGATTTGAAAAGTGGCCTTTGCAGCGTTTGTGCTTGAATATTTGATCCCCAAGCTGGGGGTACTGCTCTGAGAGGTTGTGGAACCTCTGAGAGGTGGAACCTCCCTGAAGGAAAAGGGTGGGTGGGCCTTAGGGTTCACACTGGTCCTGCTTCCTGTCTGCTCTCCTTTTCTTCAGCTACCCAGAGGTGAGCGAGCAGCCTCACACTCCTGCCGCCATGCTGTGAGCTGTTTCCACCACCACCGTGGCTTCCCCACCTTGGTATTTTCATACTGGGAGCCAAAAGACCCTTCATCTGTCAGGCGGCTCCTTCAGCCACAGCAGTGAGAAGAACACCTGAGGTAGTGTGTGGGTGATGGAGGGTTTTGGAAAAGACATCCTAGAGAAAAAAGGCATCTGAGCTGAAGTTGGAATATATGAAAGATACTGTCACAGTACGGACTGGGGGAGGAGTCCTAGGCAGGGAGATTAGGAAACACTGAAGACAGAGGGATGACCCTCAAACAGGTCATACAGTACAGCCTGGCATTGGCAAAGCGAGCCTAAGACACAAAGGAGACAAGGCTGTGGGTAAAGAACTCGGGCTTTCAAAGCTCACGCTGACCAGCCTACACCAGGAGGCTGACACTTCTGCCAGCAGTATTCCCGCATTAGAAATATGCCGCCAGAGCCACCCACGTGATGACTAAACAGGATGGGATCACGCGGGATCACACAAGGAGCCTTGAGCAAAGACTCGAAGGCAGTTCATGAAGATCCGCCTTCGTGAAGGCTGGCTCACAAACTGGAACGCAAAGTTAAAACTAGAATTGTCGGAAAGAATTTGCAATGGTTCCCATTTCTCCGGACAGTCCGTGAAATTTCACAAATGTCGTCCATCTGAATACAGATTGGCAGGAAATGGACTGGGACAAAGCAGTTATTTGTAGAAACTCTTTTAGTTCCCCAGGCCCGGTGCCCTTTACCAGTGACCCAACTGGTCTCTGTGTCCCTCAAACATCACTATTAATTCCCCATCAGACATAACCAGTGGTCGGGCACCGGGCTGCCTCCCTTGTTTACACCCCTCGCCACACCTGACTGTTGATTTTCATAAAGTACCGCTGCTTCTAAAGCAATCTCAGGCTAAGGGGTCCATGCTGGAAAGGGTTAAGTCACATCTGACAACGCCTCCAATTGTGTGCATTGTCAGGACGGTAAGGGACTGTCCTGCACTGGCTTCAGAATACTGGAGTCTTTTGATCACCCTGGTGGCACAATTTCATGACAAAATAAATTTCTTTTTATTTCATTTTATAATCATCCTTCCAAATTGGTAACAGGGATGAGCCTTGGAATGGGGTATGAGAGAACTACATTGACTGCCGTGACAATAATTTCTAGTCCGTGAAATCCATTGTCACTACAGAAAGGTGGCTGTTGGTCTGAAGTGTACCCAAGTTCTTCTGAGAAGCAAGAAGTCTCAACAGCATTCCCTGACTTTGACTGCAAATGTGAAGAAAAAATAATCTGTTACCAAAGACTGCATTAAAAATTTTTTTAAAAAGAAGTTTTTTTGGTTTTATCTTTTTAAAAAAAACCCTAAGTGCGTAGTAAGAAACTAAAGCGATTTGAATGACCTATGAAGAAAATCAAACGGCGCTCCTGCGGAAGAACCAGCATGTGGACCTCTCATTTGAAAAATAATAAAGATAATTAAATCATTCTTTTTACTGAGTCCAAGGAAAACCCACTAAGATAAAACCAGTTTGCCAGCTCATTAGGTAAAGTACAGAGAGGCAGCTAGAGTCAGCTTAGTCCCTTGGGGTGCACGGAGCTCCCCACAGGGAAACATCAGTCAGGTGCCCAGGATGTCTGTTCCACGGGAAGCGTCTGTCTCCTTAGCTCTACTTTTATGTAGCCAAGAAAGTGCTTCTGAGAGCCACTTTGACTTGAGGAGAAAGATACTGTAGGTGACAACCTGCGACAGAATCAAGGAATCTTATTGTTGCTGTTCACCAGGTCCACAGAATTCACACTCATTTGCTGAGTTCCATCCATTTTAGTTATACAATGAAGAGCTATGGAAGTCGGCCCCATGGAGGAAGGTGATTTCTGGCCACATTTTAGTGGCCCTTTGGACTCCATCATTGGGCTGGTGATGACTTCCTGAAAGCAGCCATGTTGAGTCTAAGAAGGGGCAGAGCAGAGATGTCTTTAAAAGCAACAAACGGGTCATAACTACAGTGGCAATAAACTGGGTACCTCTGCTTTTGGAGATGTTGCTCGCCTTTGTGGATAAACTGATTTACATCAGGACATGTGCGCTGAATCCTACTGAGAACGTGACATAGAAAACTGGATAAAAGAGCAAACTTAGCTCCAAGCGACTCAGAATGAGGTGTGGAGAAGAGGTGCAAAAGCAAAAGACTACAGTATAGACAGGGCCAGCCCGGGCTCTGGTGCAGACACGTGGAGCGAAGGGATGGAGGGGTAGATCCGAATGCTTGGGAAACACCCAGAGCATGTGCAGAACAAGAACAGAGGTATAGGCTGGCATAGGCAAAGCGAGCGCATCTCAGGAGACACAGGGATCTGCTCTTAGTTTCTCTCACTCAGGGCAGAGTAGACCTAAGCATAGGTGAAGCTGGAGAGCCAGTGGGATGCATCCCTCTATCCTTCAGAATCTCTGGTGGCCAGTTGTGCCCTTAGCCTGCCTTTTTTAAAGCTCATAAGTAATTACATGAATGACCAGAGACTCTTCCAGTCCGTTCAACTCTCCAGGTTTGATCAACCTAGTTAGATTACAAGACTTAAGAAAAGAAACTGTGTCCCCTGTTCTCTTTGTATGTGCCACACAAAAGCAACGGTTACCCAAAGGAAGCAAGCTTGGGAGATTTCTGTCACTCCAGACCATCATTTTAAAGCGATGCTCCTTATAAGTTAAAAGTTCAGTAAAGAAGACCACAGCTCAGGGGGATATTATTAGTTACTAAGTCAGGAGCAGGAGAAAGAGCCTAAGTCTTGCGGAGCAGAAGAAGAAATCGGAAGTTATAACATCCATGACTTCCCAGCTTACTAGGAAGTACAGAATAGCATCAGGCACTCTGGTGGGCCCATCGCCTCTTCCATCAGCCACGGCAAGCCAGAAACAATAGATTAGAGCTCAAATGTGAAGGACTGCAAAAACCACCAACCCGAGACAGTCTGTTCTTTTTCTTTTTTATCTTTTCCTGTAACAATGTTTCACAGCTCGAATTTCGCCATCACTTGTCCTTTTTACAATCCTTTTCACAATTTTGAAACATGTAGCATGCGTTCTGCAGAAAGGGGGGAACAGGATAACACCAGATTTACTCTGACCTTTCTGAGGTTCCAAATTTAGTTAGCCATTTCTATCCTCCTAGTTGTTCAGAGGCTTGTGTGCTTGAACTAAAAACAGCAAACCTCTCTCAAATTACCAGCGCTTAAAAGGTTAAACCATTTATTTTTATCCTACTAGCAGGGAATTAAACTCCAGCATGTCGCTCCTTGCTTTGACAAAGATCGTAGCATATAGAAACTATCCATTTTTACCTTTTTCTGTGTCCCTTGCTCAGGTCTCTCTGAGGATTTCCATCTCAACGTTTACAAGTTGCTAGAACCAGGCTGCTAACGTTGGTAGGTCCCTAATATTACCTTTCTTCCTTGGAGCTTATCATCTTGGCCCACTGAATCCTGGAGTACAGAGTTCAGACTCCCATGAGAATGGATGGAGATTTCAATGGCAGGAGAGTCTGCCCTCAGGACTCAATCAGGAAGAAAGAAACTCTAAAGTTTCTGCTCAGAGCAGCTAACATTTGGCTTCACATACTACCTCTGTGTCCAGAAATATTCAGCACAGTGAGGACCAGCTCCTGTGCTTTTGTATAAAGAGACAGGTGTAAAACAGGAACTTTGGAAGTAAAACTTCCATGGAGTCTGTGGTTTGCATTTATCTTTCTCCTTCTTTCATGGGCTCTCTGAAGATTAATTTTTATCATTACTTTGCTCAGTGTCCCATTTCCGGGGGCACACACACAAAACCTGGGCATCACAATGCAGCCAGCCGCACACTGGCTTTGTCACCTCTGTTGAATAAAACTTCTCTTGAAAGACAAATAGCATCACCAGGGGCTCGGATCCAGGAGGGAGGGAGGGAGACATCCAAGTCCCTCCCAGCCTTGTTCACTTTATTCTCCACCCCTGGAGTACTCTCAATTTTCTGCCCAAATAGCCATGGCTTATCTTTTCTTACCCATTTCAAAACCTGCTTTGAGAACACATAAATGGCTGGCATAGTTTCCTAGCATCAAAAAAGTGAACTGCCCACTCTTCCAAAACAAAGCAAGCCTGCTGGGGTGTTAAAAATGAAAGCATTAGAAACATAGATTTTTGTTTCTTAGAGGAGAATGCTTGGCTTGGCCTTTGGTGGCCTGGCTTAGGTTTTTGTCACCTACGCACTGAGCATTAACCTAGAAAGAACAGGAAGGTAGTGTGGTTAAAATGTGGGCTAGAGAGATGGCTCAATAGCTAAGAGCCCTTGGCGTTCCTCCAGATAACCTGAATTCAGTTCCTAGAACCCACATCCAACGACTCCAACCACATGTAGCTCCAGTCCCAGGGCATCTGACCCCTGCCCCTGACCTCCTCAGACACCTACACGTGTGCACATGCACATGCATATACGTGCATGTGTGTGCTCACACATACACACGCATATATAATAAAAAGAAATCTTTAAAAGTATATATATGGGTGTTAGATGAAGAGACTCAGTACTCATGACAAGATGATTGTCCATGGGATCCCAGCACCTCTGCTCCCAGAAACCGTATACAAGTGATAACAAGCGTCACACATTGTGACCATGTCACCCACTCAAGCCACAGTGGTCTGGGTTTTATAGATGTGCTTGCTTTCTTCCAGGGAGTTTTCACCATGTAAATCATCTCTCATGCCAACAGCAGAAGATACTGAGAACACACACACGGGAGCAGGGGCTGTCTCTGACCCTTTTGTCCTACTAGGTTGCCTCATCCAGCTTCAGGAAGAGGAAGACACCTAACCTTCCTACACAGGATCCATTAGAAAAGCAGGAGGAATGCAAAGAATGGGAGTGAAAGAAAGCCACAGAGCAGGTCTGGAAAGACAGGCAAAGAGCTAGCCTGAGAAACACGGGGACCCGAGTGCAATGCCCAGAAAATAGAAGCCCGCTGCGTGTAGTGAACTAGGTTTGCTATCTCAGCTCCAGGGAGGCAGAGGCAGGCAGATCCCAGGGACTCCTGGCCAGTCAGCCTCATTCACCCAGTGAGCACCAGGCTTGTGTTCTCAGTAAGTCTCAGAAAGGGAAGCTAAGCAGGACTGAGACCCAAGGTTTTCCTCTGGCCTCCACGTGTACACACACACACACACACACACACACACACACACACACACACACACAGAGGACGGGGAGGGAGGCTAGAAACAAACAAAAATATCCCAGAAAGAACCAAGCTAAAGCATCTCGGCAAATGGCAATGATTTTTGCAAAAAGAAGAGTTTGTCAGGACCCAAAGTGGGCTAGCAGCGAGCATGTAGGCACCAAGATGATGTCTGTCTTTTCCTGTGACACGGGTGGCAATGACTGGGATGGAGAGACATTGGTGACATTTTTAAAGCAACTGCCTTCACTTTATTTTTTTCTCACATTAGGGAGGAAGAGAAGGGGAGAGGAGGGAAAAGAAAATAGAAGAGACAGGATGAAACCCCAGACAGACATCTGGGGTTATTCCCTGAAAACCTTGGGCCTACTGTACAGCACTGATGTTATTATAAAGGAAATTCGTGTTCTCCAGGACGGCTCTGCTTTCAAGGGAGGGCCAGGATGGGACTGCTCCCTGGTGCAGAGAAAGCTGCATCATGTTTTATCTAGAGTATACTTTATGCTGTATGTCTAAGAAGGCAACGATGGCCGATGGCCCTGACAATGGAAACCATCTCCCCCAGCAGGAACTTTTCCAGTGTCTATGAATCAGCAGTCCAGAGTTCTCCATTTTCTCTAGCCAAAGAGAAAAATTACTTTAACTCAATAATTTCTTGGGGGTGGGGGGACAAAACAAGGTGATATGTTTCAATAAAAAAGTAAGATAATTCTATCTTATGATTTTATATTTATTTTTATTTCTGTGTGTGATCAGAATGCACACAGAGACCAAAAAGGAAGCATGGGACCCTCTGGAGCTGGAGTTACAAGCAGCCATGAGCCACCCAACATTGGGGCTAGGATCCAGACTCTAGCCTTCTGTTAAAATAGCAAGCTCTCTTAACCAATGAGCCACTTCCCAGCCCCCACCACACGGGTCTCTTTTGAATGAAGCTACTTTCGACAACAAACACACCTCTACTGCTTCTGACCAGACCATCCAGCTTTCCAATCCTTCTCTGCCAAAAGCAGCTAGCATAGGCAGAAGGCCGGGTGGCCTCGAAGCTCTTCTGCCGGATCAATGAGTCTATCACTATTAAACTGTCTCCCATGAGGCCTTGGGACAGGAACTAAAGGATGACAAAGCCTTTTTCAAGAGTGACACAAATGTCTCCTATTTCCACCCTCCCCCACACCTGCTCACGCAGGCAACTCTTAGTAGGTCACACGTAAGACAAGGGCCCAGAAGGAAGAGAGAAACTTGCCAGGAAGAGGGAAGGAGAGGTGAGGGGGCTACTGAGAAGTGGGAAAAAAACAAATATAATTATAATTATACAAATATAACTATCAAAGGATAAAAATCAGTAAATTGTTAAACTATGATGATAAAAGTATCTAGGAGCCAGCGAGATGGCTCAGAGGGTAAAGAGCTTGCTGCATAAGCCTGGTGATCTGAGTTCAGTCCCTGGAATCCACATAAGGATAGACAGAGAGAACCAGCCCCAAGGGCAAACTCTGGCATCCACATGCACATCATGGCAGACACACAGAAAACAATAATATATTTAAATATTCTACTTAAATAAGTAACAGCAAATCAGCGATGTCTTAAGCTGAGAAGTCAGAGAGCTGGGCTGTGTCTTGATGTCAACAGGATTATAAATTTTGTGTAACATGAAATTCATCAATTATGCAAGTTGTACCTCATTAACTGCACATAATTCTACCTCAGTGAAGTATGCGTAGATGAATATAGATAGAGATCATGACACACAAAGGTTTAAAGTATAAGAAAATAATGTGAATAATATGGGGATAGATATGATGAGATAGTGGGCAGAATAAGCAATAATGTTCTTTAGGAAAAACATATTAGGACTAAAATTTGTGTTCTATAAAAATAAAACGTTGGGCAAACCAAGATTTTTAAATTTGTTCTCAAAATATAAAGCAAATCTTGATAGAGCTACAAGGAAAAAAACTAGGAAAATCTATGTTCCTAGTAGGACATTTCAACACATCTTTCTCAAGAGCTGATAGATCAAAGAAAAACATTCAGTACTTTTATATGAGATTGAGTCATAAAATTAAAAACTTTGATCTAATTGGCAGATCTTTAAAAACATACATCTAAACTACTCTTGGTTCAAAAAGGACTAAAAACAGAACTGAGATGATCAAAAGACTGTTTTACTGTCAATCAGAGGGGAAAAAAGAGATGGTGTAGTTGTTTTTAAAAGTATCTGGAGTTGGTGGATGGTTTTCTTTGGTGTGTGTGTGATGCAAGATACAGCGGTGTGCTCCTGTAATGATGGAGAAGGCCCACAGGATACATGGGAGAAGATGCTGGTAGAGGCAGGACGGTATAATTGAAGAGGCAGAGTCCTTAGGAGGGTGAGGATGAAGGAGAATCCAATCCACAGGTAAACAAGTGTCCCTGCTGTCCCTTGTATAAAGGGGATGGAGACATGGACAGCAGGAACACACAAAGGCTGAGTGGGGATGCATGCATGCAGGGTCAGGAAACCACAAGTCATCCTCTGGCTGTTTAGACTTTCTCAACAATGAGCATCTAAATAATCAGGTGAGAGGACCAGTAGGGACAGGGTGGTCTGCAGAGAAGAGGCAGCAGGCTCAGCCTTTGCCTTGAGACAGGATTCGAACTTGACCATGAAAACAATGAGAATGCTCCCAGACAACCCTGCATCCTTGCGATGTCCGGTTTAAGGGGGGCCTGGCGACCAGTTGGTCCGATGTTTTCTTGTGCCATTGTGACTGCAGATTTCCTACACTTAACGAGAGGTTTGTGGTCGGTCCCTACTCCATTCTCTGTGGGCCACTCAGCCCTGCCATACGGGCAGAGAAATGCATGACCCAGACCCTCCAGATTAAGAAGCTAAAGTTTTAAATAAATCATTTAACTGAACTCAGTCAACCAACAATAGGAACCACCAGGAACTACTAACAGGTGGTTCTCCCTGCAAGTTGCTGCTCTGTGTGCTGTCTCTAGCCTCCAAACCAAACCATAACACAAGGAACCGGCAAGGCACATTTAGGAGAGACCGTGGATCAAGTAGCCAAAGGAAAATCAGGGAGCCACGGGGAGAAGACAAATGTACTACAGATCATTGATGGTGGCAAAGATGTGTGCACAAAGCAGTAAATTCACCGTTAAATGATGTCACTTAAGTCAACAGCTCCCCATCCTTCCTGGCTCCCTAACTTTGTGGAATTAGCATGCAGACTTAACACTGATTTTATGCTAAGCATCAAGTTTATAAAGGTTTGCAACGATAAAGAAGAAAAACAAGAAAGGCCATTTGAAATAACTTCACTTTAAAAGAACAATGCCTTCATTCCCCTTGGGCCCTCTGCTGTGCAGTTACCTTAAAATGGAGTCAAACTTAACAGCAGCAACAAAGCTTAGGTCACAAAGGTGTCACTGTAAGAACGGAATGTTAGCTATAAGAACACAGACTGTCTCCCTGTATTTGTGTAAACTGTCCACCTCAGTAGAATTGCAGTGATAAACACCAGCCCCCTTGGTACGTGCAGTGACGACAGACCGTGAACGTGGGCTGGCTCACAGAAGTCCCTGTGTCTTTCTACAAGTTTTTAAGGTTGCTGGAAAAGCCACAGCGATGTGTCGTAGGAACTTGCATCATTGATATCTCTGGAGACATACCTTCACTTAAAGATTCCTGAAGCACAAGGTCAGGCCACTGTTAACAAGACAGACCACTGTGGCCGTGAGATATTAGTGACAAAGAATTGCTTCTAGGAGGTTTTGGGCACAGTCATTAAAAGCCAGGTGTGTGCCAGACAGAACTCAGAGGAAACCCTACAGCATCTTGAATGGGCAACTTCAGGAAGCACACTAAGGTGACTTAAGGACACCTCTTCGGACGATCTGAAACAATGAGAACCAAGTTTAGCGGCTCCATATGCATAGCCAGGGATTTAATTGGAAAAGCGTCCCCCATTGTCTGCTGCCTGGAGGCGGCCCCTTGGTGCTGGGTGTTTTTATTATTTTTAACGACTCTCTTTGTGTATCTTGCCCTGTGTTTACCCCACAATTCCCCTCTTTGTTTCCTTGTCAACACACTGACTACAGACAAGAAGATTCTATTATCTTGGCTTATTCAGTGGCTCTGAGATTGTTTATTAAGAAGATCACATCCGATCGCAACACAGATGTTGGCAACATGTCCTGCCAGAAATAAACATTTCATTTCTTCACTGCAGAGTTCAGCTGCTTCACTTCACCAACAAATACAAATGGCCCCTAAAATATGCAAAAGGTTTGAAAAAGAGGCACAGTTATGCCAGCCTAGGACATCTTTTTTTTTTTAGGATTAGGAAAGGATCATAGAAAGCCATGTTTAAGTATTAATATAGACAGCCAGGTTTTTCAAATTGAGGAAGATTGCTCTGCCTTTCACCACCACTGGGTTCTCCGTGGAAACCCACTCAATAGATGAGAGCATTGAGCCTCTTCAAGGCAGCCCTTGCTTCCGTGTGGATGAGGTGAGCCACAGGCAGTCACAGACTCAGTGCCTCCCAGGATTTTTGCTGGGATGGTTAGGAAAAGAACATTCCTTTTCTTCTTTTTGTTTCTATAAAACAGAAGGCATTAGTGAGTCTAGGCATGGCAGGTACCATGCGTAAAGATGCTCATGGCCCAAAAATGGATGTAAGTCACTCTGGAAAAAGCATATCTCAGACTGCAGAGCCTGCATACAGCTCTTTCCCCTTGGAGGAGGCTCTGTTCAAGGCCAGATGAAGGATCAAGAACTCAATCATCATATGCTGATTCTTGCCACTTGATATAAAAAAACTCTGAACAATATTATAGATGAAAAAAATCCTCAATTCCTGCTTTTGGCATTGCTGTTCTGGGATGCCTGACTGGAAGACACTTAAATGAATGATTTATTTTATGGGGTGAGAGGATTCAGAACCCCACTCCCACCCCAAACCATCACCACCACCACCACCCTCACCAGCTGCCAGGATCTTGAAGCAGGTAGATCCATTACCAAGAGATTAGCAGTTGGAAAGAGACCACACAAGAAGTAGGCCCAGGCTATACCCCTCAATGCCAGACCCTAGTAAGTCCCTTCCTCCAGCCAGGTCACGCCTGCTCAGTCTCACAACCTCACCGAACAGCAGCAGAAGCCCAAGTATTCAAGCACAGAGCTCGTGGGACATATTTCCCTGCTGTGTCATGGGAAGTCAGTCTTTCCCACCCACAGTCTTGGTGTCTTTGAACCTCCTTTAAACCCTAAGGCCAACTTCGATCCCACCCATAATTCACCATGTTCAAGCCATAGTCTGGTCATTTCTACGTCTTAAAGTCAATATATTCACAAATGGAGCAATGCTCAGGGGTATTCCCTTGTGCCACACTGGATCTGCAATAAAGGGCACATGAGGCGAATGGCTCTGCTGAGACCCTCGCCCAATGTCCAGGACAAGAAATTTCAAATCATATTTGACTCTGTTGTCTCTTCGTCTTCACCAACTTCTCACCAAGTAATAACTTTTTAAAAACTGTCTACATTTTCGTCTCGAGTTGCCTTCCTATCGCATTCAATTACGTGTCACACAGAACCTGGGTCAGCTGACTCTTGTTAACCTTCCCGCTGTCGCAGATTCTCGGTCATTTTTCATTGCATCGTATCAACAGTCATTCCATCTCAGTCACATGGGCTACAAACTTGGAAGAATGTCCACTGCTTTTTCTTATTCTCTGTGTTAACCTAGACATCAAGTCGTGTGTGCCTACACAGTGTCATATCTGAAAAGCTACTTGGAAGGGTAAAACTCCAATCAATAAAGGGAAATGCTCATTGGTTTTGCTATATGCTGTCATTTGCCAAAAACATTAGCCTCATTAACAGTAAAAATACTCACTTGATTCACACCTAATACTTACGTGACAGTTTGAATGAGAAATGTCCTGCATAGACTCAGGCCTATGAACCCACAGTCTCCAGTGGATGATGCTGTTTGGTGAGATTTAGGGGATGTCGCCGCCTTGCTGGGTGGGCTGTGAGGGCTCCTAGCCTTCCCTACTCTTGCTGTGCTTCATGTTTGCAGCTAAAGACACAAATCCTCAGCCTGCTGCTCTGCTACCTGACCTTGTGGGCTGTACCTGACCTTGTGGGCTGTACCTGACCTTGTGGGCTGTACCTGACCTTGTGGGCTGTACCTGACCTTGTGGGCTGTACCTGACCTTGTGGGCTGTACCTGACCATGTGGGCTGTACCTGACCTTGTGGGCTGTACCTGACCTTGTGGGCTGTACCTGACATTGTGGGCTGTACCTGACCTTGTGAGCTCACACCTTCTGGAACTATGTCCCCTAACAAAGTCTTCTCTAAGTCGTGGCTCAGGTCTTTGTGTTCTATCACAGCAACAGAAGGGAACCGGTACAAACTCACTAGACCGATTATACTAAACACAGAGAGAAACCGAAATTGACCAAAGTCAAGGAAGTAGAATTCAATGCAGTCTTTGGAGAAATCAATTTGGCTGTTCCTCAAAGACAAGAGTATTGAGTTATCTCAACTCTGACTCCCACTCCTTTGGGGTCCAGAAATAAGATACTCACACATTTGTGCACCCATGCTCATTGGGGTGTTAAGCACAACAGCCGAAAGGAAGAAACCACCCACTGTTCACCAGCATTGATAACAAGAGCACTTCCAAAGAATGTGATGTGTAGATAGAGATCTATAACATTATCCATAAATATCAGTGAAATCTGACACAGGCCACAGTGGACAGGACTAGTGGACACACGAAGTGTGTGAAGTAGCTCAGGAAGCGACACCACATGCATGAGATGTCTGGAATGGGCGAGCTCATACAGACTGATAGTGGAAGTGAGTTGGCCAGGCCAGGTCGGGACAGGGAGAGCTTCAGAGTGTACCTCAGTGATTGTATCATTTCTGCTTGCAGTGACCTAATTAGATGGTGCCGTTGTTACTCAGAACTGTGAATATGATTACTAACTTTAAACTGTATCTTTTTAGAAATATATATTTATTCATTTATTTGTTTGTTTGTTTGTCTGTTTATTATATGTAAGTACACTGTAGCTGTCTTCAGACACTCCAGAAGAGAGCATCAGATTTCATTACAGATGGTTGTGAGCCACCATGTGGTTGCTGGGATTTGAACTCAGGACCCCTGGAAGAGCAGTCGGTGCTCTTAACCGCTGAGCCATCTCACCAGCTCCTTTAAACTGTATCTTAAAATGGTTAAAATGACATAGTCTATGCTTCATGCATTTTTCTCGTGACAATATTTTTATTGCAATGCAATATTCTTAGGATATATTGACAGAGTTCTAACAGTTGAACTCTATATTTTGTTATGATGATGTAAAGAAATTTATAATCAATATAATATTTGTAGAAGCAAAGCATAAAATCATTACAAACCCTAGAAAGATAAAAATTAGGAATATCTAAAAAGTCATTAAGTATACCTGAAAGTTGCTAAGTGATTTTTTTTTGTTGGCTGCTTGTTTGTTTAGAGAAAGGGTATCTTGTAGCCCAGGCTGCCTTGAACTAGATATAAGACTGCAGAAGACCTTGACTTTCTGAGCCTCTAGGCTCTGCTTCTCATGGGCTGGGATTGCAGGCAAGTGCCCCCACAGCCTGTGTCAGCAGTTCCTGTAACAGGGGGATGCAGGATGTAGTTGACTTGGGATCCCAGACATTCTTAAGTCACAGCTAGCTAACAGGCTGCTAATTGTGATTTCTTTCCCATAGCCTAACAACAGAAATACTTTAACGTTCAGTTTGCTATGTACTGGGACCCAAACAACCTGATAAACGTTGATTCACTGACATTTTAGCAGCCACAGAAAACATGTACATTAAATAGAAGACAATGTTTTCCGTTTCGTGCTTAAGCAAACAGGGTTACTTACCAAGTGGCTGTATCACTGCAGGTTCTCACACACCTCAAAGACATTGTTTCCTATTACATCGGCAGGTTCTCAAACACCTTGAAGACATCTGCCACCATCTATCCAGCTTGGCAGAGCTCTGACATTCTCTCAACAGGGATATAACACAATCCAACGCAGAAAACACTGGTTTACATCAAAGTGACTTTCACCGCTCCTGGTAGTGTAGCCTATTCTGTTCCTCTCTCAAGAACTTATAGTCCCTGTATCCCACCGTGATCCTGCAATGGTGCCATGGCTCCCTGGGGACAAATGTATCCACTCAAAAGGGGTCATCTGTGGCTTTAAACAGGTCTGTGGATCATCACTATGTTCTGTGTGTGTGTGTGTGTGTGTGTGTGTGTGTGTGTGTGTGTGTGTGTGTGTCTGGGTCTGTGTATCTCTTTCTCCGTATCTGTGTCTGTCTGTGTGTCTGTCTCTGTCTCTTTCTCTGTCTCTTTGTGTCTGTCTGTCTGTGTGTCTGTCTCTGTCTCTTTCTCTGTCTCTTTGTGTCTGTGTGTCTGTCTGTGTGTCTGTCTGTGTGTCTGTCTCTGTCTCTTTCTCTGTCTCTGTGTGTCTGTGTGTCTGTCTGTGTGTCTGTCTCTGTCTCTTTCTCTGTGTCTGTATCTGTATCTGTGTGTCTGTATCTTTCTCTGTATCTGGCTCTATGTATTTGTCAGTGAGACAAGGGGGAAAAGAAAGCGTTGGTGTGTGATGTTAGAAAACAAGGGGTGGAAACAGGAGTATAAGTGCAGCTTGCTTATAATTAAGAAGAGGAAGGGCCGCAGAGATGGCTCAGCATTTAAGAGCACTGGCTACTTTCCAGAGGAACCAAGTTTGGTTCTCAGAACCCATATTAGGTAGCTCACAACTGCCTGTAACTCCAGCTCCAGATCAGACACACACACACAACTGGCCTCCACAGGTACTACACTCATATTTCTCTCTCTCTCTCTCTCTCTCTCTCTCTCTCTCTCTCTCTCACACACACACACACACACACACACACACAATGGGGGCAAGGGGAATAAGGTATGGAGGGAGACAGAAGAGAAGCCCAGAGGGCCAGGAGAATGAATGGAAATACACAGCTGTGGTGTGTGGGAGGAACCTCTACAAAGTCCCAGAGACATGGGATGTGAGAGGCTCCCAGGACTCAATGCTGGTGACCTTAGCTGAAATGCCCAACAGTGGGGAGATGGAACCTGAAGAGACCACCTACAGTAGTTAGACATGGCGGAGACCCCAGAAGGATGGGGTCACCCACCCATCTTCGAAACTTTTGACCCAAAATTGTTCCTGTCTAAAGGAAATACAGGGACAAGACTGGAGCAGAGACTGAAGGAAAAGCCATCCAGTGACCAGCCCAATTTGGGATCTATCCCCTGGGCAGGCACCAAACCCTGACACTATTACTACAAGCAATGTTGTGTGCAAGCAGACAGGAGCCTGCAGGCATGGCTGCCCTCTGAGAGTCCCTACCAGCAACTGAGTGAAACAGGTGCAGATACTCACAGTCAACCATTGGTCTGAGGTCGGGTACCCCTACTGAAGAGTTAGGGGAAGGATTGAAAGCACCGAACCCCATAGGAAGAATAACAGCATCAACTTACCTGGACCCCTCAGAGCTCCCAGAGACTAAGCCACCAACCAAAGAACATACAGAGGCTGGTCTCAGGCTCCTGGCACATATGTTACAGAAGACTGCCTTGTCTAGCCTTGGTGGGAGAGGATTGTGTAATCCTGTAGAGACTTGATGCCCAGGGAAGGGGAATTCAAGAGGAGGGGGATGGTGGGGAGGTGAAGGGGAACTCTCTCAGAGACAATGGCGAGAGAGGAGGGGGTTAAGAACTCTGGAAGAAGACAACATTTGGAATGTAAATAAATAAAATAATTTAATAAATAGATAAATAAATAAAAATAGGAAATAAAGGAGAAACTCTGAGCTGTTCGCTATATCGACCCACTGGTCCAGGAAGGCCCACAGAAGACTGAAATGGAAGCCAGATGTTCCAAATACACCCTGTTTGGGAGAATTGGCTTAGGAGACTTAGGCATATTTTTCATAATTATGAAACAAATTTTGAAAGCTGTCTTGAAAAAAAATGTAAAACTAAATAAACGAACTTACCTGGATATTGATTTTGCGGCATAACCACAGTGTGAAGATTTCCTGAGACCTTAAAATACAGGGATTGAAACTGTGTGGGAAAACCCTGCGAGGCAATAACCAGATGCGTGTTAGACGTTCTGCGAGCGACCCTGCCCTCACAGCACTGGGACTCAAACCTAGAGCTCTGTGCGCCCGCCAGTGGGCCTGGCCCTCCACCCTCCTGGCTCCACCCCAGCCTTCTGGGGTTTGGGGACTCGTTCATTCCACTCACCTTCTCCCGACAGCCTCTTTCAATTCTCAGCAAAGAGCATCAAGCATCTCACCCTTATATACTTTACCGCTGCTTGTATTCCAGGATTAGCTCTCCAGAAATGCCTTAGGATCCATTCCAGGGGCACGGAAAGCGCCCCCCACCCCATCCCTCTCACCCACCCCCGTCTCACATGTCTGCATCTGCTCTGTATCCGTCTACTCCGAAATCCATTCCCACACACTGCACCTTGATTTCCTCAGGACACATTGCCCAGGTCCTGCAGGTTTTCAGTAGCCAAGTCTCTTCCTCCCTTAGAAGGGCCATAACTGAGGAGGGAGACCGGCCACAGCAAAGCTTGGTTCAGAATAACATGGGGACGTCTGGGCAGATCCGAGGAGGGCAGACTGTGCCATATTAGTGACCATCTCAGTGCAGGCTCTGTGAGGTCTCTAGGCCAAGGAAGGATCTATCTTCTAGAAATGAGAAGGAGCTAATTGGGTTGACTTTATTGGTTCAATGGCTAAACAGAATCTAGATGTTTGTGGGCTCTAAAGTACATTCACCTAGACATCACCAATTTATTTTTAAATTATCATCTCTTTCCTGAAGAGCCAGACTTCATTTCACAAAACTTGGTTGGGCCTTAAGGATGGAGTTATTTTTTCTCACGCCTGTGACCGCACAGCCATTTTCTAGGCTCTCACCAGTGATCGGGTGGTGTTTGGCAGTGATGCAGCTGTTTGGGTGTCATACATACAGTGTTAGTAACCCCTCACCCATGTTCTGCAGGCGTGTCAAATAAATTCATTAATAATAATAATAATAATAATAATAATAATAATAAAATGTAAGTATTTTCAAGAGTCATTTATGATAACTGACATGAGATTGGCATGAAGTTTATCATTCTGAGCTGTGTTTTCATTAAACTGGATAATATATAAAGAGGAAGTTGGAGTAGGAGCAGCCCTGGACAGTGGGCAGGTCACCATGTACTGCCTTACAGAGGGTGGCCCACCTGGCCTGATCCACCCTAAGAACAGAATGCTTCACCGGAGGGGATCTGAAAACACACTTGCACGTCCTCAAATGGCAAGAAGATTCCTTCACCACACAGCCTGCCCTAGAGGATGCCCTGCACCTCTCTCATCCAGCATCCGGCACACAATTCATCTCTGCTTACTGAGCCTCTCCATCCCAGCGCAAGGCCAACAGTCATGTTTAATAGATGCTCCTGGAAGTGTGAAGCACAGCCACGGTCCTTGGTGTGAGATGATCCTGTGGCAGTGTGGCCTGTAGAGGGTCCTCGGGGAGAGATATGCTCGTGAGTTAACGGAGGCCTCCAATGGAAAAGACCAGAGGTGGCTTCCGGATGAGGTCGTATGGCCTTCTGAGGCATCTTTTACTTGTGGTGAAGCACACTTGAAACTGGCCTTTAAAATGCCTTTGTAGGCTTAAATTTTTACCTTTAGGGAAAAAAAATGGGCCTGGCAGGTAAGCCAGTGTGAAAGGAGAAAGAGATGAAAAATGTGTGTTTATTCTTCTCGTGGGAATTCCTGGCCTAAAAAGGAAAGGCAGATAACTTTACTTTTTTTTCTTTTCTAAGAATCACCAGAAAGTGGTAGCAGCCTCCAGGAGTCTGTGTGTGGCCTGTTTGATGTGGTTTGGGCCTGAAGAGAAGCTAAAGGCTAAATGTATTTTAAGTTGGCTAAAACTAATATAAACACATCCCCAAGGCCGTTGTTCCATTAGCTGACAGCGTGCGCAATATTAAAAACATGGTAAAAACAACAGACGATTTGCAGTGTTGTACATTTGAGAGTCATTTATGCAACACCCAGTTTCTGAATGCAGACTCAAGTAAAAAGGTTCTGTTGTTTCATAAGGGCAGGCACGTTTACACAAACACACAAACAAATACGGGTTTTTTAAAGTATGTCTTACAGGGTAAGATAGCTGTATTTAGGCCATCAAACATGCATAGGAATTTGTGACACAAGCACTGACCTTTATGGAACACACCCTGCTTGTTTCTGAAATCAAATAGAGGGGGGCAGGCCCAGATCGAGATAAGAAAAGACTGCCAAACTTCTGGGTTTTCTCTCATCCACATCTCAAACCAGTTTAGACTGGAGAGAATTTTTACATTGTGATTTTTAGTGTGGTCCTCTAAACAAACAAACAAACAAACAAAAAACATAGATATTGGCCAATATATTAGTAAACAGCGTTGTGAATGCTGACTCTAGGAGTCCAAACGCTGTAACCTCACTATCCAGCATGTACGCGCCTAAAGACTGAAGTGACCCTTTGACACTGAAGGGCAGAGCACTGAGCTTCTCCATCCCTTTGTCTTTGAGCAGTGAGAAGCCTGTTCATTCTTCTCGCAGGCAATTCCGCTGGAGTTTTTTAGCGACATTTGCTTCATTTCTAAGATGCTTAAGTAGGTCTCTGTGTGACAAACACCCCATTGCTACAGAAGAATCAAAGCTTGCTCTGAAGCAGCTATATGGTCAGAACCACTGAAATAATAAATTCAGGGACGGTAAAGCAAGAGAGGATGAAGAACAGCCGAAGCTCCTGGGACTGGGGCTGCCATAAAGCTGTACAGCCATTACAAACAACTTTTTAACAGCTTTAAACGAAACTGTCTCCATAGCTATACTATAATCCAGAACCTCTCCTGTTGTACTTATTTCTAAAAGAAATGAGTGCATGTAGTTACAAAAGATACCTTCACTACAGAAGAGTCTTTAGTAGTACTCCTTAATATCGCCACACCAGAAACACCTCCAAAATCCATCAACCATATACTTGATTTTTTAAGACAGACAGAGTTTCTCTGTGTAGCCCTGCTGTCCTGGACTTAGGCTGGCCTTGAACTCAAAGATACATCTGCCTTTGCCTCCCAAGTGCTGGGATTAAAGGCATGTGCCACCCTGCCCAGCTTAAATCATTCTTTTAGATGAATTTTGTATCTTAATTAAAAGGCTTGATGTTTTTATGAAGATTATGTAATCACCTGTCTTCTCTCATTCTTTAATTGTCTTCTGCACATTTGTATCTGGAGACACAAAGAGTTTGTATGACCTGGTAGCTAAAGCAAGAGCCCTTGAGTCTGGAAGATGTCCCTCTGGTCCTTGTGGAGAGTGACATACAGAAGCTGACTCTGACGCTTACATACAGAGGCTTTGGTGACCACCTTGGCTAATGGACCCACAGTCACTGTTTGGCTTTGTCAGGACAGAGCCTCCCTTCTCCATTCGTCCTGCTCCTGTCATTTGCTGAGTGTCTTATAACCATCCATTCAGGTCCTTAAGGGGTCACCTCCTTGTCCTATGGCATAACTCTGAGTCAATGAACATGTCATTGAGGAACAGAAGAATATTCACGTGCACAAGTAGGTCATATTGCTGGACAGTGGTGCTCTAGCATCTGAGGTGGGCCATGCACCCATGCATTATGCTGGTTCCATGAAGAAAACACCAAACTGCTTGTCAATATAAAAGCTCCTATCTTTGAAACCTCTTCCTGGTCTATCTATCTATCTATCTATCTATCTATCTATCTATCTATCTATCTATCTATCTGTCTGTCTGTCTGTCTGTCTGTCATCTATATCTCCTTCTCCATCGTGCTTCCCTTTCCTCTCCCCTCCCCCTTTCTCTCTCTCTCTCTCTCTCTCTCTCTCTCTCTCTCTCTCTCTCTCTCTCTCTCTCTCTCTCTCTCTTTCTCTCCTCCAGGCTCTAGAGCAGTAAGTCTCAATCTCCCTAATGCTGCAACCCTTTAGTATAGTTCCTCATTCGCATTGTGTTGACCTCAACCATAAAATTATAAAACTATTTCATTGCTACTTCATAGCTATAATTGTGCTACTGTTATATATTGTAAGCTAAATATCTGGTGTGCAGGATATCTGATGTGTATCCCTGTGAAAGCGTCATTTAACACCTTGCAAGGGGTTGAGGGGACCCACAGACTAAGAATCACTTCTCTAATGGGGGCCATTATTCCAACTTCAGGACCATTCCATTTTCTCTCCTTTTCTGTTCTGCCCTTATGCCTTCCTAAAACCAGAACTTATCGGTGTCTTTCCATTTTCAATTTCTGCATGATAGCCAAATTCTTTCAGAGAACAGCAGTCTCTGTTCTCGGCAAGAAAAGCAAATGTACTTAGCTAAAATGCCAGCATTGGCCCTCTTGCGTGCGCCTTTTGGTTCACAGCTTTTCCTGTGAAAATGCTACTGCGGTCAGGAACCTTACAGCAGGCCCCTCTTATCATCATGGAGGTGAATCTTTCCTCAGATCCACGTTAGGAGTGGATTGTGTCAAGTGGTGCATGATCTCTAAATGGGATAGATGATGTGAAGTGTCCACTCAGGGATCCTGTGTTTTGACTCCTGCCACTCGTGCCGCAGTAGTCTCTCTCCACATCAATTCTGCGGGAATCCTAGTTATAGCTATGTAGAGTGCTGCTAATGACATGTTTTCATGGTCCAGGGGCATTTGTTTTGATATGTAAGTGGTGGGTTTCTTTCTTGCTCACTGAATCATTCAAATATGAGAGCTCTAGAAGGGCAGGGTTCTTTGAGCTTATTGGATCTTTTGCATGACATATTCTATCATTTTCCATACAGAGGTTAAATGTTCCCTGGGTTCTTGCTATATGTGTTTTCTATATTCTATTATGTCTTTGTATGTAGGGAGGATGTATTTGTATGGGTGCACATAGATACATGGGTGCACATATACATGTGTGCCCATACCTGTGGAGGCCAGAAGTAACTTTCTCAATTGCTCTTCATTTTATTTTAACAGACAGGACTCTCAGTGGGCTTGTAGGATGCCAGTTCAGCAAAGATGCAGCCAGCAAGCTCCAGGGATCCTCCTGTCTCTGCATCTTCAGCACTGGTATTGCAGGCACCCTCCTTCATCCCTCCATTTTTATGTGGGTGCTGGGGACCTGAATTCTGGTCCTCATGCTTGCTTGTGGGATATGTACTTCACCTAGTCAACCATCTTCCCAGCTTCCCCATTTTCTTATCTAAAGTGGTATTGGATCATGCCAGGGTCTGTGAAGAAGATGTGTTTATATTTCAAGGGTTCTAATGGTTGCCCAGTGTCTGATGTTAGTTAGCATCACAATGGTGATGGTGGTGGACAAAGCCAGGTTGACAATGACTTGACAAGCTTATGATTCAATTCATGGTTGTCTCCAGGCCTTTGAACCTGCATTTCAGGAAGCTTATCAGACTTACTAGGAGTTAATTATGAGAAATGTCCAACGGTCAAAAGGTAAGCAACCTTTACCACAGTAGCTATGAATGATAACGTTTCGTTATACTTGCCTGTGGATAACATTGGCTTCTGACTTAAACCAATCTGATTAATTTCTGTCTTGTCTTTGTTGCTAACTCCCTGTGCAGCCCTGAACAATAACCTCATGTGAGCTTTTTACCGGCTATAAACTGAAGATGCACCCTTGACTGGGCTCCGTAGGCTGAGGGAGATGACGTTTACTGCATGCACTCTGCCGCCTCAGATTTCCGCACTCTGCCGCCTCAGATCCTGGTGTGCTTAGTCTTGCCATCTGTGCGTCCTCAGGCCACGTCATCAGCCCTCTCCTTGCCTCAGTTTCCTCCTCATAAAAAGGGGATGATCGTTGTACTTTACTGGGTTGGTATGTAAAGTGCATAGCTCGGTGCCAGGCACATAAATGCTCAGCAAATGGTGGCTATTTGTTTTTATTGTTGTCATTATCATTCTCTTCAGCAATTTTCTTAAGCTTCCTTATCCCAAGCCCTTCTGTAGAAAATTGGCTGGGATGCTTCCACTATTATTCCCTCTCTATAGTCATGCTGTGGTATTTGAGCTGCCCTGTGATTGAATCTGCCAGGCATTTCTCTGGGATCCGCGTGTGGAGAGGCAGGGATTCCTGCCGACAGGAGCCCCTAGGGATGCTGCTTGGGTTTGGGCCAGCACTCCTTTCTTCTCCCTTAAGAGTCCCAGGGATCGGTCCACCCACTCTCTCCTGCTTGCCACCACCTGTCCTTCCTCTTATATTTGTCTTCTGTTCTAGATAACACGTGTGTGTGTGTGTGCGCGCGCACACACACACACACACCTCAAGTGTTCAAAAGCAAAGGAAATAGTGAAGATTATAGAATCAGTGGTGTCGGAGATGGCTCTTGTGGTTAAGCTTTCCATCAGTTTGAGCATGCGCAGAAATGGACCCTTTGAGTGACTCTATTGGTCTCAACCCTTCCTTGATGCTCCCCTGTGTTGAACATTATATCTCACACATACGATATATATAATACTATATACATTGTATCATATTTATTGTATATCATGTGTCCTAGTTTGCTTCTCTGTTACTGTGATAAAGCACTAAACAAAGCAACTTGGGAAGGAAAGGGCTTATTTGGCTTGCAGGGCACTGTGGAAGGCAGCCAAGGCAGAAATCAAGCAGGGTAGGAACCCAGAAGCAGAAACTAAGCTGGAGACTATGCAGGGACGTTGCTCAATGGCTTTCTCTCTGGGGCATGCTCATCCTACTTTCTTTTATATTCCTGCCTCACCTCCCCAGTGGCTACACTGCCCAGAGTGAGCTGAGCCCTCCCATATCAATTGTCAATCAAGAAAACACCCACAGATTTGTCTACAAGTCAAGTTGACTGAGACAGTTCTTCAGTTGGTGACTGTAGTTTGTGTCACGCTGACAGACACTAACCAGCACATATATTATACCATGTGTACTGTCTGTGGAGGCATAGCAGGAGTGCTTGTGGTACTGTCTGTGCTCCATACCACTGAGAATGAGGTGTTACAGCCGACGTAAGGGTCACATCTGAGGATAACTTTACTGTTGGACATGCTTTAGTCAGGGTACCTACATCCTCCAGTGTCATGGTCTATGTCACAACCTGCCACATGCGTGTTGTATGGAATCCTGGTTTGACTGCTTCAGGCTGGGTGAGTCCTATATGTTACATGGCACAGAACTGCCTCACCCGTTCACCATAAGCAACTAGCACAACAGAGTTCAAATGTCTCCTTTTCTCTTATATACCTGCTTTCCTTCTTTATTCTCCACCTCCCTAGTTCCAGTGGCAGCAAATCTTTTAGAAACACTGAAAAGAGCCTGAAAGTCACAGCATAGATGTAGCAGCTGAAGACCATCTAATTTCAAAGCCCATGCTCTTAGGGAAAGAGCCAATAAATTATGGGATAGAATCTAAAACCACAGACCATCTGACTTCAGAGCCTGCCAAGAAGTCTTAGATTTAATGGGATGAATGTTTTATTTACAAATATGAGTATGTAACATATGAGACTTTCATCTCTATCAGTCTGTCATCTACCTGGGACAGGGTGGACACAGAATGGGTGGGAGGGATGGAGGGGAAGGGTTGCCAAGAGAGGGGGGAGAGGGAGAGGGAGAGGGAGAGGGAGAGGGAGAGCCCAAAGCCAGCTTCTGAAACTCAAAACAGTATTGGGTACTGACATTGCAGACCCCAAAACTGGGTTTTGTTGGAAAATAATAACAAAAAGAGATAGATTTCTGTTGACCCTATTTGAAATAAGATCTCAGTAGGAACTGTTCCTCAACTCCAACCCAGCCAGAGGAGACAGAGCTGAGCACTAGCATTCTTCTTGCTACTTAATCACTGTGGCTAAAATGTGGTGAGCTGCCTCACAGCTGGAAGCCACAGCTAGAGAAGGTTTGCCACCATGATGGACAGGGCTCTCAAACTGAGATACAAAGTAAACCCTCCCTTCCTTAGGTCGCTTCCGTCAAGTATTTGTCACAGCAACAGGAAAGTGACTAATAGCTAATTATCTAAGTGGGCTAGTAAGAAACTATGCATAAACTTGGAAAACTAATTTTCACTAATGTAAAGTAATATATAATAATGAAATATTATGAATAATGAAACGGTGATGTATATAATTGAATACTATTTACCTCTAAAGAAAAAATGTAATCACAAACTATGTAGAAAAAAAGGGTGGATTTAAACTATATAATATTAAGTGAGGTCACACAATCTTGGGGGGTGGGAGTGCATGCTTTCCCTCACCTGTGGAGCTTAGCAAATAACTAACATATGTAATCAAAGGTGCACGTGAGTACAGCGTAACATGTAGAAAGGGGGATGATGGCTAAATATTGGGGGATGTGGAAGGATGGGATGCCTGTAATAGATACAAGTTATGAAAGAAGACATAATGCTATTTGGGTTTTTTGTTTTTGTTTGTGTTTTTTAGAATTCCAAATCTATCATTGATTTTCAGTTTTGATACTGGATAAGTGCACAAAAGTGTACCTGATAGTAAACATATAAAACCCATGTGAGGGGATGGAGATTTAGCTCAGTGGTAGAGCGCTTGCCTAGTGCTGGGTTCAGTCCTCAGCTCTGGGAAAAAAAAATGTGAATCTCCAGAGATTCAGAATGACTCTTCTAAATGTATAGATTTTCAATGAGATCTATAGACTTCTGATCTAGTTAATTTAAATGTGTGATCTTTTAATTTTTTTTTAATTTTTAAACTTTATTTTATCTTATGTGATGAGTGTTTTGCCTGCATGTATGCTTGCACCACATATGAACATTGTGTTCTTGGAGGTCAGAAGAGGGAACCAGATCCCCTGGAACTGGATTTACAGATGGTTGTGAGCTGCTGTGTGGGCGCTGAAAAAGAACCCAGCAAGAACTCTTAACCACTGAGTCACCTCTCAGACCCAAGTGTTGAAGTTCTTAAACTTCCTTTTATTGTTGATAACTAGTTTAATAAGACTTTTACCCACAACCAAACCAAGTGTCTTAGATTCCCTTAACATAGCCTGGGATTCGTAGTGGTAGCCATCACCACATAGAGTATATTAAAGATGAATATACACAAATGATAATGTAACTACTTCATCCATTCACATGGCAAAATACAAATTTAATGTCCTGGGGCTCATTTTCAAAAACAGAACTATCATATGTAAAATTATAGAAATATGTTGCTATATCTTCAATGTTTTATCTCCTAACTTACATGAGCAGGTGTGAATGACATTCTAACAATTTAAAGTTACCTTAGATCGGCAATAAAAAAACAATAACATTAAAAGAATATGAACAGGCTAATTGTACAGCCCTATTTTTGGAGCCAGGTAACTCACTTTTTTGCAAGAACTTTGTAAAGAGAAAAAAAAAAAAACTACATGAGTTGAGGCTTGTAAAGTCATCGTAATGGAGAGGTATAACGCTGTGGAGCAAATGGCACTGTGTGTTTTTCAAGTGAGGAAACTGACACAGCTCTCTAGCTCTCCTGAGTCCAGACCTTCTATTGATCCAACCCCAAAGATGGCAGAGAAATAAATGTGAGAATAGTGTACCTCGCCAGGCGTGGTGATGCATGCCTTTAGTCCCAGCACTCAGGAGACAGACAGAGACAGGAGGATCAGTGAGTTCAAGGCCAGACTGGTCTACAAAACATGTTCCAAGATAGCCAGGGCTACACTGTGAGACCCTGTCTCAAAAATTGGGGGAAAAAAGGTAGTGCATCTCATAAATTCATGTAAAGGATAATAAAATGGTCAGCTTGAAGTTAAAAATAAGTAAATAAATATATAATGCTCTAAAAAGAGAGGTGTTGTCAGTGCTTTCTAGGAGGTTAGGAGTGGGAGAAACTGGGGGATGCCCCTGTTTAACCCCACAGCAGTGAGTGTGTGGAGCACTGGGCATTCAGGCAGAGGTAGGGAATCCCGTCAGCAGATGCACTGGGTACCCCACGTCCCACTCCTTGCTCCATCTTTCCTCAAAGGGCCAGGAGATTACAGCTGAATAAGATAAAGTCCCTTGAGAAAGAAAAAAAACCAGGCTATAAATTCAATCACAGCCCTAATTTAAATAAACAGGTGTGGCGGCTCACTTTTGGAGTCCTGCTGCTGGGACAATGGAAACAGGGTTGTCCTGGAGGCTCGTGGGCCAGCCAGTCTAGCTTACTTAGTGAGTTCAGGTCAAGGAGAGACCCTGTCTCAAAAAAAAGAAATGGATCGTCTGAACACCACCTCAGGTGATCACTGGCCTCCATACATGTTGGTAACTGCATGCACACAGTACATATACATGAAAATGTATATACACATATAAAAAGAGAAGAGGGAGAAAAAGGAGATGTGAATGAGGAGAGAGGACAAAGTAAACAATGAAAGAGAAAAAGAGAAAAACAGACAGAGAGAGAGGTGCCAGGGCACGGGCTCTCTAACCTGAGGAACGTCTGTCTCAGTCCCCAGGAATGACTCAAATAAGCTTTGGTTTTGTCTCCTGCCTCTGCCAAGCTAGTGGCTTCTTGGTTTATTTTTAGATCGCGCACTAATACAATTATGGTAAGTTGAAAATGCCATTAACTTGGAAATGCACTGGGTCACCCGCTGACTCAGCGGCCCAATATCTTGTCAAGTGGGGACTGCTCACTCTTGTGCTCTCCTGACTCCTTACTCTGCTGGCGTCAAAAAGAGCAGCCTATCTTTCTATCTACTGTCTATACTGTCTACCAGCAGTAAACTTCAGACTTTCAGTGAGAGTCCTACCATATATCGTTTCACACCATCGGAAAGTTTAAAAACTTTGTGGGTTGAAGCGTCACAGGGTGAGATTGTGTTCACATGGCCAGAAAAAGCTAATTTACCCTTCTAAGTAGTTTAAGCTGCAGCAGAACCTGGTCCCCTTAGTGGTGAGGAAAGGGTAACTGTGCAGACGGCCCATGCCAGGAAAGGCACAGAATGACCTAGATCTAAGAGTAACCTTAAATACTTTAAAGATGTGTGTGTGTGTGTGTGTGTGTGTGTGTGTGTGTGTGTGTGTGTGTGTGTGTGTGTGTGTGTGTGTGTGTGTGTGTGTGTGTGTGTGTGTGTGTGTGTGTGTGTGTGTGTGTGTGTGTGTGTGTGTGTATACAGGTGCCTGAAGGCACCAGCAGAGGGTGTTCGATCTTCTGGAGCTAGAGGCACAGGTGGTTGTGAGCAGCCTACACATTCTGGGTCCTGAGGAAGAGCAGCAAACACTCTCAACTGTTGAATCTCTCTACAGCCCTTTTCATGGTCCCAAGGAGATAAGGGAAGACAATTCTGACAGAAAGACCCATAAGGGCCCAACTTGACGTATGCAAATGAGATAGCTATGCAAAATATGATGCATTGGGCATAGCAGTGCACGCGCTCCGTTTCAGAACCACTGAGGTAGCAGCCTCGGATATCAAGGCCAGTCTGGACTACAGAGGGAGACTTTGTCTCAAAATACAAGGAACTGAAACAAAACAAAGAAAAAGAAAATCCCTCTGATAAAAACAACAGACAAAGGAAATGGCCCTGTGGTAATTCAGTCAAGAAACCAGATGGCACCATTGTTGCCCTTACGAAGGACTAGCAAAGGATGAGGATAAACTCCCAGAAGGGACTTAGTAATACTTACTAAAAGCACACGTATCCTAAACTCCAGTCATCCACTGCTGAACACAGACAAGCCGAAAGAGAAGCAGGCATATTTACATAAAAGTGCACATAACAAGACTCCTCCTGACAGATCTACTGAGGGAATGGGTAGCAAGAGACCACTCAGGTGTCCATCTTCAGCACTGTTAACACAATGCATCATAGGTACTCTGCAGCAATGCATCATGGGTACTCTGCAGCAATGCATCATGGGTACTCTGCAGCTGGTCTCTAACGGGCAGGTGGCTGTGTAGGACCGCCCCAGGTAGAGAGTACAGAAAAGCACTGAATTTTGGAGCCTCTGGTAAGAGAACAAAATGAGATAAACGTCAGAATCACAGGATTGGTCACGTCCGTAAATCCTTGGATTAGTATGAAGGCCTTTACCAACTTTCCCACAACACTCATACACAAAATCAATATTGTGTTATCATAATTAAATGTACTAATGAGAGATTGGGCTTTCAAAAGATGTATGTGCCGAGAGTGCCACGTCCCCACAGGGGGTAATCATAACATTCTAACCCACCTCGCAGCACAATAAGCTGCATTATTAAGTAAAATTCGGCCTCGTGGTCAGTTTGGATTGGGTTGGACGGGATATCATTTTGACTAGAAGGCTACACACTATTCTCTCTGTGCACTTTTCCACTGGACTTAAAAACAGCAAATATTAGCGGGCCTAATGTCGAGAGACAATTTGTTTTCTCGGCTGAGCTGTTTTCCTAGTAGAACATATCCCCGCCACCTCTCCATGTGGAAACCTGGATTTGGCCAAGATTTGTGGCAGTTACTTCATGACCAGGTGGGCTGGAGTCTGCTTCTCCAACAATAAACATTTTGTGAGCTGCCATTGTGACTAAAAAGAGCCTTTATCCACCTACAAGTTCTGTCCCCCGTAACTCTACGAGAATTCAGTCATGGGGGAAAGAAAATAAATACGTTATGCCACCAGGTATGAAATGCAGGCCACAGGTGCATAAAACACACCATCCTTTATTATTATTCCATAATAATGTAATTTCTAGTTTTGCCTCCCAGTTCTTCAAAGTCTGCCTGTGGCTTGCTTGGGAATCCTGGGGGTCTGGGGAAAGGTCAGACATGAGGAAGTAGCATCGGGGTCTTGATGTTTGTTGCAAGTGTGTCTTCTGAGACACCCTGGCTCCGCTGGACTGATGGGATGTATTGGGTTATCAGTATGTGGACCACGCAGAAAGGCAAGTTCTAATGCATTGACTCCAGATGCAGCTGTCTTGGGCCACCTCATACTACTCTCTTGATGCACAAAGTCATGCTGGAGGCCCGGGTATCAGCAATGATGCCTGTAATGTCATCTAATACCAGGCCTTCCTCCCTGGAGCCCTCACTGAGAACTACACTCTATCGAACAGACCCAGGCTCCCATGACCCTGGCACTCCTTCCCTGGCAGTCTTCCGTTCCTGTCCCCATCAGTCCACTAGGATTATTTTTGCTCTAGAGCAAGAGGACTTCTTGTCAACATGGTTTCTACCCATAATACACAAAGTTGCCTCCACTACCCTGAAAGGGAGAATTACTTCCCTATATATTACATATGATGTGTGCACTGTACATATTTTGTGTCGCTAATACAAGCAATGCATGAGAATCTGTGTATAAAATAACATCCGGTTTAAATAAGAGCTTGACGGGACTGGGGAGATGGGTCACATGCACAAACACGAGAGCCTATGTTTGTGTTTATATCCTGCATTCATGAAGAAAGCCGGTGTGCCAGGGTACGTCTGTAACCCCCAGAGCATGTCTGTAATTCTGAACTGGGAGATAGACAGGAGGAGCTCAGCCAAGTGGGGAGTTTACAGTTCAGTGAGATGGCCTGTCTCAAAACAGTGACTTGGAGAGCTGCAGAGAAAGACAGCGATGTCACCTACATCCTCTGGACATGCCCATGCACACACTCACACACTCGTGCACGTACACATGCATGCATGCTCCCGCTTACCCCATAGCATATATAAACACACACAAAAGCAATAGAGCTTAGCAGACACGTCGGTCAAAGAAAAAGGCAGGCATGGCATAGAATACTGAGATCAGAGGCAGAGCAGAAATACACATGATGGAGAGAACTTGCATTCTAACCAAGTCCCTGCAGATGCAAGGGTGTATTACAAAAACCACATTTGTTAGCGCTACTCCTGATAGTCCTGCACTTAACCTGGAGTGCTTCAGTTCAGCCACACCATGCCACATTGACCAAACTCCAACTCAAGCTGAAGAAACTAAATATTTTCCTGCGACTGAAGTGTGGAAAAGGCAGGGTCCTCGCAGTCCTGAAATCGCAGAGTCAACAAGGCTGAGGCCTGAGACTCCCTGTCTTTGCTTATCAGTCTCATCGTCAAATCACAGCAGTGCTGTCTGCAGGGATGGAGCACCTCTGCTCTGACCTGAGTGTGCAGAGCCCTCAGTTGTATGCCGAACCCCTTTTCTTTTCAGGATTATACTACGTGGCTCATACTAGCCTCAAACTAACGATCCTCTTGCCTCAAATGCTAATTACAGACGTAATTGGCACGATACGGGTTCCTGTGTGAACAATCACCAATGTATTAAAGAATTGGGGCCACTGAGGAGGTGGTTAAGTCATAGACAGAATTCACACTTCATAAAGGGCGTGAAAGGACCAGTTGCCCACCACATGGGCACACTGTTCATTCTCTCTGGAGCACACGGCAACAGGTGCTGTGTGAAGATGTGTCCCACTAAGATGAAAAAGCTAATAGTATTTATTTAAATTTAGGAGATAAAAGAGAAGAACCCACTCACTCACATCTACACTTATTTGGAATTCTGATGTGCTGATTGGCTGACCTCTGGAGAGATGGCTGGGTGGACCTCAGAAGGAAGAAAAGGCCAGAGACAGAGGTCTGATCTGGGTCTCAGACATCAATTACATCCTAAGGACATGGCCATCCTACACAGAGTGAGGCCATCAGCTAGAAATGACTCGTAACTTACAGATTCATTCCAATTCTAATTTTTTTCCCCACAGAATTAACTAACGATCCAATTTTAGCTATGATTTCTAAGACAGTTTCCTTCTGTGACACCACATTCAAAGATCCGTAAAGCAGCCCTTTTTTGGATTTCTTTCACATTCCTGCAGCAGATCCCACAGTGTTCAAAGGAGCGACAGCCAGAATTGGCACAGGGCTTTCCGGTGTTTTCCTTGTATCTGAGGAGAAACAGGTTGCAAAGGACTAATCAAATGCTGTCTTCAGGAGAGCGGGGACAAGACGCAGGAAGGAAGGCACTTCCTGCCAGTCTTCAGTCCCCCTTGCTGGCCTCCCCGCACCTGCAGTGACCTCCAAACCCTAGAGGCAGGAGTCTACATGGGGAGAATCCAATTAATATTTGCAAGAAGACAAAGTAAAATCTTCATAAAATACAAGGGCGACCTGGATCCACGCTCTTCAGTGAGGAGGAAAATCATTAGGATAATTAACTAATATATAGCAAGCTACAGCTGGTCTGCCTCCCGCTGGAGCCTGGGTTTGCCTCGTGCAGAGAAGACCCCAAGAACCGGTTCAAATGTGTCCCTCGTCCCTCTTGTGACAGCTTTCACTAAATAGCTGGGGTAGCGAGGCTCCAAGTGGTGCTTTTCATACTTCCCTTAAGTCATTCTGTATTTGCGAAATTGAGCTATTTGCAAAGGACTAGATTTTAACTTTTTATTAAAGTCACAAGGAACTGCATCCTGGGAAAGCATGTGATGTCCCTGGAAGGAGCCTAGTGACAAAGGGGTGCAAGCTACTCCTTTTTTTTTTCCAGCTCAGACACAATATGTGTCCCTGTAAACAGGCTGGAAATGGTGGGTGATCTCAGGGTAACCCTGTAAACTCTGGCAGAGACCTAGAAGAGGTGGAGGCCCAACTGAGAAGGGAAGATGATAGTGTTATGGTTTTATAAGGCCTATGGTTGATCCTATACACTAAGAGAATGGAGGATGGAGCAGGAAAGGATGGTATTGGGAAGCCTGGAGTCCCTGTGACTTCAGCCAAAACACTAAAGATCGCCGTGCCCCATCAAGACAGAATGTTTAGAGAATGTAATGCATTTATGGAGAAAGATTTCAAAAGATTCACTGTCAGTGGTAAAAGTCTAAGACATGGGAATTACTGGTCTTCAGTGTCCTGTGTCTTCACACATAGCACAGAAGGGATGAGTTAGAAGTGTCCCGGAGTAGAAAAAACGTTTTTAAACTTCTTACATATCATAGACCAGTTAGGAGGGACGTGTGATGGGGGTGGGGAGGGCTATGATCAAACCCAGCATTGTGTGCAAAGAGTAGAATGAATAAAATGAAAAAAAAGCAAATAAATAATTCTCATGAAGTCGAACAGTGACGAATTAAGGCAGCCTGGAATTAGTAGAAATAAAAAGCACAGCATAAAGACCCAGTGACTCACAGATGGCTGCTGTGACCATGTAGCCAGCTCACTTGTGACTTCTCTATAATCCCCAGTAATACATACCCAAGCTGGACAATAGTCAATGGACACCCACTGCACTGGTTAACCCCACTAAGATTCTGAGCGCCAAGGATTACACACTCCGTGTCTCCTACTAGATAGGAATCAGAATCCAAGATGGAAACTCTGGGCATTACCTCCCCTCAAATACCTGAGTGCAGGCAAAGGAGGTAGCAGTCCTCAAACTGGAGGGTGTCAGTGGAAGACGTCAGCAATGCCTCTCCTGGATATGTGCCTCGGAGGCTCCACACCAGTCTACCACAGAGATATCTGCAGCCCCACTGCCCATCTACAGAGGGTACAATAAGGAAAATGTGGTGTAGCTGAGATGAGGCTCCCAACATACATACAGTAGAGGACTCCGGGTCTGTGTTCATTCAGAGATGATGCACCAAACCCTCAAGAGACTGGAAGCCCAGCCGGGTGTGGTGGCGCACGCCTTTAATCACAGCACTCGGGAGGCAGAGGCTAGCGGATTTCTGAGTTCAAGGCCAGCCTGATCTACAAAGTGAGTTCCAGGACAGTCAGGGCTATACAGAGAAACCCTGTCTCAAAGAGAGAGAGAGAAAGAGAGAGAGACAGAGACAGAGACAGAGAGAGAGAGACTGGAGGTCCAAGGGAGTTTAGAGGTCAGGTGGGTGGGGGGTGGGGACATCCACAAGGAGACAGGTGGGTAGGGAGGAGGTATGGGATGTGGAACAGTCAGAGGGTAGATGGAGGGCTGGGGAAGAAATAAAATATGGAGTGTAAAAAAATAAATTAGTTAACTAAAAAAAGACAAAGCTCAGTAGGAAAAACAAACAAAAATAAAAAGAAGAAAAAAAGAAAATGTGGTGCATATATAATACAATCTCTTTATCCATGAAGACAAATGGAATTATGTTGTCAAGCTAGAAACTGCAGGTGACCAGAGATCATCTTGTTAATGCAATAAGCCAGACTCAAAATAACGAAATGTCATATTTCTTTGAATGGTTGCCTATGGTCAAAGCACATGAGACACTTGAAAGAAACTATCGACAGGAGATCCAGCACTAGGCACAGCGAGTTTAGATCAGTAAAATAGTAGGTAAGAAAAGGAACTGAGACACAGATAGTCGCTCGGTGTATAAAACAGTTAAAACTCCCCCTTGTCCTTCAGGACAGTAGATAGAACTGGCCCTGAAGTCAGTCATTAGAGCAGCTCAGCGGGCCCTGCCCCTCACTGGGTGCAGCACTCGCTCAGGAGAGCAGGCCCTGCCCCTTACCCGGGCAACACACAAGAGATGACCCTGATGGCAAAGGCACGGGTTAGCCATTCCCAAGGGCCTGAGAGCAAGAGAACTGACCCAGCCCTTCACTAGCTGCAACATTTGGGAGAGTGAACATCATAAGTTGACTGAGCTTCACAGTGGAGCTGGCTCTGGAGGCGTGAGCGTGAGCTGGTCCTGAGGCACTAGAGCAGAGTTGACCCTGCCTCCTGTCAAGGCATTAGATGGCCTAATGAGTAGTGCTACAGAGCGCCCCCTGGTGGTTCGGATAAGGGAGAGCAGGTGGGCCGACTAGCCCAGCAACCATCCAGGCCAGGATCCAGGGCCCTGAATTTGCCCACCCCAAAATCTGTACCATTTGTGAATGGTTGAGATGTGTGAAAGGGGCCAGTCCTTTGGACTCAAAGCTTCGGGATCTCCATGACACAGAGCAACAACAAGATAACCAGGAGGAGTCCCGATGAGGATCCAATGTTGATGGTCTCACGGAAGCCAGACCAATGACTTATTGCAACGAATATTTGCAAGTGAAGGTGTGTGGACAGAGGGAAATACTGTGGGACACACTGTGGCATACTACAGCTTCCATGATGAGATGTTTTCTATGCTCTGTCTTGTTGTTGTTATTGTTGTTGGTGTTGGTGGTGGTGGTGGTAGTGGTGATGGTGGTGGTGTGTGTGTGTGTTTGTGTGTTTTATTTGGGGGTGGGTGGGTGGTGAAAGGCTGATATGAGAGGATCTCGATCAGGACCGGGGTGCATGATTTGAAACCCCCAAAGGATCAATAAGAATTTTTTAAAAAGAAAAAGATAAGAATTGTTAAAATGGAAAAAAAAATAGTGTGAAAAGCTTGTCAAGTGATTCAGAGATGCCCGGAAAAGAAGTAGGGAGATCGGGAAATAATAAATCAGAAATGAAAAAAGAAAACTGGTCCCACAACTTCAGAGACATGAGGCAAATGACTGCCTGGCTTGACTCAGTGGTGGTTTTATCCGGTCTCTGCCCCAGAGCCTGAGCATATTTGACAGAGAAAGGCAGGGCTTCTTGGGGGCTCTGCAGAAATAAGGGCGTCACCACCAGTGCCTGCGGAGAGCCACACACTGGGCTCTCTTCATTAGCTGACCTGAAAAGGTGCCCATCATTGCCAGCATCAATTTGTCTGATAGCTTGAAAAACATGCTGTCTCTTAATTTTGCTTATGTGTCTTGGAAGCTTTGTGGCTTCTTCGTTTATTAAATCTTCATTCTCCTTCTTCCCAGAAGCTGCTCTTTAAAAACACATAAACAGTTCAGTGTGAAAATTAGCCGGGCTTGATTCATCATTCATTCTGGAAGAGCGGCTTTTAAAAAGACAGAGGGAATTAAGCTGAGAGTCAGGCTGGAGATGTGCGGGCCTCCCTCGGCTTTGAATTAGATGTGTTTAATGGGAACATGGCCACTAGGGCTGTGAGGAGTAGGGAAAAATCTATTGGCCCTGCTGATACTAAACATTCCAGCTGCGAACGGGATTCGTTTTGGCATACACAAAGTGAATAAGCCTGGACAGGCTTTGAAGGCCTTTTATAAAGACCTGGTCTCCTCCTACCTTCACCAGTCCACCAGGTGTTGCCTCTGTTGAAACCCTGTTCTCCCTCAAAGAACAGCTCAGATCCCAAAGCCCTGAATTGTAACCATCAGTGGAAAGTAATTTTGAAATTTTCATCAGAGTCCCCATTGAGGTACAGACTCTCTACACACTGCCAATCGGGGCTGTCTACCTGCCAGGCAGGTGAAGCTCCTGAAAGCTCCGTGTGAGGGGCCATTAGTCCCAAGCTCTGAACAAGAACTGCCGGAATTAAAATACAGGAGAGAGAGCAGAAGCTCACACTTCGAACCCTCTGCATTGTTTTAAGTGACTTTAGGAGACCTGGTGAAGCAGGGATCCCTGCCTACTTCTGTGAGAGTAACAGAAGTGGGCTGGAGACAAGCAGCCTGGAAGACTCTGCTGCTGGAGCCGGGGACATAGCTTAGTTGATAAAGTGCTTGCCATGCAAGAATGGGAGCTTGAGTTCAGAGCACTGACACCCATGTAAAATGATTGGGGAGAGGGGGCACATGGTAATTATATGTCGGGAAAGCGAGATAGGAAGATGTCCAAGATTCACTTGCCAGCCAGCCTAAGGCAGCCAGGGGTTTCCAGCTTCAGTGCAAGACTCTACCTCAAAAACATAAGGAAAGAGTGATTGAGGAAGACACATGATGTCAACCTCAGCCTTCACATCAGCACACACACACACACACACACACACACACACACACATGCAAACATGCATACACTGCACACATAAGAATACACAGAGATAGTTTAACAAACTTTGATTAAAGTCATTTTCTACTGTTATGCACAAGACGGTTTCTGACCGACCTGTCTTTCTTAAGAAGTTTAAGATGACTTTAAAAGACAAAATCAGTATCTAAAAGAAAAAGAAAAGTTTCCACAATAGGTAACACTTTCATGTGTTTAGCTGAGAAAAATTTCTCCCACCACATGATGGTCCTGTGTCATCCAACCCGGACTCTGTGTCTGACAGTGACTCCCCAAGGCATACGCAGAAGAGCTTGTATATGCAGTAAGATCACCCTACAAGGGTAGAAGGCTGATCCCAGCTTCTCCAAGGAGCCCTAAGTCATTAATAAAAACAAGTATGACTTACCAGAGTCCATCTGCATCTATGTCCTTTCTTCAACATCTCTTGGTATTTCATGAGCTTCAAAAATTGGTTTCTTCCTCAAGTGAGAATTCTTGATCTTATTGGCTTACTTCTTTAATTTCTATTTTAATAATGTATATAAAGATATGTATGTTGATGTGAGTACAGGTGGCCTTAGAAGCCAGAAGAGGGCACTGGGTCTCCTGAATCTAGAGTTACTGGCAGTTATGAGCTGCCCCACTCAGATGCTGGGAACCAAACTCTGGTGAGCCATGGGCCAGCTAGCTTAGAGCAGCCATCTAAGAGCAGAGGCATGCTGGAACTTGCTATGTTCCAGCTGGGCGGCGTAGTAAGGAAACTTTAAGCTTATCCCCAACTACCTTACAAATAAATGAGACTCAGACTATGGTTATTTTATTTGGCTTTGACAATTACTGAGGGGTTACCCCTAATCTACTCTTCTAACTGCAGGCCTGGCTACCTCCCAGGGGTGCACCCCAGATACTTGCTGTTTCTCCTGGTCATATGTTCATGATTCCTCTCCCCTCATGGTGGCTTGCACAACAAAAGCTGGCAAACATGAGCAGTCACTCTTTTTTTTTGGGGGGGGGGTGTTCAAGACAGGGTTTCTCTGTATAGCCCTGGCTGTCCTGGAACTCACTTTGTAGACCAGGCTGGCCTCAAACTCAGAAATCTGCCTGCCTCTGCCTCCAAAGTGCTAGGCCTAGACCTTCAGGTACAGAATTTAGCATTACAATACGTAGCAATAGACCAAACCTCATAGGGCTACTCTTAACTCTGCCTCAACAAGGTAGATAATAAGCACCAACTTCCAAAAGATGTCTTCTCACCTCCACATGTGCACCATGAGTCACAAACATGCACATGCGTACACACACACACACATACATACAACACATACATATACACATACATAACACACACATATTCAATAAATATTTTAAAAATCAGAAGATATAAAAGAAAATGCCTATCACAGGACCCTGCTCTTCTACCTATATTACATTTAAATTGATTTGTTGATATATAATTGCATATTATCTCACCTGTTTGTATCTTTACCTCTGTTATCTAATTGACAATGTTTAACTCCCCCCAAAAACGGATTTCCCCTATCTCTTAGCATCCAGTCCCTACTCTCCCTCCCTATGTGCGACCTGCGCACTCTAAGTCTCTAGAGAGCTGTTGCATACAAGGGCGGCTTTCCCAGCCCTGGGGCAATAACTTGGGGTTTCAAGCCTGGCTGTTTTCAATCAGTGTAGTATTATCCATGTTCATTTCTTACTCTGGTGTGTGTGTATACTTTACTCCTTGTTGAGGTTTGGTCATTTGTGGTGTAATGCTAGCTAGATATTGGCCCCCAAGGCCTGGTAGCACCAAGGGATGAGAGAGTCTGCATGTCCACACGTGATGCTATGTAAACTGCTCCCCATATATCCCTGATTGGCGAATTAAGATGCCTCCAGCCTATAGCTGGGCAGAGGAGAGATAAGTGGATTTGGGTTCCTGGACTGGGGGTCTGAGAAGAGATCATAAGGATGAGACGGAAGAAGGTAGAGAGAGGAGAGACATCATGGGGTAGGTGAGCTATGAAAACAAGGCCATGAGGGTTGGCCAATTGGAGTTAAGAGCAGCCCAGGTAGACTATAGCAAGTTGTAATTCAGGGTTATTGATGGGGAAGTAGATTCTAATAACTGAGAGGGTAGATGTTTGCCCAGCTCTAGTGCTGATTAATGCTCATTATAAAGATAAGGGTTGTGTGTCTTTTATCTGGGAACTGAATAATCAAAGGTGTGGTAGAAACCCCCAAATTGAGATTAAATATTTCCTACAACTCTTTATATGGCTGAATCTTTAGCACATAGTATTTAGGCAGCCATCTTTTGATAGGCATGTAAGATGTTTTCTTCTTGGGTAGGGTTATAAACAGTGCTGATATAAACATTTATAAATAAATTCTATGCATATGTATTTCTGTGGGATGTCTGGGTACCTTAGTTGGGGTCCCTACTGTTGTGGTAAACATTATAACCAAAAGCAACTTGGGAAGGTTCAGAAAAGGGCCTATTTTATCTTACAACTCTCTGTCAGTCTCTAACACGGAAGAAGACTGGGTAGGAAGCAGAGGCCACAGAGGAATGTCCCTACTGGTAAGCCCTTGTGGCTTTGCTCAGTTTGCTTTCATAGACACTCCAGGGCCCTCCCATATCAATTACTGACTTGCCTGTGGGCCAATTTGATCGACACATTTTCCCAACTGAAGTCTCGTCTACCCAGAAGGCCCTGGCCCATGTCAAGTTGACAGAAACCTAACATTTTACAAAACAAGCAGCCTTCTGTCTGAGCCTTTTGTCTGTCTGGTCTGCTTTGTTTGTTTTAGTTTGGCCGTTGACTTTGTTGTTTAGAGACAAGGCATCAACTGTGTATCCCAAGCTGACCTCAAACTATGGCAATCCTCCTGCCTCACTTTCCTAAGTGCTTGGATTGTAAGCACGAGCTACCACACCCAGAGCAAAAGTTTTCCTTTCCCCAAATCCCCTGCAACACTTGAGCCTTATGCCTTTAACACACTGGGTGCAAGGTGAAACCCAGTATCTTTTCCACGAGTTTGCCGACGACTTGGATAACTTTCTGAGTATGAGTCTGCTCCGATCCTTTGCTTTTTTATGATTGATTTACTTGTTTTTACTACATCTTTACTTACAGTGTTCTAATTGACAAATCATAAACTTGAAATTCATGGAGAACAATGTGGCATTTGATGTGTGTACACAATGCAGAGCAATTAAATCAAGCATCATCCATGTGTCCATCATCCTCCTTGACATTTGTTGGGTGATACACTGGAGTTTTGCTGTCTGTCATTTTGACTGTAGTCACTTGACAGTGCAACACATCTCAAAGCTCCTTCCTTCCTTCAGCCTTCCTTCAGACCTTCTCTCTGGTAACTTGCAGACCACCCTACTCCCCATCCCAGCCTCTGCTAACCCCATTCATTTCCTAGGGAATCAATTTTTCTTCCGTCATGACACCACAAAGTCTCTGCCCACCTGTGCATGGGGCTTACTTCAATTTGGTGCACGTTCTGTAGAAGATGGCTGCAGAGCAGTGCCCTGAGTATCCTCTGCCACAGAGAACAAGGAAGTGAACAGGAATAATGAACAGCTTGATTCTGACAGGCAGCTAAGACCCAAGAACAAAGCAAATTGCAACCAAAGCCCTAGCTTCCTGAGCTGCAGATGACAGGATGGGTCCAGCTGGGCAAAGAGAAGCTGGAAAACACCAGGTATCTCCAGCAGAGCAGTAGACTGACCGTCCCAATGAGAGATGTCCACAGACTACCACAAACTTTAAATCCAGTCTGCCTAGCTGGTTGGAGTTGAAGTGACGGCCCTGCTACAGAAAAGGAACTCAGGCTAAGCCCTCTCAACGCCCCCAGAAGCCCAGCTGCTATTAATACAACTGCCACCTCTTTGTCACCCTGACACAACAAGGGGGCAGGGGGGGGGGCTAATAGATGCATCAAGGACACTATCAGAAGCCTCAGGCCTGAGTGTGAAAGGCCAGCCGCTCAACACCCATCAGCAACAAGACCAGCAGCTACCACAGGCATAAACCTGCTCCATGGAAAATCCAAATCCTATCCCTTGGGAGCTTCCAGGGGTCTCATCTGTGTCCTGAAACCCCAAGACATGGCTTTCAGCATCACACCTGTTGTGCTTCAAGAAAAGGGTTTCTCCACAGCCCAGTCTTGTCACTGATGCAACACTGTCACTCACCCCATGAGGTTGAGGGAAGGTCACATCCATGTTCTGCATCCCCAGTACTATGGTACCAACAACCACGCAACCTGGTAGCACTAATATTTCCTCTGTCCATTCTCTGAAACTCTACACCAAGGGAGACCAAAGCCACAAGCCATCCGCACATGTTCCCCACAATGTAGATAAGGTGTCTGTCTTCCAAAGCGTACACTCCAGGAATGTAGACAAACAAGCAACAAGCCCCAAAATGGCTCATGGGCAGATCTCTGCAGTCCTTAGCATTGAGGCCATGGTCACGGCCACAAAAGGCCCTGCCATATCCTATACAAATACAACCATGAAAGTTTTTGCCAAAAGTACTGAAGTACTTTTGAAGTACCAAAGTACTACATGAACTCACAGAGACTGTAACAGCATATGCAAGACCAACCCAGGTTCAAACCAAAAAAAATTTCCAGAATTAAGGAAAAAAAATAAACACAAAGTTCTACCCATAACCAAGGAGCAATTTACAACAGTTGATACCTTCTGGGCAAAGGACTACTAGTTTTCACCAACAGGATAGCAACCACTATCCAGGGCAGGCTGGGGGCTCAGGGGTAGCTGGTCAACACACACACACACACACACACACACACACACACACACACACACACACAAATGGATTCTGTGTTTTGTTTTGTCTTATTGATTTTCTGCTAGTTTGTTTTGATTTTATAATTTATTTTTGTTTTGAGAGAGAGAGAGAGAGAGAGAGAGAAACATCAAGTTGTATGGGTAGGTATGTAGAAAGGATATGAGAGGAGTTGGGGGAGGACCAGAAATATGATCAAACATGTTATATAAAAAAAAATAAAGAAAAAGAAACAGAAAAATAAGGACACTAAAGTACTGCTGTTGTGGAGGGCACACGGTCCCTGTGCTCACACATAAGCATCAGGGGAATCAGGAACGTTATACACACAGGCTTGTTTCTTCACTGGACTGGGATGTATAATCATCTCCCACTGGTGGTGGTTAATACTCTGGTTATATGTAGGGCCACACCCTAATCCCCTAGACTATTATATTTAACCCAGACACACTTCTTCTCTAGGTCTTTATCTTGAGCATTGTGTCTCAGTCCAGAGACAAGGACTTTATAGCTTGATGACCTAGACCACACCAGATCCTCCCCTAGGCCCATGAGCTATAGAACCCATTCTGTTTGTTTGCTTGCTTGTTTGTTTGTTTGTTTGTTTGTTTTTAGAGACAGGTTTTCTCTGTATAGCCCTGGCTGTCCTGAACTCACTTTGTAGACCAGGCTGGCCTCGAACTCAGAAATCCGCCTGCCTCTGCCTCCCGAGTGCTGGGATTAAAGGCGTGCACCACCACGCCCAGCTTAGAACCCATTCTTATGGAAGAGGTCACATATAACTCTGCAGAAATGTTTCCATGTAGTCACATCTTAAGCTTGGATGTGATCATTGTCAACCTTTTTTCCAAACTTGTACTTACATATGTCTAAAGTAAGCTGCCGGGGATCAGGCTCTACAAGTTGGAACCAACACCCTTGACTGAGTCATGCTGAGTCGTGATGAACCTGATTTCCTCCTTGCCACACTCAGTTGTTACTCTGCCAGCCCTGGTGTTTGCAAACAGTTTCCCACACTGCTATCACCAGTTTTAGTTTCATTGGACATCTGGAAATACATGATGGGAAGCCATGTCCAGAGCAGAATCAAACCACTGTGTTCACTGAGCCCTTGCAAGCCAGACTACAGAGGCACTCACAGATACTGCTTGTAAGAACTACAACTGAAGAAATCTCATGGATGTTCTGTGTGTGGATGGTGTGTGTGTGTGTGTGTGTGTGTGTGTGTGTGTGTGTGTGTGTGTTCATGTGTATGGGAATGCACATCTATGTGTATGCATGTACATGTGGAGACCAGAGGTTGACAATTGCTCTTCACCTTATATCTTGAAGTAGGGTCTCTCACTTGAACCCAGAGCTTACCAATTCATCTGGTCTCCCTCACCAGAATGTCCTGGGGGTCCCTTGTCACTATTTCCTAATCACTGAAATTGCAGGCTGACCACACCCAACTGGCATTTTTATGGATGCTGGGAATACAAACTCCAATCTTCATGCTGGCATAGAAGCATTACCCCTCCCCCTCCCCCATCCCTTCCCCACCCCCAAGCCATCTCTCCATCCTCCAGAGTCTGGGAAGTTTCTATCCAACAGAATCCTGCATCTCATATAAACCAAAGGATATTTTCCTACCAAACCTCTGCCATAAAATTTGGAGGAGTGGCCTACAGATGTCTAGATATCATGTAGCTATATGTGAAATGTGAAAAATCATTGCACCTCCAAAAAAAACCAAAACCAAACAAACAAACAAAAAAAAAAAAAACAGGAGATTTAAATTTCTCCAGATTTGAAAGAAATCTATGATTCCAGGTAATGATGTTAAAGAATCTGAGTGAAAATACAGGTAGCCCAACAAATGAGAAAAACAATTCAGAATATGACTGAGAAACTCACCAGAGAGATACACATCACAGAAAAAGAATAATTTGAAATCTTAGGACTAAAAATATCAATTACTGAAATACAAGCTATGATTGAAAGCTTCTACAACCCACAGGGGAAAAATGTTTTTTAAGCTTGAAGACACCTATTGAATTTGCCCACTAGACAAATAGAAGAAAAAGGAGAAGGAAGAGGAAGAGGAGGAGAAGAAGGAGGAGGAGGAGAAGAAGGAGGAGGAGGAGAAGAAGGAGGAGAAGAAGGAGGAGGAGGAGGAGGAGAAGAAGAAGAGGAAGAGGAAGAGGAAGAGGAAGAGGAAGAGGAGGGAGGGGAGGGGAGGGGAGGGGAAAATGGTTGAAGAGAATAGAGTCTACACAGCAGGTAGGAAACTATTATGGAGACAATAGACCGTGAGAACTCCAGAGAAGAAGAAACCTGAGGTATAGTAAAATCACAAAACAGTAGTTTAGACTTGCCAGGTCTTCAAAGAAACTTGGACATCCAGGGACAAAAAAGAATCCCAACTATACTCACCCAAAACAAAACCCAAAATTATAGCAAAAATTAGAATATACTAAAAATAACGAGATTAAACCATCAAGTTACATACATATAAGGGAATCACTTTAGACTACAACAGATTTCTCAGCAGAAACCTTAAAGTCCAGAAGAGGACAGGATGATATCCTCAAACTCAAGAAACAAAAGCCAACACAAAACTAAAAATGAAGTATTATATCCAGCAAAAATATCCTTCAGAAATTAAGGTGAAATAAAATCTTCCTAAAATAAGTAGAAAGGGGGAGTTTGTCATCATACGATCATCTCTGCAAGACAGCTTAGTGGAAGTTAGCACAGAGACAAGAGGAAGAAGCCAGCCATCACCATGCGAAAGCACAAATACAAAAGAGAAAAAGATACTCAAACCATATTATGACCAAAGACCATTTAACTAAGTGGAAAGAGCAAGCAATATACAGAATACTCAGAAGAAAAAAAACTGTTCTCGCTTGTTTCCTGTCTCAGTGTTAAAACACCAACCAAAAACAAAAGCAATTTGGGGAGGAAAGAGTTTATTTGTCTTATAGGTTGCAGTCCATGGTTAAAGGAAGCCAAATCAGGAACCTGAAGCAAGAACCACTGAGGAACAATGTTTATTTACATCTAGGCTCCTGTTTCTTAGACCTCCCAAGAGCACCTGCTAGGGGTACTACTGTCCACAGTGGGCAAAAACCTCTTACATTAATTAGCTCTGAAGAACGTGCCACACAGACATGCCTTACAGGCTAATCTTACAAAGGCAAGTCATCACTCAATGTCCTTTCTTCATAAGTATATCAAGGTGACATCCAAGATCAGCCATCACAGCATGAAGAGAGAAAATCCAGACCTACCATAATTATTACCCTATACTCTCTATAGATGTACAAATAGTGTCCCAGTTAAAATGTCATGTAGGTTTATTCTTGTCCCAAATATTTAAATTTTATGGCTGAATGATACCCCATTTGGTAGTCATTCTGCTTTTAAAAATCATTCCATTTTGTAAATGATATCCAGTTGATTTCACATGATGCTTAATGTATCCATAGCCGTGGAACTGCTGGATTATATGTCAGCCCTATACTGACATGCATTATCACCAACCAATACTGTGTAGCATTCCTTTTGTTTCCTTGACACAGCTAGCCTTCCTTCTTTCTGTTAAAAGCCACTCTAGTGGTAATAAACAATAGTCCACTGTGGTTTGAACTTGCACTCTCTAAGCAATACCAACTAAACCAGTGACCGCATTCTTGTCATCTTCTGGGGATGTCTATTCAGATTCACTACCTATGTTTGTTTATCTGTTACCTTCTCATCTGCCTGCTTGAGTTCCATACATATTGTAAATAATGACTAAGGAAACAGACAGTTTGCAGATATAGTCTCCCATTCGGAGTGGTCCCTTCTCTTTGCAGATTCTTTTTCTCACTGTGCCTGTGGTTTCTAGTTTTAAATAACTCCACTGTATGTTTGTCCTGTTGCATGAGCTTTGAAGGTGACAGAAAAACTTCAGATCAATGTTGGGCAACTTTTCTTCGCATATTTTCTTCTGTTTCTTCTTAGTATGGGGTTTCTCATTAAGCCTTTAATCAAATTTGGTTTTATTTTTGTATGTGGTTGCTGATTGTAAGTAATCATCCTTCAAAGAACTATTTGGGGAAGAGACTATTTTTCCCTCTATCATGTGGTCTTTGAGCCTGTGGAAAACTGGACACAAGTGTGAGGTTTTACATCTGGACTTTTACTCTGCTCCATCAACTTGGGAGTCTGTCTCCATCATCCCATCATGACATTTTAATTATAATTCTGTTATGATACATTCTGAAGCCAGGTGTTGTGATGCTGCGTGTTATTCCATTATGATACAAAAGCATAGGATTATTTTTTATCCATCTGGGTTTGTCGCAGTGATATATAAATTTATGGCTTGCACTTTCAACTTTTGTGGAAAATGCCACTAAATTTTGATTGAGATCACATGGAATCTGTAGCTCACTTTGGGAAATGAGGCATGTTAACATGTCAAGTCTCCTAATCCATGAGCACAGGATCACAGGATCACAGGATGAGTATCTGGCTTGTTTGCTTTTTTCATCAATTTCAACTCCATTTCTTTTGTTTTCATCATATGAATACTTTACTTCCCTTGGAAAACGATGTACACCTGAAGTAGCTGGCTGCTGCTGCTGCTGCTGTTGCTATTTTAGAGTGTATGTTGGGGGGAGGGGGTCCTTGGTTTTCTTTTAAACAACTTAGTGTACTGAAATGATGCTGGGTTTTATATATTGATTATCATACCTGTACATTTACTGAATTCTTTTATCAGTGTTAAGAGTGTTTGGATGGGCTCTAAGATTTCCTATTAACAATGCTTTCATCAAACAGACGTAACTTCTTTGTGTACTCACAGGAGAACTTTTGTCTCTTCTACAGAATTGCTTGTGCTACTACTTCAAAACCGAGCTGAGGAGAAATGAGGAGAGTGAAACCCTTGTCTTGCTCATTACCTCCCTAGGGGATGCTTCCAACTTCTCTCTAAACAGCTTCTACTCTTCCTCGGTTAATGTCAGCAGCGTTGTCCTGGATATATTAAACTATCTTCTGCTTCATGCAGGTGAATAATCCTTTTAGTGTGATGACTTAGGTTTAACAGTATTCTGTGAAGGATTTTGGCCTATTGTTACTTTTCAGTGATGGAACACTCATCTGATTTTGTTATCAGGGCAGTGTTGATGTCATAGAGACAATTTGAAATACTCTTTTCCTTTAAGCTTTCGGAAGAAGTCCAGAAGAATTGATACAATTCTTTAACCATTTGGTGCAATCGATGATGAACTAGACATGGGCTTTTCTTTTAAGAGAGACTATTTCCAGCTATGCAGTCTTTCATCTGTCATGGTCAGCTCAGACTTCCTGTTTTTTCCACAGCTGTCATGGTCAGCTCAGACTTCCTGTTTTCCCACAGCTTGGCGTTGGTAGGATACATGTGAGGAGGATTCCGACTTTTCAGGTTATCAAGTTCCTCACACATAGTGTGAGGCTTTGAGTGGCGCTCTGCCAGCCAATGCCTCACTTCCGTCTCTCACTAACCTAATTTGAAACATTTCCTACTTTGCTTCTCAATTAAGTTTTGTTTTTTTTGTTTTTTTAAAAAAAAGCAAACCGATTTGGTTTCCCAGTTTGCTACCGACTTCCTCATCCCTACTTAATTTCCTTCAGTCTGGTCTCCATTACTTCCTTCATCTCCTAGCTTTGAGTTTAACCTGGTCTTTAACAGGGTTCTTTGAACTTGTTTCTGTGAGACCCTGGTTACCAGGTACTTCATATCTGGTTGGAAGAATGTAGTCAGTACTTACAGTACACCATCCCACTCTTCACAGCCTTCGACATTTAGGTAGCGAAATCTGCTGGCAGCCTTATAGAGACTCCTTTGAATGTGGTATCTCTCTTGCTCTCTCTCTCTCTCTCTCTCTTTCTCTCTCTTGCTCGTCTTTGAATTGATTTTTAATTTAGTCATGATATGTCACAGTGAATTTCTCTTTGGGCTGAATTTGATTGTAAACCTCTGTACCCTTGATCCTTGCAAGCATGGTGCCTGTCCCAAGATTCGGGAAGATTTTCAGGCCTTATGCTGAAATATATTTTTTTGGCCCTTTGTTGTCCTTCTGTAATTTCCTTGTTTTCTTTTGCTTTCAAATGTCCCAACTTTAAATTAACTAATATTTTCTTCTTTAAAAAAATTCTTATTATCAGCATCATTATCTTTGTGTGTGTGTGTGTGTGTGTGTGTGTGTGTGTGTGTGTGCGCGAGCGCGCGCGGGGGGGGGGGGGGGGGGGGGGGGGGGGGGGGGGGGGGGGGGGGAGAGAGAGAGAGAGAGAGAGAGAGAGAGAGAGAGAGAGAGTATTGTGGTCCCTGAGTGTGTGTGCACACATGTCTTGTGTGGAGGTCAGAGAACGACTTTCACATATCAGCCCTTCACTTCTATCCTGAGATTCAGGAACTGAGCCCAGTGGCCGGGTTTTCTTTGTCTTCTTCTTAGTCAAGTTCACTGCTAATCTCTTTCTTGGATGTCTGATTTCAGTTGCTTGTACTCTTTATTACTGCAGTTTCTTTAAGTGTTTTGTTTTTATTTCTTTGTGAGAATTCTTATTTTGCTCATAAGCTGTTTTCCAAATTTCATTTATGTCTCTATATGTATGTTCCTGTAATTCCCAAAATTTGCTGCCAGGATAATTCTGAGTCCCTTGAGGGTGGTGGGGTGGTGGGGTGGTGGGGTGGTGGGAGTCACTCCATAAATCTCCACTTCAGAGTTTATTATCAGAAATTTGTTTCTTTGGATGATGTTATATTTCCCTAATTTTTCATAATCCCTGTGCTCTTGGGCTGGTTCCTATGACTTTAAGGAATGGCTCCCTCTTATAGACTTTGCTGGTGCTTCTTAGTAACTGTTCTTCTGTTTCTTAGTCCAATTTATGATTCGGGTTGGACCAGTGAGTGGAGACCCCAAACAGGAAGATCTGTCACATCCTCTAGTTGGACTGGCTGTTAGTGATCTTCTAAGGTCAAGTGGAGGCATGAGCTAGTCTCTATGCTCCTACAGGATCACTGGCTGGAAGCTGAAGACAGCCAGCACTGCGAGATGAGTTCTGCACTTACTTGGGCAGTAGTGTACAAGGTCTGCGAGCTGAGTTCTACACTTACTTAGGCAGTAGTGTACATTGTCTGCGAGCTGAGTTCTGCACTTACTTGGGCAGTAGTGTACATTGTCTGCGAGCTGAGTTCTACACTTACTTGGGCAGTAGTGTACATTTTCTGCGAGCTGAGTTCTACACTTACTTGGGCAGTAGTGTACATTGTCTGCGAGCTGAGTTCTACACTTACTTGGGCAGTAGTGTACATTGTCTGCGAGCTGAGTTCTACACTTACTTGGGCAGTAGTGTACATTGTCTTTCACAGCTAGTCAATAGATTGGGTCCTGCATTGAAGCATGGCCTAAGGCCAGGCTCTGAAGCTATGTGAGACCTCGGAGATCATTACTCAACAAATTGGGCTGGAAAAGGACAGACTACATTTTTCAGATATGCGCGAACACAGACTCACCTCCATACTGGGGGTAGTGTGGAGCATTAGCATTGAAAATGGATGTATTAACCATTCGGCCACTGGGACAAGCAAGCCAGATGTTCCCGTCTCCTTTGCTCGCTGCACGCTCCTGGTGTCTGGCCTAGGAAAGGGTTAAGGAATGAACATGGGTTTGGCAGAGTCAGAGCTCAGCAGCTGGCCTGGGCTAGACAGATAATCACTAACGCAGACTGGGAAGGTTTCAAGAAAAGCTCTGGGCTGAGTAAAGAAGCCAAAGGGTTGAGCCTGAGAGGCCCATCAGCTCACGTCCTGTCGTGCAATGCTATTGGCCAGCTTCTCTCAGGGTGTGCTGGCACCCACAGAATACAGAGCCGCCACCAGGGTCCCCATGATGTCACTCTGAACCCTCTCTCTTGTTCTTTGTTTCTTACTGACCCCAGGTGGTCTAGTCCTGACAGTCCCCTCATTATTTCCAGTGAAGGTACACTACAGTGTAGCTCCTGTGAGGGGAACCAGTATGACAATGAAATACAAGATTTAAATCCTACCGCCTCCTCCTTCTGTAAAAACAAAAAACAAAAAACAAACAAACAAAAAACTCTAAGTCCAAGGAAAGCTGCAGCCCTGACTTATGGGCAAGACAGTACAGAAAAATGAAAATACCCCTCACACCCTCTGTGAATTGCTATTGTTCTGCAAATTTACATTAAGTGTCTATATCACACCCAGAAAGAGCCCTAGTTTGTAGATAGGTGGCACTCATTCAGCATGGTAGATATGGACAATTCCTTCATCCCATCTGATATCAGATCTTGTATTTTCATTACTGAGTTGTTGTTAAAATAATTCTTTCTTACCCTGGGTATATATTCTGGATATTCTGTCTATCCTTTAACTAAATATATGACTTGCAAAGGTTTTCTCCATTATAGGACTTGTTTTAGAGACTTCATGTTATCCTTGAAACAAAAAATGTTTTCAAGTTTGGATGTATTTTTTAAGACTGTGTTTTTATTATTTTCTGGTGTGTCTGTGTGTGTGTGTGTGTGTGTGTATACATACAAGCACATGTGGTTATGTGTGGACATGAGTGTAGTGCCCACATAGGCCAAAAGAGGGGGCTGACTCCCCACAAACTGGGGTTACAACTGGACTACATAGTTGTGAGCTGCCAGACATGGGTGCTGGGAATCAAACTCTGGTCCTCTGGAAGATAGCAAATGTTATCTCTTGAGCCATCTCTCTAGTTCCAGTGTTTTTGGGTTTCATAGTCTAAATTCTCAATCATCTCTTAGCTCTTGTACTTTTCATGCCATAATCTATAAAGTTTAAGATATGTATTAATAACTTTTTCTATTTCTGTGATTACCATTACCAAAGCAATTTATAAAGGGAAGTGTCTAATTGGTCAGAAGTTTATGAGAGTGGAACCAAGGCTTGGTGGCAGGAAGCTGGGGATGGAACTGAGGGTTCACATCTTAATCCATAAACAGGAAGCAGAGAGGAGACTAGGAATAGCTTCCAGTGACACACCTCCTCTAACAAGGCCACACCTCCTCCAACAAAGCTACACCTCCTCCAACAAGGCCACACCTCCTCCAATGAGGCCACATCTCCTCCAACAAGGCCACACCTCCTAAAATTTCCCAAGCAGTTCCACCAACTTGGGACCAAGTATTCAAACATGAGCCTATGGGGGACCATTTACATTCAAACCACCACATAATCCAAAAGTGTGTATTTATCCTCATTTTTTATCAACTCATTTAAGTTTATGGCTTACCTTGAATTGATGTCTATGTCTGGTATAAAGTAAGAATCTAAATGTATTCATTATTTTGCATGGAGATCCTCAGTTCTCCCAGCATTATTTATAGAAAATATTATAATTTCCTTGATTACATTCTATTAGTCTTTATCAACTGTAATCTTCAATGGTAAATTTTAAAACTCATAAAAGAAGGTTGCTAGCACAAATATAAAAGTAGAAAATCGTAATACTGTCTATAAGTAATGTTTTTAACGAAAATTATATACATAGATTCATAATATATAAACTAAGATGGTGAAGGGGAGATCTGGGGGCTAGAAGAGTCATTTCCTATGTTAGGAAGGGAAGGGAGAGCACTGAGGACTTCCCTCAGAAACCCTGTCAGACAAGAAAGCTAAATTGCAGAGGAATGGGATACATACAACCTAATGGCAGAAGGAAGAACCTTACCTTTGCTAAGAATTTAGGGGATAGAATTAATAGGCCAAGACTCAATTCAATCTGAAAGTCAGAACACATCCAATGAAGAGAACATGCTGTTAAGAATGCCAACACAAGTCGGCCAGCCCCACTAACTGAGATTCGTCAGCCTGCCTAGAACCTGTTGTGGCCCCTCAGTGACTCCAGACCCAGGAAAACCATAGCTGTGTTATTAGCTATCAGAGTCCTTCAAGCCAAGAATCAGCTGAAACAAACATGAATTCCGTCTTCACACATCTTTTTTGAGTGTTAGTTTTCTGAACAAATGGAACTGAAGAGAATGTGTAACCATTTAGAGATTTCTGTTGTCTGTTTTTTCCCCTTAAGTAGGCTTGGTATAAAACCCTTAATTAAAATTAAAAAAAAAAAGAAGAAGAAGAACTTTAATTAAGACGTTTATATAATCAGTAAAGTAAATCCCGGGAGTGGATCACACCCTTTTGCAGATTAAAATTCCTCTGCCCCTTGTTGGCCTAAACAGCCCTGTCACTTCCATCTGCATGGCTCTCTTAGTTTTACAACTTCTGCACACAAATGACATTGAGATGCTGGCAAAGTTTGTCTTGAAACCAAGTCCTGAGGACAATGACACCGACTGGTTAGTTTTGCGTATAATTTTTAAGGCGCACGGGCCGAGCCCAAGCTCTCTCTGCTTCGTTCCAAGATCATTAGCAACCAACCCCCAACCTGGGAAACCCGGGAGCTGCTGCTGCCTGCACTCCATGGGTCCCTCTCAGCTAGCTCAACAAGCCACCAGCTCTCACCCAGGCTGCTCTCTTTCTCTGCCCACCATAGCTCCAGGGAATGAAAACACTAGACAGCTTTATTACTTTAGAATTTGTCAGATAGCACAATTGCTGGGCATAGAATCTCCAGGTGTAATCTTATTAGCTATCAACCAGCTCCCGCCAAACTCCTCTGCCCCTGCCCAAGGTAGAGGTGGCAGGCTCTAGGTGCCCCCAAGGCCTTACTCAACTGTTGCTTTTCTCTCCATTCAAAGCATGGATACATTTCCTGAATCTTTTCTCTTCCTGGGACCCAGAAGTCACACCTTTACCCTTCACCCACCAATTGGCGCTCTCACCTTCTTTATTGACCAAACCAAGAACCAATTATGGAAATAGCACTTCCCCTTACAGATTAGCACCTGGAATGAGGTTAGGGGGGTGTAAATGGTTGGGGGGTGGAGAATATTTTATTAAGGACTGTTTACTCAATAATTTTATTGTACCAGCTTTAACCTTCTTGAGTGTGATAAATTAATGATGGCTGCATGGGAAAGATTCTTGGTTTTAGGAAATATCTGCTGAAGTATTTAAGTGAAAAATGCCATGTTGCCTACAACTCACGTTAACATGGTTCAGGAGAAAAAAATCATGAGCAGGAAGGAATATAAGCTCTATAGCAAAGTGTTTCATCTACTGACACCACTATAAATCCAATATGGTTGAATAGCAATAACTCAACGTGATAGACATCATCAGAGGTCAGCGAGATCATCAGAGGTCAGCGAGATCATGCGGTTTTCTTTTCTTTCCTGATTGTGAGGTTTGCTTATAACCCCATCCACCTCCCGGTCCTCCACACATGCTGTTTGGCTTAACATTTGCAAAGGCTTTAAAATTTGTGCCCATTCTAAATAAAGGTAAAGTGGAAAACAAGACTGAAGCTTTATCCAGACTCATTTTGAACTTCACCCAATATGTGGCCCCAAAGGAGAAGAAGTGAACTGGGGCGGGGGGTGATTCTAAAACTCTAAAGGCAGTGAGCTCAGGAGGCAGCTCAGTGGTAGAGCAGAATCCTATGTTCAGTCACTAGACCACAAACAACAAGTGGAAAAGGACAAAGAAGTAGCCCCTCCTCCTGCAAGATCCACTCTTGCAGAAGATTTGTGTTTGGTTCTCAGCACCTACATGGCAACTCACAACTTCCTGTAATCCCAGTTGCAAGAGACATGACCCCCTTCCTTTCACCTCCATGGATACTGTATCCATGTACATACACACCTGCAGGCAAAACATACATATACAAAAATAAAGTCAAATGTCAAAGTAATTATGTGTATATAACAGAAAATGAGTCTGTGTAGAGGGTATATGCATTGGAAGAAATGCTTAGAAACATGAGAAACACAAGCCCTATTTCACATCTTTTCTTTTGGAAGGAATACTTTGTTACATTTTTCTTTGTGGAAGACCCTACCTTAAGCTGACCTCAAATGGGCAAAATGCTGTCACTTTATGGTATAATGTTCTGGTGTAAGCAAGTAACAAATCTTAGTTCATACTAGCAGGTGTGTCGAACCTACATGTTGGCCTCATGTGCCCGTGGCTGACTATTAATGCAGCCCAAATATAACAAGTTCTGTACAGTCCAAAGAGTAATTTATGATAGCTATAGATTTTGAATGATGAGTTTATTAGTTATATACCAAAGTAAAAAAATTCATAAAAGAGATAGAAGATGGATAATAGATAGATGCATAGATAGATAGATAATGGATAGAAGATAGACAAAAGATACAGATAGATAGATAGATAGATAGATAGATAGATAGATAGATAGATAGATGGATGATAATGGATAGAAGATAAACAATAGATACAAGATAGATAGATAGATAGATAGATAGATAGATAGATAGATAGATAATAAGTAGGTAGATAATAGATGTAGTAAAAGATCATCAAATTTGGTGTTCATTCATCCTACAGAAACCAGGTGAGGACGCCCCATCAAAAGAGGCAGCTGAAGTTCCCAATGGGAAATCCCAGGCAGAGCAAAGGGTCCCTTCTTCCAAGCCAAAGAATGAATAGCAACAGATAAAAATAATGACAACAATTTAGATGCTCACAGAACCCAGTGGTTGGGGAAGGTAAGGCAGTCAAGAAGTTCCTGGTGGCGCTTCCCCCTATGGCTGACCAGATGGCTTCTCTCACCCCCTGTGGCATCTTCCTATCACTGGATAAACAATAGAAACCTTGCTGGAAATGCTTGACCTTCTAGATCTCCTCAAGGACACAATGTTTTCTACTCTTGGACTTCTTGCTATCCTGTCACCTCCCTGTCATAAAATAGACAGGGGCAGCCCATCCCCAGACAATGGCCTTGGAGGACAATACAAGAGAAATGTGTGGATTTGAAATAAGGTAGGTGAGGTTTGAATCCTCATTTCCAGATCCAGTTTTTCAGTGAGCTTATAGCGCGTGACGGCTTAGCAATACACATTGCTCTATATCATATCACAAGGTTCAAGGGGTTGGACACACACACTTCACTATGCACAGCTTGGCCCTAGAAACCTGACTGGGACAGCCAAGGAATGAAGGAAGGACAGACACATAGACATGTGTAGAGAAAAACCTGGTCAGGTTGGCTGTGTGCACTCTGATGGAGCTGCACCAATGACCATAATGAACCCAGAATCTCGATCCACTTACTTGTAAATCACACAGTGGGGAGTTTATAGCCACAGCCCCGTCTGCAGGTGAGCCATCTCAGAATGGAAATATACAGGAAGAGGAAGCTGCAATTCCTTGTTTTTGCACTCAGTAGTCATTCAGAAACTCTTGAATTTACATGGCCATCAACATTTTCTCAGTCCAAAGGAAGGCTTTGTGAATTCCATGCCTAAGCCATATGGAAAAGGCACATACTCTCGAGCGTCTGCTCTGAGGCATTGGACCGTATCAACAATACACATTCACTCAGGATTCCAAACTTCCTTTAGACTTTCACTAAGGCTTCTTCCAGTCCCTACAACATATCCCTAGACCTTGTTAATTCAAAGTGACAGCCAGTCCTCAGAATGTTTGTCAAGTTGGCAGAGCACGAGAAAACAAATTGGTCACAGAGACGTCTTGCTCTTCTGAAAAGCATTCACAGTTGAACAGGGAGCACATAGTAGGCCTGCCTTCTGCCTCTGTGCTCACATCCTTCTCACTTGGTGCTACCGGAGAAACCTCTAAACCTGGGGACACTTGGCCACAGGAAGGAAGCATGAAGGAGCGCACTCATCAAGTGCATATCTGCTCTGTGAGCTTTAGAACGTTAGCTGCCAGACTGCCATTGTACATGTCTATTACCCGTTACAACCGCACAGCCCAGGTGCTGCTCCAATTTCCCTCCAGCACGATGGATTTCACGCCTTCCCAAGTGAAATTCTCATACTTCATAATTGTTCTGAACATCATCAAGAAAAAAAATAATAAGGAGAGGAGGAATAAAGAAGAAATAGCTGGATGCCAAGAGTGTCCCCAAAGTAAAGAACAATTTTCTTCAAACGGGAAGAAAACAGCATTTTGCTGCTCAAAGCTCTAGGTAGTTTCTCTCTTTAGGGGAAGATATTTGAGCTGTGAAATATCTACCCTGGCAACATGTTCATGAATCACAACAATTACCTGTTTCTTTGGATATTGAGCGAGCTAATTATCCACCAAAGTTTAGATTGGACAGCTGTTACCTGACTCCACTTAGGATCCAATACGGAATGCATTTGGCACGGAATAGATTTCTTCTCCTTCCCCACAATAAACATTGAGAATGAATTGGAACACTTCACTAAGAATTAGTAAAGATATCTGAGGAAAGAAATGATAGCTCTAGGCATTTGAATCTTGGATTAACCATTAAGGGCTTAACCACTAGGTCAACACAGTGTAGTGCCATCAATGCAGAACTAGTTTAAAGTGGATTAAACTGATTACTACTTGAAGGTGGCTTGAGGATGGGAGACATGACTGGCAAGCGTGTTAAGCATTAGAAGATTAAAAGAATATCGTGTCGGTTGATCCAGAGAATCACAACTGGCCAAAGTGTGGGCTCGTCCACAGATGGGACATCTACATCATTCCACACCCCTCAAGGCTCAAGGAGCATCCCAGAAAATGGAGTAGAAGATTTATAAGCCAGGGGTCAGGAAATGCAAGGAAATCGGGTCACCTGAATATGGCAGGACCTTTGCACTCACCAGCTGCTGTGCTCACCTGAGCAAGGTAAAGCATCTTCAGGATTCTGTCCTGGATGCAGAAGGGAAGCTCAAGGTCCGCCCCTGGCTGAGCCGCTACTGACAGCTGCTGGCTGTTGTGGACTGAGAATCAGTTTTCCTTATGGGTGTGGCCCCTGGTGGGCTGACCACACTGCAGCAGAGGGCCTCACACCCATGTGTATGTGGGCAGCACTAACTGGATTTGGTGAGCTATGAAAGAGAGAGGGGTTGGGGAGGTGGGCACATGAAATTGGGAAGAGGATACTGTGGGAATTCCAGGAGGATGAATATGACTGAAAGACATCATACACATGTCTAAACTTCTGAAAGAATAAGTTAAAATATATTCAAAAAGAAGAAAGGCAATTGGGTCATGCTACAAAATGACTCTCTGGAGTGCAGATGGAGAGGGACATCTGGAATCTGTGTGCCTGTGATTTGATTAAAGCTAACATCTACTCATCCTTACCTTTCACCTTGAACCACAGGAAAACTATATTGTTTTTCAGTTATCTTGGCAAAGCATCAGTAAAAAATGGCATCACCGCTTAATACAAAAGTAGAAGAGAGGGCGGCAATGATTTTCTAATTTTATTTGTGCCCTGTTTCTGCCCACTCATTCAAATAAGATTACCAAATGCCTTCATTTTGTGCCTAAATTGGTTGTGATTGATGAGAGAATCAAACACTAGAGGTAAGCGTTCAGTTTCTTTCCGACCTTTTTCCTCCAAGTAATTAGCAACTAGGAAACAGTAAGTGACTTGAAGATTGGACTCAGTAGATGCCCAGTAGGCTGTGTTCAGACCCACAGTCACAATGCTCGGTGGGAATGCAAAAGGTGGGACATTCACAAAGCAACAGAAGCGTTACTTTTGGGTAAGTCAGTAGAAAGCCTCTCCATCCTTAGTCCAAAATCTCAATTTTCCTTATGCTGGCGGGAGAGAGGAGGGCCTCGATCGTCGATGTCCAAAGTATTAGTTCATTGCTTTCCTAAAAGTGAATTCTTGCATGAAATTTTAAGAAACAGATAGGGAGGTGACCAAGGCTCATGGCCCTGGCCACAAACTTGAGTTCAATCCTGAGACCCTTCAGAGTAGAGGGAGAGAGCTGACTCTTCCAAGTTATCTTCTAACCTCTATACACGTGATGTTGTATACACACACACACACACACACACACCACAAAAATATGAATATGAAAATGTATAACAAATAGAAATAAGTGTACTCTTGTGCCACTAGCTTGTGGCCCACAAACACAGAGAAGTCGAAAGAGTGATGGCATCCCAACAGCCATTGCTTCCTGTGCGGTGCTGTAGCAGTGTGGGCACAGAAAGGCCAACCCTCAAGGCTCACTAGTACGGCCTCCTTGTTGGGTTCTCCGCAGAGACACTGCCTCAAATGAAGACGTGATGATGCGCCTGAGCAAGGTACCAGTGGCAACCTCTGGCTTGTGCATGCGCTGCTGACAGACAGCCATAGGGGAAAATCAGCACTCCCTCCCTCCCTCCCTCCCTTCGTCCTTCCTCCCTTTTCCTTATCTCCCCTCCCACCACACCTTTTCTTCTAACTTAACTTTCCCACCCACCCTTACCTTTTTCATTTTAACTACCTTATTTCTTTCTTATTTCCTTTTTTTTAAAGACTTTAAAAGTAAGTGTATGGTTTTCTTTTTTCATTTCAAGAACAAATCTTCTAGCAATTATAAAATTTTAGTACTTTAATGATAAAATATGCAGGGTCTATCCTTTTGTTGCTAAAAAAAAAGACTGAGGGGGGAGGGAAGCAAAAGATGTTGTAATTAAATTATGATCTTGAAATAAAGGAAACCGAGGGTCACAAAGAGCCTCCTCCACTGTCTGGCTCAAGAGCACTAATAAATTATACTTTTAGTACTGAGTCATTTTTCATTTTATGTATAGAACATTTATCTATATACTTGAGCTTTGGACACTTCAAATAACTATCCTTTTTCTGATAAGACCAATGATATATGCTTTTTAAATGCGTCTCCTCTGGGCTGGAAAGATAGCTGAGTGGTTAAGAGTACACACTGCTCATACACAGAGGGTCTAAGTTCAGTTCCCAGGACCCACACTAGGCATCTCACTAGGCCTGTGACTCCAGGTTCAGGATAGTCTGTCCTCTACAGACACCTGAACTCATGAGCATCACACCCACAGGGACAAATACAGGTTAAAACGTACACATGTTAAGAGATTCTCAAGCCCATGAGAAGGAATAAAATCCCAAGTTAAGATGTTTTTAAAGCAGAACCTACCTCTCTCTCTCTCTCTCTCTCTCTCTCTTTTTCTCTCTCTCTTTCTTTCTCCTTCCCTTTTTCTTTCTGCCCCAAGGCCACTGATTTTTTAATATAACCCACATGAGTATATATCTGTTTTGTATTCGTGTATGCATACATAATGGCATGCTTCATGCTTCTCTTTCCCCTGCCATCACAGCATCATAACACACACACACATGCACACACATATGCACATACATACACACACATGCACACACATATGCACATACATACACACACATGCACACACATATGCACATACATACACACATGCACACACATACACACGCATGCACAAACATATGCATACACATGAACACACATGCACACACACACACACACAGTTTTTCATGTTGGTGAGCTTGGACCATTCCCCTCAACACTGTTAAAGCATAATTTTCAAAAAATTAAATGCAGGATTCTCACACAAAATTCAACTGAGACCAAGTCAGAAGAGTCATCTGTCATTTACGCACAAGGCAGTAAGGGTACAACAGTCGTTTCAAAAATAGAGTTCAGGAAGTTGGTACAGAGAGTCAGGAACGAGATGGTAACAATCATTTGACGAGTGAGGCACACGACTGTGTAGTAACAGGTCAGACCATAGCCAATGCCCTCAACCACAACCAGCACCTTTGGGATGGTCTCAAAGAAACCATGTGCTTCTGATGGACTCAAATTTGCAAGATAACAAGTTAACTTCAGGGTGTGCACCCTAAGGGCAAAGGAAGCATCTATCTGTGTGGCCTCAATGTGGGTGCTGAGACTTGGGTGGTCACTATGGTACTTCTAGATATGAGTAATTTCTCTTGAAATCAGAAGACAGTGGCACTGTGCCAAGTTGAGTCATACCCTAAGACAATTTAGTTGACCTTCAGGACAGACATTTCTTGTGGTTCTTCTGTTAGTCATTGTGACACCCCAGATCTCTTTTGAGCCACTTAGTCACGTGAAAGCTAATCCCTGGGTAGTTCCCTTTCCAATGGGTCTCTTCCATCATTCTTGGCAGATATGATGAATAATTACTCTAAGTCCTTCACATTAAAAAAAAATAGAAGCCCTTATGTAACTGATTAAATTATTGCTGCAAATAATTTTAGAAGTTTTAATGATCTCAAAAAGTATTGTCACTTAGCAGTTTTTACTGAGCAACATGAAAGAATTTTCTAGCCTGATATTCATCTTTCAAAGTTACACTAACCACTTCATTCCTTCAGCAAATGGAGAGTTTTCAGGGTCAACAGATAGGGCGTTTGTGTGTGTCCTTCTCCATTATATCAAAACCAAAGTCAAGTATGTTTTCTTACTTCCCTGAGGTAAAGAAAGGAACAATTTGCACTGTTCTTGGCTTGGCTTCTATAGCTGTAAGCATCAGCAACCCATTATGAAAGACGAGTTTAAGACTGGATGGCTGTGAAGGAAAGTCCTCACACTGCATGCAAGCCAATGAAGGACCATCACCATCACCTTTGCTCTGGTCCTAGGCTGCTCTCAGGTGGGATAACAATTATTTACCTGCAGAAGCAAGTTCCATGCACTGAGGGTCCCAGCACTTGGGAAGTTTCTTTGGCTGCTACAAAGCTATAAAAGCTAAGAGCCCTCCAACTCCAAGAGACCTTCACTCATTGTTCACAAAGAAGATATCTGTGGGTGCTACCCAGGACTGGAAGTCAGAAACCTTGAGTATCAGGTGTTATTAAACCTCCTAAGTTCTAACGAAACCTTTGAAAGAAGGAGAACAAACACAGTAAAGGGAGGAAAGGCAAAATTCTGGGGTAGTGGCTGAGATAAAGTGCCCTGTCTGCTCCTTGGGATACGCTATCAACTCACCAGTTAACTGGTCCTGAATGTAGAAAGATGGTGTCCTAAGATTCAGCTCTGTCCCTTGTTGTGTTGGTTAGTTTTTTGTCAATGTAATGCAGCTACGTTTATCTAGAAAAAGAAACCTCAACTAAGTAACTACTCCCCATTAGATTTCTCTGTGGGCAGATCTTTGGGATATGTTCTTGATTAACCATTGATGTAGGAGAGCCCAGCCTGCTGTGTGTGGTTTCTCCTCTGAGTCCTGGGCTATATTAGAAAGCAGGCTAAGTAAGCCATGACGAGCAAGACAGTAAGCAGCATTCCTCCACAGTTTCTGCTTCAGTTCCTGCCTCCAGGTCCATGCCTTGAGCTCCTGTCCTGACATACTTTCATGATGAATCTTAAATCATAAGTTGAAGCAAACCTTTCCCCCACAGTTGCATGTAGACATGGTGTTTATTTCAGAAATAGAAAGCAAAGTAGAACAAAATTTGGTACCAGGAAAGAGGAGCATTGCTATAGAACACCTGACCCAGTTGTTTGGAGAAGGAACGTGGAAGTATTTGGAAGTCTGTGCTAGACAAGCCATTGGGTAGTCAAGGGTTAAACTGTCTGTTCTTTGGGATCCTGGATGGTACTGAGAGAAGTGAAGAAGATGGATGCCTGGCTTGTGAAATTTCAGAGGAAAATGAGAGTCCCTCAAAGACTTGATCAGGGCCCTTCCTGTGATACTTTGAATTAAAACTATGTAGTGTCTGGACTCTGGTAGCAAAAACGTCCTGGTGGTTAACAAGAAATCCACACATACTGCTCATACCAGACCCAGGGTTGGAGCCTACCACCCACACGGAGGCCCACAACTGCCTGTAACTCCTGTTCCAGGGAATCCAATGCTCGTTTCTGGCTCCCTCAGGCACTGCTCATATGTGATGCACATGTGTGTATCACACATATGCATGGGCACACCCACACACACACATACATACACACATACATGTCCTTTAACAGTATTTGAAACGTTTATAACTTGTAATTTTTCCATGTTTCATTTTCATGTCATCAACATAAGAGACTGAGGACTGGAAAGATGGCTCAGTGGTCAGGGCACTTGTTGCTCCTACAGAGTACTGGGGTTTAATTCCAAACACCACATGATGGTTCATAACTATCTCTAGCTTAAGTTCCAAGTGAGCAGATGCCCTCTTCTGTCCTCTGCAGGCATGTAGTCCACACATATACATGCAGGCAAATGCCCACTAGATAGATAGAGAGAGAGAGAGAGAGAGAGAGAGAGAGAGAGAGATAATAGAGATAGATAGATAGATAGATAGATAGATAGATAGATAGATAGATAGATAATAGAGATAGATAGATAGATAGATAGATAGATAGATAGATAGATAGATAGATAGATAGGCAGATAGATAGATAGATAGATAGATAGATGATAGATAGATAGATAGATAGATAGATAGATAGATAGATAGCTAATAGAGATAGATAGATAGATAGATAGATAGATAGATAGATAGATAGATAGATAGATGATAGAGATTTCCCCTACTATTTATACATATTTAATACTAATTTGAGCATACTAAAATTATCATCTTTATAAAGTTCAATTCACCACATCAGCTCTCATTTTTTTCCTCTCACAGGTAAGACCCTGCCCGATTTTAAAACAGATTTTCATCCCACCATGGCAATTCTACTGCTGTTGATATTAAACATGATGAAAATAATCCAAGAGAAAGGAAGTAAAAATGTGTGTGCCTGTTATTTAATTACAATTAATTGAGTCTTTAGTGCTCCAGCACGTGTCCTGAGCTACGTTGTTTTTAAGCAAGGAAATCTCCTAATAAGAGGCCTTTCGGTGTACACTATTATTAAATCCGCACTGAGAGGTCAGGGCCGCTGTTTTCTTGCAATCATTACTGAGTTTGCAAATTTTTAAAACATAGAAAATTATACAGGCCTTGCCGCTGTGTAGAACTTTCCGTAGCGTGTGTTTGACAAGCTGAAATTTTTACACAAAGAGGAGTTAAGTAGATATGTACTGGGCTGCTCTTTTCTTTTGTTCCCCCTCAAAACAAAAGATAATTATCTGAACACTAATCTTGAGTTTTGAGTCCTTTCCTCCATGGATGAACTACGTTAATTTAGCTTTAAAAAAATCTCTCAATAAAAACACAAGAGGAAAAATTATTTCTAACTCAATATCTGTAGCCTCCCAGCCCCTCCCCCACACCCTCTCACACCGCACCCCCTCACACCGCACCCCCTCACACCGCACCCCCTCACACCGCACCAGTACAGACAGCCTGAGTCCACTCCTTGGGGTAGAATGTAGGAAACCTCTCTATGATTTCAAGAGGAATCAAGGACAGCATCAAAACATTTAAAAACCCTGATGCAAAATTAAATCTGGAACACAGAGCCGGTAACATCAAGAACATTTTTATTCTACACTTCCATTTGTACAAGATGTGCCTGAAATAATGTTTAATATTACTGAACATGGCTTCAGCTCCATTCCCAAGTGTCTCAAATGTGTTGTGTGAGATCCCCCGTCTGTTCCAAGTGTTCATCGTAGGCATGATCTTGTCTGGCTGTGTAATTTCAAATTTATGTTTAATGATTGAATACTCACTGAGTACAAGCTATTCTGTTGGTGAGATGGTAGTAATGGCAGTGTTTTAATTGGCACTTAAAAACATAACTTAATAAATAAGAGTATGGAGTATTCATGATAGTACCTAGAGCTATACTAAAAAATTTTTATAGTCTAACCTCAGCCAACTCAAAGAGTAATCAATCCTGAGTCCTCTACGGTGGCTATTCACCTTTATTTTCCAGTTTACACATGAGAAAATAGAGATTTACTTCTATGTGACTAAAGATACAGAGATAATTAGTTAAGTTATATGGCAGTATATTGAAGGCACAGTATTTTTAAACTCCCAGACACTGAGACTGTCAGGGGAAGCACCAAATAGCATGCCTGCATTATAGTGACCATCCACACTTAATATGAAAGCAACACACATAAAAGTTTAATTACAACATAAAACATAAAACTTTATTTTATTGTGTTTTCGATTGCATATATGTCTATAAGTACAGTATCTATAAGAGGGTGCCCTACAGTCTGTAACTAGAGTTACAGAAGTTCGGAAACCACCATGTAGGTGCAAAGAAATGAAACTGAATCTTCTGGAAGAGCAGGCTGCTCTTAACCAAGGAGCCCTGGGGAAGCTCAATTTTAAGGATTTGGCTCATGGGTTTATAATAAACCAAGGAAGGGCCATTGATGATGCCTGGTATCAGGGTTCCTTCTTACAGAGGCAATAAGGCCGGGCTATTAACTGCTGGTACAAGAACTAAATGGTTTTAGTTTATTTATGGCTATCAGCCAGAGTCTGCCCTTAGCTTTAGTGTGTAAGTTCCTGTGCCTGCCTCTGTTATGCCAGTGTAGAAGATACTCAATATGGAAAATCTAGTAGCATTAGACATTATAATTTTATGCAATCATAGAAATGAGATTCCTGGTTTTGCAGTAGTCTATTTGCCACTAGCAACTCATGAATCCTACTCAGATACAAGTGGAGGCATTGTAGGGCAACATGACAATAAAGATGCGAGGTCTGCCTTGGAATTTGTTCGTCCTGCATGACTGGATTTGGGATTGGATTTTCAGAAAGTTCAGCTATTCAGCTATAGGAAACAAGACTTTCAGCACAGTCATAACCCTGCCTAGCCCTTCAGAATCATGTACATAATCATATCTCAGAAGAGATTAGTCTAGACACGGGGACATATGTACCCTTGTTGCTAGGGAAAAAAAAAGTAGCCTGCTCTGCCACCTCATTCTTGTCCCAGAGACAACTAAAGTTCTTCATATACAAGCACCATCAAGGGAAGAAAGATAAACCTCGATAGAGAACTGAACTCAATATTCTAAAGATTCTATCAAAAGAGATTGTCTGAATTGGAGAAATGGTTGCTATTATTTACTAAATTAAGGGTTTGGTTCTTGGTTGGAGTATTTGTGTATCTCCTAATTAATATCATGTTTCTTTATTTACTAGAGAATGCAGTTCTCAAAAGGTGTACTAGCTTGGTTACAAGAACTTAAGATCAAATACAGAGAGAATGAACTTTTGTGGCTGTTTGAGTGAGAAGGACCCGCATAGGCTCATATATTTGTATGCTTGGTCTTCAGTTGGTGGAACTATTTGGGAAGGATTCGGAGGTGTGTCACTAGGAATAGACTTTGTGGTTTCAATTATCCATGCCAAGCCCAGTCTGCCTCTGCCTCTTCCATTGCTTCTGCCTCTGCCTCCCTACCTCCCTCTATATATATCTGTTTTTCTTTGTCTCTCTGTCTCTGTCTCTATCTCTCTGTGTCTCTGTCTTCATCTCTCTCTGTCCCTGTGTCTCTCTGTGTGTCTCTCTCTGTCTCTGTCTCTCTCTGTCACTCTGTGTCTTTCTCTTTCTCTGTCTCTGTCTCTGTCTGTCTGTCTGTCTCTCTCTCTCTCTCACACTCACACACACACACACACACACACACACACACATACAAATTATGTGTAAGCTCTTAGCTACTATTGCAGCACCATGCCTGTTTCCCTACCACCATGCTCCCCACAATGGTGGCCATGGACTCACCCTCTGAACCTGCAATTCTACAATAAATTAATTCTCTTCTATATTATCTCGAAGATGGTGACCCTTCACCATAATATAAAAGTAGCTAAGATAAAATTAGAACTGTCTGTACCTATATAACCAAGTGGTCATTTTTATGCCACAAATTGTTTCCCATCCAGCAGGTATCTCCTAATCCACCTTTTATAAAGAGGACTAGATCAAGAAGACAACAATTTTGTCTCTTGGAGACCAGATCACTGGTCTCTTGAATTACTTAGAAGTAACCCTGATAGCTATCTCCCATAGAAACACAGTAGGAATTTAATAGAAATAATAACTGAAATTGATACACTTGACATAACCTAGCTATACCTGAGGAGAAGGAATCTCATTTAAGAACGTACCTCCATTAGACTGGCCTGAAGGCAAGCATAAGGCATTTTTTCATGGTACATGATTGAGGTAGGATGACCCACCTCCCACTCTTAGGCAAGTGAGCCTGGGTTGTATAAGAAAGGTAGAATGAGCAAGCCATGAGGAATGATGCAAGGAAGCAACATGACTCCATGACCTCTGCCTCAGTTCCTGCTTCCATGTCCCTGCCTTGAGTTCACTCAACGATGGGCTATAAATGTAAGCTGGATTAAACCCTTTCCTCCACAAGTTGTTTTTGGTCAGTATTTTATTACAGCAAAATTAAGCAAGCGAGGGTAATTAATGATCAGGTGAAATGTAAATTTCTAGTTTCTTTAACAACTTAACCGTGTCACCTAATATTTTTCTGGAAGCTCTTGTGAGAGAGCACATGATGTTTAGAGAAAGAACGTAAGTGGAACCCCACAAACAATAAGAGATCACTCTTGCATTTCTATGCCATGCAACACTTTGCTGGTTTTGCCTGGTCCTTGCCGGTCTTCACTGGTCTTGGATTGTCTTCACTTCATAGAACGAAACACACCAAAGAACTTCTTGTGGTATTCTATCTAATTCTGGATGCTTCCACTGACTTGTACCAATTCTGCAGAGCCTTGCTGTTTCTGTTGGATCAAGCCACCACTGCTGATTCGTGTTTGGTATTTGCTATTGCTAGACTGCTGGTATCCTGAGAACAAAGAGTGGAATTGCCCCCAAAGAACTACTACTAACCAGCCCCTTTCCTATTAACCTTCTTTCTCCCCCACCTCTGATCAGGGAGCTAGAAGGGGTGGAAGTGATTAAGAACCCTAAATAAAGTAGGTTTTGAAAAAGATCTAAGCCTACTATTGGATAATAATGTTCTCTGCTCTCTATATTTGATTGAAGTCCTATCATTAACTCTACAATTTATACCTCAAATGTAGTGTCTGAAATGCAGTCTTAGTTCTTGTAAACAGAAAGAAGATTCCCCCATTTTCCATCCTACATCAATACATGGGCTGAGCAGATGTGTTACATATTATGACCAGAGAATTATATCCCTGATTTCCTCATCATTCAACTTAAAACCTTGAATTCACATGCTATCAGAGCAAATGACAGTGTCCTCACATCTGATACTCATGCTGAGTCAACAGCTGACAACCTCTTACATGTGTTTTATTTGTGTGCTGATGTGTACATACGTGAAGAGACATGCACATGTATGAGAACTGAAAGCATATGTCACAAAATGTAATAGAAACATATGAGGGGGCAGGCAGGCAGACAGGCAGGCAGACAGACATACAAACAGGCAGACAGACAGACAGAGACAGAGAAGATGGTAGTCTGACCAGGAGCCTTGAGTGTCAGCGTTTGCTGTTGTGGCTCCATTAGGGCAAGGTTGGAGGAATAGTGTTGGATCCATAGGATTCCTGCCAACCACAGATGCCATGGAAGAGCAGGAGGGACACAAGTTCACTCAGACCACTGTAAGGAGAAAGACTTCTCACAGGAATTGACTATGCCCAGTAAGTCCTGCTACTACAACAAAATACCCTGTCTCACCTTTTAACTAGATTTTTTAAAAATTATTTTTGATTTGCTCTCAGAAAACAAACTCTCCATGACAGAGAGAGCCCCAATTGTATTGATGTGGGTCTAGCTATCCATGGAGTCACACACAGAGTCACTGTTTGAGACATTAATAGGCACGGGTTTCTGAATCGGCGTGTTACCACTCATTAGAATTATATTGAACATTTTATGAACAATATGCCAATCCTCATGAAAGCTTTTTAAATTTATCTTTTTCATGATTGTGGATATAGCCCCTGGGATCTGTAATAAAGAAACAATTAAGGAGGACCCATTTTACAGCATGAATATGTATTAACCCTTGCTCATCACAGCTGAAAAGGGAGCCCTAATGAGCTGTTAAGAAACCCTAAAGTCCCCTCAAGATTATGCATACAAAACGATGTCAGGTGTGATTCATTATTCTTGGGATCAAAAAAATCAGTTCTATCGCTGTGATCAAAAGTGACCATAGCTGCATCTTTACGGTACAGGATGGCCAGATGCAGATGCAAACTGCTTGTGAGAAAATAATGACCATTAGCTGAGGGATAGAAACAAAGTAATCTTATGCATTTATCTCATGAGTAATCAATAAAAGGAGACAATTATTTTAAATGTCCCGTGGCTAATAAGATGGGTAAATGGCAAAAGGCACTTGTGCCAAGCCTACTGTAAATCCAATCCCCAGAACCCACATAGTAGGAGAGAATTGACTTCTACAAGCTAGTCACTGACCTGAACATGCATATTATCGTGTGTGTGTGTGTGTGTGTGTGTGTGTGTGCGTGTGTGTGTGTGTGTGTGTGTGTGTGTGTGTGTGTGTGTGTATACACAGAGGGGGAGAAGGGAGGAAGAGGAAGAGGGAGACAAGAGGAGACTTCTACAACCTCCTGCTGGCCCCATACATTCCTGTCTAGTGTATTCATCACCTCTGTGGGAGGGTCCACTCTCCTGGTATCCTCAGCAAATGTCTTGTGACAGTTTCTTGTACAATTCATGGTAAGTACAATTCTTATATACACAGAGATAAGTATACATACATTCCTGTAAGTATACACACAGATATACTTACAGGAATTCTTATTTTATTCATTACATTTATGTATGTTAATACTTTAGAAAAGCTCTTCACTAATGCAGAACTTTTCAGTCTGATTAGGAGCCTTTTAGAGGGTCATAAAATTAATTTAGAGAGTTTAATCAACACTTTTTTAAAACAGAAAAGAAAAAGTAGTTTATAGAAGAAACTATAAGTTAGAAGTTGCTTCAAAAATGTCTATCAATTTTACAAGTATACCAAAGCATGTATGTTTGTGTGGGTGTGTATAAGTGTATGTGTGTATGCATGTGTATATTTTAGGTACATATTTATATCGGTATGTTTATTGTGTGTTTGCATGTTTATGTGTTTATGTGTTTATATATAATATGTGTATATTACATATATGTGTATATACATGTATGAATATGTGTAAGTATTGTGTACATGTGTTTATGTATTTTAGTATTCTATATATATGTGCATGTATTTATGTGTATTTGAATGTGCTTGAATGTGCATGTAAGACACAAATGTATGTATAGGTGAATGTGTATGTATATGCATGTAAATAAATGAATTTGTATATAGATGCATATGTGATGTGGGTCTTCTAGTCATAAAGAGAAAAGTCCATCGTGGGCAAGAGTGTTCATGTGAGCTTTCTGTGCAGTACACGGCTATCTCTCTAGCATGCAACAGTGAGTATGGTTCACAAAAGGACAATGTGAAACATCAAAAAATAACTGAATCTGTATTCTCTGCTCATTAGATCATAGGCTGGGGGAAGGATGAAAATCTAGAAAAACGAGGCATTTTTAAAGTTTTAAATGATATCAAGTGACAGAGTAGTACCCAACTTTAACATCGTGAAACGATGGTACAAATATGTGCATTTTTTCACATTCATAGTCATCCTGAGAGGCATTTGGCTCATAGACCTCAGAGTGGCCATCCCTGGACACTTTCAGAAACACAAACAGGAGAAAATCATTTGGGGAATTTAAATGGACACGTTAACAAGAAAGGAACAATGATTTCTATATTTTACTAAAATTCCATCGTAAAATACCACAGATTTCCTCAAATTCAGTCCTGGAAATGCTAAGTGCATATAGTAGGAAGGAAGAGGCCTTTTCTCCAGTGTTTGCCAACTGTGTGCTCCTGTGAGGACCATGAGCACAGATCGCAAAAGACAAGAATCTATAGATAAGCAGAAATCTAAACATTACCCAAGAAAGGGGGAGCAGCAACAGGGAAAACTAAGCTAGCAAACATTGCCATCCAGCATAAAGACTGACATTGTATAAGCCTGCTTCCTCAGCCAGTCGGTGGCTTGGACACAACTGAAGAGAAGAGGTCTTCAGAGGGGATAAAGTAGGAACGGACTGTGATGTACCAAGTGTGAGTTTTGTATTTATTTTTAAAGATTTGGTTTTTATTTATGTGCATATGTGTGTCCATGCACTCAAGTGTGTAAGTGCCCCCCGAATCCAGAAGAGGGCATGGGATCCCCTGAAGCTGGAGTTGCAGGTGGCTGTGAGCCACCCAATGTGGGTGAGGGGAACCAAACTGCAGACTTTTGAAAGAGCAGTAAGCACTCTTAACCAATGACCCATCTCTCTAGCCCAAGTTGGGGTTTTTTTTTGGGGGGGGGGGTATTTGTTTGTTTGTTTAACAGGGGGAATTATAGCAGGTATTTTTTCTTTTCTTTTTTTTTTAAAGAGTACCAGCAACTCAAACTGAAATAGCTCCCAGCAGCCAAACTACTACAAGGGAATGTAACTCTTTTGATAAGCCAGAGGGTCAGATCAGATTACCTAACAACTGTCTCCTTTCTCGTATTAAGGATTAAAAAATAATCCCTGGGGCCTCAATCAGCAGCTGTGGGCAGCAGAGCACTCATGAAAGTGGTAACTGACTTGTGTTCTCAAAGCCCCAGATGAACTTTGGCACAGACCAATGAACCTGCCTCCAGGGGGACTGACGAATCAGCACCCTAGACACTTCTATCTCTGCATCACAGGGGGAAATATGCACAAACTCTTAAAAGACAGGCTCATTTGTATTCCCTCCCAAGTCACCTGACTTTGGGCTATAACTCTACAGGAGATGAGTGGAGGGCAGGCAGAAGGTGGAAGACTTGTAAGAAGCAGCCGATGTCCAGAGACAGGAGTTCCTTTGTGTGTAAAGATTGCAGCCAGACTGCACTGAGAAGCCGGTAAAGGGTGAGCATAAGACAGGACTAGTCCTGTCTTTCTGCTTTTTTTCTGCTTTAAACATGGCTACCATACAACATATTGACGTGTCAGGCTTTCTGTCCTAGTATTCATATAAAGAGATATTGAAAAAGAATGGGGTGTTAGAAAAATGTGCTTGTCCCATTATAGATTTTATATATTTCCCAATGCTCCTTTTCAAATTAGGAATGGGATTCAAGAAGGAAAGTTCTGTCAGAGCATCCCACATAATCTCTGATTAGCCTTTATCTATAGATTTTATTATGCATATATGTTCATACGTGTGACAGGTATGTGTGTGTGTGTGTGTGTGTGTGTGTGTGTGTGTGTGTGTCTACACATGCACACACACACATACACACAGAGCCAGAGGTTGGCACTGGCCATTTTCTTCAATTGCTCTCCCCTTTACTCTTTGAGGCAGGCTGAGTTTCTCACTGAACCCAGAGATCACTAACTCAGCCAGACTGGCTCACCAGGGAACTCTGGGGTCTGCCTGTGGCACATCACCAGGGGCTCCGGGGTCTGCGCTCGCCAAGGGGCTCTGGGGTCTGCCTGTGGCTCATCACCGGGGGCTCTGGGGTCTGCACTCGCCAGAGGCTCTGGGGTCTGCCTGTGGCACATTACCGGGGGCTCTGGGGTCTGAGCTCACCAGGGGCTCTGGGGTCTGCCTGTGGCACATCACCGGGGGCTCTGGGGTCTGCCTGTGGCACATCACCGGGGACTCTGGGGTCTGCCTGTGGCACATCACCGGGGGCTCTGGGGTCTGCCTGTGGCACATCACCGGGGGCTCTGGGGTCTGCACTCGCCAGAGGCTCTGGGGTCTGCCTGTGGCACATTACCGGGGGCTCTGGGGTCTGCGCTCACCGGGGGCTCTGGGGTCTGTCTGGCACATCACCATTGCTGAGCTCTCACACAGATGACAGGAATCCAAACTCAGGCCTCCTGCTTACACAGACAACGCTCTACTGACTGTGTCAGCCTCCAGCCCTGGGTGCATTAGTGCCAAAGACCAGCCTCAGCTTGGAGAGGAGTTTTAGAGAGAAGGAGTATTAAGAGATGTGAAGTTAATCATGGGGTAAAAGCTAATAGCCTGTGTTCTGCTGGAGACAGCTCTCTCTAGCTCAAAAAAAAAATCTAAAAACTCTCTGGATAGCTCATCACTTGCAGATCAAAAGTCCAGTCTTTTATTTACATATCAAATCAGTCATTATCCTAGGTTCCTGTCTGATTATCTCATGAATCAGTATTCCATGTCCCCAGATTCTTGATTCTTAGAGGCAGCAAGCACATTTTTTTAACATTGCAAATGAATTCAGCAATCTGCCTACCTTTGTGAGCACAGACAATAAGTTAGAAAGGTGGATCTCGCTCTGAGATTGCCATTCCTACCACACATGGTCCTAACCTAGCGCTATCCCTGGCTGACCTTGAACTCAGGAATCTGCCTGCATTTTTATCTGCCTGTCTTTGTATCTTTCTGACATGCTCACAGTACAGCTGCTTCTATTCTTTTAGGTTTGTGAAGCCCCTCATATAATTCATTATTGCAACCTTATATTTTGCATAGTTGAGGAATTATATACTCTTGAACTCATGTTTTCAGAGTTCTTTCCCACAGCCTTAAGGACTATCCTGATGGTCTCAGCATTTACCACTTTTGCTAAGGACATAGATATACCTTACCTCATAGACTGGTGATGTCTCTGGTTGTCATGGAATCCTTAACCTTGGCAGGGAGAATATTTCCTGAAGGAGGAACATAAATTAGTGTGTGTATGTGTATATATATATATATATGTGTGTGTGTGTGTGTGTGTGTGTGTGTGTGTGTGTGTGTGTGTTTATTTTTTATACAAACAAGAGTTATGCCCAGCAACTGTCAATATTTATAGAGACCCATGCCCTGCTGGCTCCATTCCAGGGCAGGAAATCATGTCATACTGTCTCTTCCACATGGCCAAGCAGGATTCCATACTTAAGATTAAAACATTGCTTTAATATCTGAAGATGATAGTCTTGTTTACTAACTACTGAGGCTCTGAAAATATAAACTGACCTCAGGGGAGGGGAAAGACGACATCTGTCACTCACCATTGCTCAAAGTCCCTTGGCCTTTGCTAATGCTATTCTAGAAGTCCTAAGGGCAGTGATAGTACAGCCTTTTTCTTTTGATCTAGACAAAATATCACTTTCCTTATTAGGATTTAACTGATAAAGATGAAGATATCAGCCAAGTGTCTTCTGCTTTAATTAAATGGGTGCTAAGCAGTTTGATCACTTTAACAGTGACAAGTTGTAATGTTCATTCATCCATGAACAGAAATTATATTACAGTGTTTAACCTACTTACATGGGAGAGGTGACAGAATTCAACTACTCCTTGTGGAAGAAAAGAATATCTAACTATAGCATAATAATTTCCTAATCGTTGAAGGCTAAAGGTGAAGGAAGAATTATAAACATTCATTGTGCAGCTATTGTATGACAGACACTGAGGATTCAAATGCAAAGAAAAGCCACTGACCTCAATATTTCATTGTGACACTCAGAGGCGTGTAAACATAATTTCAATACAGTGAGAGAAATATTAGTGTAAATATATATAAAACACTGTGCCAGTGATAAAGAATTTGCTAGTAGTGGTATATTCTAAAGGATGAGAACTTTACCAAGTTTCCTGGCAAAGGGAACTCCCGAAGGTGAAATAAACTACATGCAAAGAAACAAACACAATAAAGCCAGGCCAGTGATGGACACTGATCCTGCACCAGGGAGACTTAGGCAAGAGGAATGATGGAGATTCAAGATCATTCAGTACTGTACAGCAAGACTCTGCCGGAAAGGAAAGGAGGGAAAGGGAAGGGGAAGGGAAGGAACTAGGAAGATGGCTCTGGGGTAAAATGCTTACTGCACAAGTGCGTGTGTGTGTGTGTGTGTGTGTGTGTGTGTGTGTGAGCGTGTGCGTGTACATCTGCATGTACGTGCATTTGTGTCTGCATGTGCGTGTGTTGTCTGTGCATATGTGCACATGTGTGTGTGTTTCTGTGCATGCACATATATGTGTATGTGAATATCTATACTGTGTGTATATGCATGTGTGTATGCACATGTGTGTCTCTGTGTGTCTATATAAACTCATTATTCAAGGAAGGAGAAGCAGACCCTTAGAATTAATAGTCAGCCAGCCTACCCAAAACATCAACCTCCAGGTTCAATGAAAGACCTTGTCTCAAAAAATAAGGTGGACATGATGGAGAAAAACACCCAATGTCACATAAAGGAGTGTGCCTGCATACACATATATAGAGACACACACAGAGACAGATATACAGACACAAACACACCCATACAGACACACCACACATACATACACGGACAGACAGACAGACATATAGACACAAACACACCCACATAGACACCACACACATACACAGAGAGAGAGAGAGAAAGGGAGAGGGGGATACACACAGAGACACACACATACAGTAGTAGGGATTATTTCTTTTGATGTGCTTGCAACATCTAAGAGTTCACTCTCAAGTATGCTGAAGGGCAACTGGGAAGCTATCACTATTTACTAAAGTAAAGCAGACAGTAACTCCTCAGAGAAGGAACATTCCATTCCCACAGACAGTGTCTGCTTGACTCACACAGGGGGACATTTGGAGAGTTCAGAAAACAAGTTACCAGGGGTTGCCCTCCTGTAAAGGCATCCCAGCATGAAGCCTGCTTGTTTCTGTAATGCCCCAATAAGATACAGTCACCATCACCTCCATCAGCAGCCACAACAAAACACCTCTATGCTTGTCTCTCCCTCTCCTCTGGCTCGCTCAAATGTCCAATCTTGTTTGCAGGGAGCACCTCCCAAACAAACCATGTCATCTCAGACCTTGCTAAGGGGGCAACCCAGACAAAGACTTGGCTTTATCAGTCATTTTGACCATCTGTGAGAAAATGAAATGGTGTTTACCCAATGCTCAGACAAGGCCAAAAGGCAAGTTGTGTCTCCATCCAGTTAGTGAGACTGATGGGAGCTCAACTCTGCTCTCTCTTATTCTAAAATCAACTATCATGCCCCAACTCTCAAAAAGATCTCACATCTTGACTAAGAGACATAAGAAAATGAGTGCGATATTAGAGTTGCCATTGCTGTGATGAAACACCCTGACCAAAGGCAACTTGAGAAGAAAAGGGCTTATATCACTCACAGTTCATCTTCAAAAGCAGTGAGGGCTGGAACTCAAGCAGCGCTGGAACCTGGAGCAAGGAGCTGATGCAGAGGCCATAGAGAAGTCCTACTGGCTGGCCTGCTCCTCATGTCTTGCTCAGCTTGCTTTCTTTTTTTTTTTTTTTTTTTTTTTCTTTCCTCTCTTTATTAGATATTTTCTTCATTTACATTTCACATGTTATCCAGAAATTTTCCCTCACCCTCCCGCGTCCCCGCCCTGCTCCCCTACCCACCCCCTCCCACGTAATGGCCCTGGCATTCCCCTGTTCTGGGGCATATAGAGTCTGTATGACCAAGGGGCCTCTCCTCCCAATGATGGCCANAGTGGAGGAGTGTTCCCCTTTCTCCACATCCACGCCAGCATCTGCTGTCACCTGATTTTTTGATCTTAGCCATTCTTACTGGTGTGAGGTGGAATCTCAGGGTTGTTTTGATTTGCATTTCCCTGATGATTAAGGATGTTGAACATTTTTTCAGGTGCTTCTCAGCCATTCGGTATTCCTCAGTTGAGAGTTCTTTGTTCAACTCTGTGCCCCACTTTTTAATGGGGATATTTGATTCTCTGATGTCCACCTTCTTGAATTCTTATAAAACCCAGGACCACCAACCCAGAGGTGGTACCACACACAATGAGCTGGGACTTCTCCCACCAATGACTAATTAAGAAAATGCCCTACAGGCTTCTCTACATCTTGATCTTATGGGGGCATTTTCTCAGTCGAGGTTCCCTCCTCTCAGATGACTTTAGCTTGTGTCAAGTTGACATAAAACTGGCCATACATGCCATTTGCTGTATTTGCTCACTACTTATTACACCTCTTTGGATGAGGCTACAATGGGTCAATCTAACATAAGATCTGTTGGTGCATACCTGGGATCCCAGCACTCAGAAGTCAGAGCAGGGGGATAAGTTCACAGCCATCCTCTGCTACATAGCAGATTCTAAGCATCTGGGGCTATCATAGATCTCAGATTACAAAAATCAATCAATTAATTTTTTAAAGGGCAAATCTACACCTCTCAATATTCAGAATATTTAGCCACATGCTCAGCTTGCGTCTCCCATTCATGAGAATCCATTTTCAAATTGCCAATGGAATCACACCCTAAGCTGTAAGCTGACAAATTAGACAGCTGTTTTTGCTTGTCCTGACTACCATCCTTTAGCAATGCATGCATCATCTCCTTGGACAAGCTTCTCTATTTTCCATCTATGTGGTTTGACGGGGTGAACTAGATCCCACAGCTGGCCAGTGAAAACTGATGAGATCTCTGCTTTCTTTCGGATGTTGTTTCCTTTCTGAACAATGACAAAAGTCTGAGATAGCCAAGGCCATAATATGAGATGGGCATGTCTAAAACGGAGATCGCCAAGGAGAAGGTGGGGGAGATGCATTAGCTTTGAGTTCTGAAAAGAGACCACCAGCCTTGTACTTCTTCCCCTTCAAGCCAGCTCACCACGGCATCTGTCATTGACTACTCTTGTGGTTTGCGCTGGGGGACCTTCCTCCTAAAATCTCAGGCTTCCAGGTGATTCTCAAAACTCAGCTGGTAAAGCTGTAGGGTTAAGATGGGGACTTTTCACCTCTTGTGCTGGGGCCTTCCCTCCAGTAATGAGGAGGCTGAAACCTCAGCGTCTCAATGAAATCTATACTTCATCCAAGAAAGGGACAAATGATACACATAATGAATTAGTTAATTATAAAGTATGTTAAAGGTTAGTGAGTGCCATGGAAACGGAAATGCCAATCAAAGTAAGGAGGATCATGGGGCGGGGAGTGAAAGCTGCTGTATGGCCACATTGGTCAGTGTGAGCCTAATGGGAGATATGCACTTTAAAGAAAAGCTTCATGGGGCAGAGAGCTGACCAAGAAGATACCTGGAAATTGGGTATTGCACTGTCAGGGAAAGCCTGCAATGGGCGCATGTCTAGCATCTTCTAGGAGTTGGGCAGAGGCCACAGTGGCTAATAGTGACCAGATCATCAAGAGCAGTCACCAAGGACCAACATGCATGCATTTAACATTGACATTTACAAGGCATTTACTTATCTGCTGCTGTATAACAAATGACCCCACAGAGCAGTTCTACACAACAGTGAAGGCCCAACGCTCAGTGGTAGATCAGTTGTATGTCTCAGGGTCTCCCAAAAGGTCACTGGTTTCCATGACGACTGGGAGCACAGTCATCTGAAGGTACAGCTCGGGTCTGAAGGTTCTGCTTCCTTTGCATGGCGATGAGCAGAGAAGGTTGCAGTGCCTGGCTAGATGGATAGGTCCCTCCATGGACCCAAGAGAAAGTGCCATAGGCAGTCTGTGAAGAATTCTGGAGAACTTGCATCAACAGACTAAGTTCTGGGAACACAAAGAGCAGATGCAGAGTGTGGAGACAGCCGAAAGATGGAAGGCAGCCACTTCTCATTGGGACCACTAGCATCTAAGTCTCTGGGAGCATGCTGGGAATCCAGACTGTTGGATTGACTCCATGCCTACTGGGTCAGAAAGTCGTCCAAGCCTGTTGGTGTGGGCCTGAGGAGCCGATGGATAAGAGGCGTGGTCCTGAGGAGCCGATGGGTAAGAGGCGTGGGCCTGAGGAGCCGATGGGTAAGAGGCGTGGGCCTGAGGAGCCGATGGGTAAGAGGCATGCTTTTTTGGATCTTCAAGTGAAGAAAAGAAGGATGGCCTGGATGTTGGCAGGGGAGAGGTGTATCCTTATGGTGACCGGAAAACCATGGATGAAGGATATACAAGATTATACTTAGATGCAAGATGGATAGTTCAGATTAAGTCAATTACTGTTGGGAAACGGATAAGAAGGGAGTACTTCTTATCCATTGAGAGATTCTCTTAATGCCCTTGAAGACTATAAAAATATCTCTACAGACTAGCATTTAATGACCACTATCTCTCCATTCCGTCTTTATCAAAGCTTTTCTCAAAAAGGTGGAGGAGTGACAGAAAGTCTTTGTAAAACATTTAAATGATTAAAGGAGAACATAATCTGAAGATATAAAAAAAATCCAAACAATAAAGCCTAATGGTTCACAGTAGGATGTGTGTGTGTGTGTGTGTGAGTGTGTGTGTGTGTGTGTGCACATGTGTATGTGCACATGTGTGTGCATGTATGTTCGTTCACATTCATGTATCTTTAGTCAACGTATCTGTTTCTTGTTCCCTCTGTGGGCATTAAGTTCCCTGTGTTTGTTCTTGAATGGGCACATGCTCAAATATCAGCAGGCATTACCATACCTTATTTTCATTTTCCAGGATCTCTGGGGTCATGTTGGTACCCTGATCATTCATGCTTAAGATATAGTATCAAAAGATGCAATGTAGATTCCAGGCCAAAGAGAAAGGCGAGGTTATAAGGGGGCATTTCTCACAGAAGTGCTGTGGCTGACCTCAAATGCACCTTCTATTAGCACTTTGATCTAAATTTAGAAGTTAAAACCGTTTCCATGGATAAATACGTATAAACCTTCTTTCAAAGGGGGACTGGGAGAGCACATTAATTATATATTTTTTCTCTGATAGTTTTAATCACAGATTCAGTAATACTCAAAAGCTCTTCTTTATAATGAGGGGTGACACTTATCTCAAACTGCAACAAAATACTTCGTAGCATTCAACTAACTAAAATATTTCTTCACATTTACTTAAATAGCCTATCACTGAGGATTTATAAGACTTGTGTATGTGTGCATATGAGTATGGATAAGTACGTAGGTTGGAGAAAGGTTATAGATAAATGATAGATAGATAGATAGATAGATAGATAGATAGATAGATAGATAGATAGATGACAGGTAGTTTGTAGATACATGATGTATCCATAATAGGTAGACAGATTACAGCTATATATAATAATAATATATATAATAGAAGGCATGACAGACATAATTTATAGATAGATAGATAGATAGATAGATAGATAGATAGATAGATAGATGAAAGACAGATGTATTTACCTGAACCAACGGTATACAAGCTCTGTACACAGTCAGGGTACAACTCTTATGTGTCATAAGAAAACTCTTCAAAAAGGATTTTCATAAGAAACCCTTTCTACTTGTCAGGCTCCAAAAATATTTGATTAAATCAATTTTCTGAAGTTTAGAAACATTTTTATCATTTTGAAATTTGTTTATAGACATATTTCCTACAAATATTTTTTACATATGTTTCTAGAATACAGAAAAAGGAACACGGTCCTGACAAAGCTAAAACCAATTTGCAGAACACATACAAAATACGGTATGAGAAGGCTGGAGGAGACTGCCAATGCGCTGACTGGCTGCATCTCCAGTCCTTGGCTTATGCAACATCTCTCTGCTCACCTGGGCTGCCCAAAGCCATTCTCCCTTTCCACCTTCACTCACTGTGGATGTGTGAATGTGTTTGGTCCATGGGAAGTGGCACTATTAGGAGATGTGGCCTTGTTGGAGGAAGTGTGTCACTGTCAGGGTGGGCTTTGAGGCGCCTCTGCTCAGGCTTTGCCCAGGATAGAAGAGACTCTCCTCCTGGCTGTCTGCAGAACTGAGTCTCTCTTGGTGGCCTTGGAATCAAGATATAGAACTCACAGCTCCTTCAGCACCATGTTTGCCTGCATTATACCAGGCTTTCTGTCATGATGATAATGGACTGAACCTCTGAAACTGTAAGCCAGCCCCAATTAAATGCTGTTCTTAATAAGAGTTGCCTTGATCATGGTGTCTCTTCACAGCAATGACATCCTAACTAAAACACTCACTTTAGATGTTTATAATATTTATCTCTTTTATGCCTCTGGAAAATATCTGAACATCAGTTGTACTATACTTTTATAAGGAAGACTCTAAAACAAAACAATAGTGTGCTCTAGCAGAAGAATGTCAAAAGTCCCATGGATTTTTGCTCTTATTGTCATTGTCCTTTGAGGAAGAGCCTCACTCTAGCCCAGGAGGATCTCAGGGTTTGCTGACTGCCAACAACAGGAGAGGATGGCTTACCTGCTCTCCTCCTCTCTTCACACCCATACGCACACACACAAATGTGCACACACACACACACAAGTGTATGGAGGCACACACACAAGGATATAAATACAAATAAATAACAGTAAAATAAAACAACAACAAAAAGCAGTCTAGTCACATGATGGATCTATCTCTATCTATCTCTCTATCTGGTTAAAAAAAAATGGTATGTCAGTGCCTTAATGACTATTAAGTCATTAAGTGATTGGATGTAGACTATAGTTGTTTTTGCTATTTTTATAATCTTGTTTGTTTGTTTGTTTGTTTGTTTGTTTGTTTGAGACAGGGTTTCTCTGTGTAGCCTTGGCTGACCTGCAACTTTCTCTGTAGACCAGACTGGCCTCAAACTCATAGAGATCTGCCTGCCTCTGCCTCCCAACTGCTGGGATTAAGGGCATGCATCACCACCACCAAACTTTATAACCTGGTTTTAAATAAATTTTTTCTATGTTTTTATTGGGGAAATCACTTGGCTATAACCTATTCCAATTATCTTTGTAATAGCATTACTAGTGGGAGCCTGTAGGGGGCGCATCAGGGCACGCATTTCTAACCTCAGTGTTTAGTTGGGTTCGCCGTTTACAGAAAGGCAGGAGGCTACAGTGGGTCTTACTCATTTGAGAAGACAGCAGTTTCTCTTCCATTTCTATGAAAAGGAAAGGATAAGGGCCATCCCTTAGATCAACCGCTCTTCACATGCTCTGCCCTTCGGAGCTGAATGCTAAAATGAATGGGAACTATTTAAACTGAGCCAGCATACTTCTTGGTAAACCCTCTCTTCACGCATCTGCACACAGACTCAGTTTCCCTTCATGTCCTGCCTGTGTCACATTGTGTGTGCGTCTCTCATTCAGGACAGTTGCGGCCAGCAATCGATAGAGCTCTTCCGTCCTTTGATAGGTCCTTTATGCAAAACGGGTTAGACATCACAATGCCAAAAATAAATGCTGAGTTAGATGTATAAATTCTGCATAACCACAACATTGGTGACTAACACAAGCTCCTCACACAGAAGGAATTCACAGGCCACGAGTCTCCCATTCTCTAAAGTGTATCTAAATTAAGAGGAGTGAACCTGACATTGAACAGGAGGAAGATAAAGGATGCAAGAGCAAGAGGGAAGAGAAGGAGTAGGTATAAAAGTCCTGAGCACAAATCTACAACCATGCGTTAAGTAAGATCAAGACAGCACCTGCCCAGCTAGCACCATCCCAGCAGCAAAACAAAAACCAGAACAAGCCGAAGAAGCCGGTGTGTGGATGTGCTCTGTCCCCGTAGGGGTATAGACAGAGGGCTGAAGGAGGAGCGTATGGGAGGTGTTATGGTTTGAATCTCAAATGTCTCCTACAGGCTTATGCTCCGAACAGTTGTTCCAGCTGGTGTGCTATTTTGAGAGCCTGTGGAGCCTTTTCGAGGTGGGGGCCCAGCTGACAGAAGCAGGTCCCCAGGGTTGAGCCGTTGAAGGTCTCAGCCCAGACCCTAATCTGACCTTTCTCTCTGCTTCCTGGTGTGTTGTGTAATGTGAACAGCCTCCACCACAAAGTTCCTACAGCCACAGTCTGAGCTGCTCTACCACGCTCTCCCGCTCTCCCTGCTGTGATGGCCTGAAGCAATCTCTTTCTTTTTTCTTTCTTTCTTTCTTTCTTTCTTTCTTTCTTTCTTTTTTTTTTTTTTTTTTTTTTTTTTTTTTTTTTTTTTTTTTTTTTTTTTTTTTTTTTTTTTTTTTTTTTTTTTTTTTTTTTTTTTTTTTTTTTTTTTTTTTTTTTTTTTTTTTTTTTTTTTTTTTTTGGTGTTTCGAGACAGGGTTTCTCTGTGTAGCCTTGGCTGTCCTGGAACTCACTTTGTAGACCAGGCTGGCCTCGAACTCAGAAATCCGCCTGCCTCTGCCTCCCGAGTGCTGGGATTAAAGGCGTGCGCCACCATGCCCGGCCCACCTGAAGCAATCTCAAACAGTAGGCTCTCACAACCCCTCTGGCCCTTCAGGTTGTCGGTCCTAGCAGCCTCAGTGCTGCAAAAATGAAAGAGAGAGAACGGCCAGGCATACCCTTCCTTCTTCTCGCCCTGTTGGACCTTCAGGAATATAAGGAAAGAAAGGAGGTGGCCCCTCCCCTCACGCCCCACACCTATCATCAAATTCCTGGAACAATATTGCTCGTGACTGCCCCCTGCGGGCCTTTGCTGCCGTATGGTCTTTCCCAGCATGGGCCACTGAAAATGCAAGTCACCTCCCGCTGGATAGTACCTTATGCCTGTTCTTCCCCTAGAAGGGATAGCAACTTTCCAGAGCCAGCATCGAGTCATCTTATCTCCATCCATCCCCTAAAAGATAAAAGTCCATACCAAAAAAAAAAAAAAACAGTTTCTTCCATCTTTCCACGCTCAAGGTTAGGAGGAGGGAAGGAAATCCTATCTTTGTCAGGAGTCTTGAAAACTAACTGTCACGGAAAGTAGTCTGAGTGAGCCGTGTTGTTGGCGTGGACACGGCCATGCCAAGGACCCCAAAGCATCCGATCCATGGGAGTAGCATGACCTCCCCTGGGTGGGGCTCTGAGGTCTGGGAAACTTCCTTTATCCAAACATACGGGTTTATTAATGATTGACCCGTGTGTGCAAAAGCGAACAACCACAGCTTCCTTCTCCCGGTGTCTACAGCCTGAGACTGAGAGTAACCCCCCCCCCCCGCCCCCGTGACTTTGCAGGTTGCCTGGTAGCCGCCGTCCATCGCAGAGCGCAGCCCACCCAATACCAGTTTCTTTGGATGAATGTCTGTCATTTCTTCATCCCTGCGTTGCCCCAAGTTGCCACGGAGGTCACGGCAAATTTGTATTATACGGTGAGCCCTTCACACTCCTCTTCCTCCCTAACTGCTGCTCTTATGACTCACAATGAATGGCCTTCCTATCTCCCATCTGCCTTCTCTCTCGGCCAGTGACTTGATTCAGCAATTCCCTGACAGCCTGGTCCCAAAAATACAATTGAACATGCGGTAGGATGGGGATCCATTGAGGCGTCCCATGGGGAAAATGAAAACGGAAGTGCACTGGGGTCCGTCAGAGTCTACGAGTCTTCCGCTGGTGTCGGTGCACCCCGCCTCATCCTTCTCAGTTCCATGTTCTTCCGGAGCCATTCCATTGGACCTCAGCCTATGGAGGAAGAGCACCGCCAGTTCTCTCGACAGTACACCATTGCTTATGGATGGACCCGCCAGAACAGTTTACCTTGGAGGACCTCTCTCGGTCTTGGTTCACAGGCCCACACCCTCGCACCCTTAGCCTGACAAGCTTGCCTTCGCGTTCGGGGGTGGGGGGGTGGGGGGCCCACACAGCTCAGTTCAAGATAGTTGTGAGACCAAATGTGTCATTTCCCTTGTCAAAATGAAAGCTGTAAATTTTAAACTTAATGCTTAATGTATCCAGATATTGAACACAGGGACTTTTATCCTCTGCTTAATGGTCTGTCTAAAAACATCAAAAAAGATTACTTAAGAATGCTGGGCCTCGGAGGTCCTATAAAATTACATGAATCCTCCACTCCACCCCCCCCCATACACCATCTCTTCCAAGTTTTAAAAAATTTATTGGAAAACACTTATGCAATACTTTAAATATTCTTTTTTTTTCTTCCCCTCAGATTCTAAGTCTGGTGGGCTTGATTGCTAGGGGTGGTTAAGAGAAGCAACGGGCTATGATGAAATTTTATTAGATTAGAATCTAAAACTTTAATAGCATCTGCTGCTGGGAATGAGGCAGACCTTATTCAGCATCTTCTAGAACACAGAAAATGGTCAAGCCCATCTCTCCCTCTTTAACCTAACATCACAATAAGGACAGGTGACATTTCTCGGGCTCTCTAATATGAGCTCTCGGATATGAGGGGATCTGGTTAAAACAGAAGCATAAAGAAGGTACTTCAAAGTCATAGAAAGAGAGATCAAACATAATTATTTTTCTGCAATAAAGGGAGACCCATGGTAAAGGGGAAATGCTAAGATTATTGGGGTTGAAGAGGGTAGACCACTGGACCTCAGGTTAGCCCTCTGAGGCCTTTCAGACAGACGCCACGGGCGCTAAAGAGACGGCTGAGTGGGGAAGACACTCCCTGCAGAAGCATGAGGACCTGACTTTGATCCCAGAACCCATGTGAAATAGCGACATGGTGAGGTACTCTCACAATTCCAGCACTGGGGAGGAGGGTGCAGGCAGATCCCCGTAGTCCTGGCCAGCCTAGTTAAACCAGCTGTTTCCAGGGAAAAATTATGACGACTGTCACAGGAAAGATAGGTTGGGAAGAGCTGAGGACATCTGAAGCACATAAATGTATGCATATACACATATATACATAGACACACACATACACACACATGCACACATGTACACACACACATACATACATACGTACACACACACATATACATGCAGAAACATATACACACACATACACATAAACACTCACACATCCAAACACATATACACCCATACAAACACACATGCACACATATACACCCACAGACATACATGCACACATACACACACACATACACATACATGCACACATACACACACACATACACATACATGCACATAAACATTCACACATCCATACACATATACACCCATACACAAACACATACATACATACATACATACATACATACACATATAAATATAGATATACACACATACACACATACATTCACATGCACACTCACACATTCACACACATATACATACACACATGCACACACACACACACACACACACACACACACACACATACAAACCATAGGCAGAATATCAGTGGTCAGGTACAATATTTACTTCCAACATCGCAATGACTACAAATTCCTTGTTGAGAGAAGCACCATCTTTGTAACCTCTAGGATCTGGGCAACATGTTGGTTGCTGTTCTGGATTCTGGTTTCATGTACCATCGTGGCAAGCATGAGCTGTGGAGTTTGGCTAGATGGAGCCTGCTTTCAGATATTCTGCTTAATCTAGGTCCTGGGACTGTTCACCACTATGTCTCCCATAGAGCAAAATCACTAATTAGGGGACTCAATGTTTAGAAAATGGCAAGCTTGCAAGTTACTCCCAAATGCAAAATTTCCAATATTCTTAAAGCAGCTCGGAGTATAGGATGGCGACTGCATTATTTGCTTTATTTGCCTTAAGAGTGCTGTCTTGTGAGCACACTCTTGATAAAAATAACTCTGCTCTAGTCCGTTACAAGGAAGGGTCCCACTTCAATGTCCCAGCCCTTCAGTGCATGTCTGTCTGGCTTGCCTCGGATGCCTTAGCCTCATTAAGCATCATTTCTGGGCGAGTCAGCAGCCAATGGGTTAATGAGGTTGGGCAGCCTCAGCCTGTCAGCAGCTGCTTAAGCAGCGGGTTAAGGAAGCTCCGTTGGTTTTCATCCTCTGCTGCTGAGTGATGGGGGGTCAGGATAAGGCAGAAGTCTAGTCAGGCCACAACCTGTGCTCTCCGCAAAAGAAAAAAAAAAAAAAAAAAAAAAAAAAAACCAACGAGGTCCGTGCCCTGGGACAACAAGTCCTCCGTGATACCGGGTATAAGGGCAAAGTCTGAATGTAATTACAGGATGTGCGGGGTTGAAATGAGGCCGCAGAAAAGCCCAGCACTGTCCTGACCATTCTCTATTGTGGAAACTGAAGATTCCACAGGAACTAATCTAGTTTAAATAGTTATTTGAACTATGATTATATGTGTCTTCATTAATGCTATTACCAATCTCTAGTATTTCTTAATTGGTCACTTTTAACCTCTGAGATCATTTTAGGATAAACACACACACACACACACACACACACACACACACACACACACACACACCTGTATGAATCTACTAAAAATATATAATGCTTTTTAACCGAAATCCTGTTTTCAAAAATGTAACAATTTTCAAACAAAGGGTAAATTCTTCAGGTTATGGTCATTTGATAAACAAAGAACTTCCCTTTGATACAACATCTAAATATTTGGGGGTTGGGTTTTTTGTTTGTTTTGTTTGTTTGTTTGTTTGTTTGTTTTGGGTTTGGTTTGGTTTGGTTTGACAGGGTTTTACTGTGTAGCCCAAGCTGGCCTCCAGCACACAGCAATCTTTCACTTCCAGAGTACTGAGATCACAGACCCACACCACCAAGGCCATTTTGAGCTTCGAATTGGCACCCTAAACCCTTGCATTTCCATCTTCCCCAGGCGCGGCGCGGCATTCACTGGGATCGCTGTAAAACCTCAAACCCGCCAAGGCTCAGCCGCAGTGCATCTGTGTAGGATCTGAGAGAGAACGGTTCTGGATACCCGATCCGGGCTGTGACGACGGAGTTGGTCCTGTTTGGAGTGGTCCAGCACCATGATGGCTCACTGTGCTACCTCCACATCCTTTGCCCAGCTTCCCTCTGTATGACGCCAAACTCGCCCTGCCCTCGGGCTTTGGGACTCCACTAAGATCCCTCCCAAGCTCTCTCATTCAGTTCTGTGACATTGGGTGATCTCTCCTGGCTAATAAAACATATTTTCCCCCTAAATTCATGATTGACCATCTACTTCGAGCCAAAACCTACCTAAAGGGAGTTTTAACCCCACTCCTGATCCCGCTCCAGTGTTCACCTAACAACTTACAAAGCTGGCTAACAAAGTCACCAGCTCTGTGTCCTTAGGCGTCCTTCAACCTGCCCTTCTCACATCTCACTCCAGCCTGGCAGCCAGCCTTGCGTGCTCACCTCTCAAAATGTCCCCAGAACCCAATCATTTCTCACCCCAGCCAAGTCCCTCCTGCCTCTTGACTCCATTACTATCTTAGCTCCCGGGAGGGGGCTGGGGGCTGTCTCACTGCTCCACCACTCACACTGAACTTAAAGGGATCCTTTGAACTGCACTCCATTTCTCCTTGCTCCCTGCCTCCCCCACCCCTGCTCAGTCAGATCTCTCCCTACATGCTCCATAATAAAACTCAGGGGTCTTATGCTATCACATCAGGTAAAATGGACCCAACACGGTCCCTTAGGCCTCCCACCCAGCGTGCTAGACATGTCCTCCATGCTTGCTCTTGTTACCCTGGCTTCTCTGCTTCTCCTTCCGTGCACCTGATCCTGCCTCAGGACCTTGACACATGCTGTTTCCTCCACGCGAACTATTTCTGTGTTAGTTACTTGGCGGCGTCCTGCCTCGCGTCGTCCACTTCTCTGCTCAGATGGACAGAGTGTCTATGGACTGACAGCACTAAGCTCACAGGGCTCTGGGCACGTGACATCTCTGACGTGCATCTCTCTCTCCCCACCATGGCAGGGCTTTCTATGTGAGCCTGCCCGTGGCCTGAAACGCAAGCTTTACAGAGAAACTCCCTTCTCTGCACTGTTCTACTCCCAGCACCAGAAACTCCTGCCTGGCCTAGTCCAGGAACCTGACACACGCTCACTGGTGATAGAAGGAGCAGTGTAACTTGATCTGTCAGAAATGACCCATGTTTTTTCCCCTCTGGTAGTGTGTCTGTTGCTTTAGGTTTTTGTTTTGTTTTTTCCTAAGCATTAGCACAGCCTTGGTCTAAGTGCAACAGGTTTGCAGTTCTCAGGAGAATGAAGTGAGTGATTTCCTATTTCATTAAGTAAAAATTATGCAAAAGAAAACCCTTTGGTTGTCTGGTGCCTGAGAAACATCTTGTTGCACAACTGGAAGCAGAGAAGTTGCTGCTGAGCCTGTACATCGAGATGATTGTGCACAGGCAGCCAGAGCACTGGACAAAGAATGTAAGATTTTAAACACTGAACAACTGCATAGAGTAATACTGCCTATGTGCGACACTATCACAATTAATTAGCAAGCTTGGGACTTCTCATGCTTGATAAATGCAAGAGGTAGCAAAGTCTAAGAGTCAGGTAAACGGGCCAGCATTAAAATAGCTTTCTAAAAACAGGCTGCAGTTCAAAGTCACCATTCAGCCCTTGCACTGAAAAAACAAACAAACAAACAAACAAACAAAAAACATGTATTTGAGCTTAAAGTGGCCTTTCTCTATAGCTTTCTACCTAACTCAGTTTAACTTAACTCATTGGGTTGGAATTTGTATACTCTGAGCCCAGCCCTGTCGAGTATAATGACATTGACAGTTGAATGTTGCATGTTTTGTAGTTATTTGTTGGACTGAAGCTTGCAATGAAAAACAACTATTAAAGAAAAATAAATGTGTACAGAGATTAGAGTCCACATCTTGAAATGTCAGTAAATACAATATTTTTATGACAGATCATAATGACTTGCAAAAGGCAGCCATATGTGTATCAAGCTCTTAATCCTCCTGATTTTTTTTCCTTTGGGGGGGGGGGGAAACTTTCATTTTTCAATCTGAAGATAACATCACTGAATGAGAACTTTCCTGCCATGCAAGAGAGAAATTCAGAGAAAACTCAGATGTTCTCGATCCATGGGTTTCTCTCTTTCAAAGAGAAACAACAGGGATGCTCCTAGCCTCTCTGGGTACTGTCAGGCCACAGCACCCAGCGCAACAGAAAGAGGGAAGAAAAAGAAATCAAGGCTAGAGCATTAGAGTCAGCTCCCGGGACTTTAATGTGCTGTTTCCCTCCTTAGCAGGGCCTCTGGGCAGTTCGCAGGTGTACTTGCACAAATCACACCATTAGCAGAATTTTACATGGCCAGGTCACTAGACTTCCATGCCAAAGAAGTCTTAAAAAACATTGTACAAATGGCAGACCTTAGGCTATGTCCCTGACAGGCAGCCACTTCTGGGGAGTAGAGGTGACTCTTGACATAGCCACGCACGGTCTGGGGCAGTTTATAGACAAAGAACAAAGACAAGAAAGGGTCTTTCTGCAAGCCCACCCAGCACGCTAAGTGTTCCAGAGGACAATTAAAGCAACATCGGGCCAGCCGGGGACTTTCCCAAGCGCTAGCACCTCTGCGGAAAAGTGACAAGGCAGTTAATGGTCACTTCCAACCTCCACAGTTCATGCATCTACCTACACTCACTCACCGCTTCTCCAGACGTGTTGAAATTACATCTCAGGCATAGGCTTTCTTTTGTTCCAATGCCAGTCTGTAACAGATCTTTATGTGAACAAAGGCTCCTGTCTTTACAATAACCATCTTTCTTTAGAACAGGCATGTGATACACTTTTGGGATGCCAAATCACACAATAGAGAGAAACCAAATAATTCCAGTGAGGTTTGACGAGCCTTCAGCAAACCCTACAACAATTCTAGTCACCTGTCAATCAGGAAGTGTCGTATAAAGAACTGGGGGGCACTGGTACTGTCTATTACCTGAGCCATTCTTTTAGGTTCACTTGAGACTTTAAAAAACTATAGAGAATGAGCGCATTCAGTGATTGTTTGAATTGCTGCCGTGCGCTCTGTCATAAACGGCTTATGGATAACCATCAATTGCTGCTGCTCATCAGTCTAACAAGTTCAATGTAGTGCTCGGAGCAAAGGATGACGATTTATTTAACAGCTCTTGGCAGGAAAATTTGTTGCATGCCACAACTTCACAAAGAACATTAAAATCAATGACAATTTATAAACCAAAGGCTGGGAATTATGCTTTGGATTCCCATAATTCATCAGAATAAAGCTGTCAGATACCTTTTATTATAAATTAATAGCCTGTTGTCGGAGGGCGCTTCAGTACAGATGTTTTTGTCAGTTTGGTACTGACATCTAGTGGACGATAAGAAATATTCTCCTTGTCTTTCCGCAGCCCCAGATTATCCATTTCCCAAAACACACTTATTGCTGCTACATCTGTTTTAAGAGTTTTATCATTCAAGAAATTGTATTTGCGTTTAAGAGTTGCACATTTCCACTGAAGCAGGTGCATTTTTTTCATGAGTTTGAACTTCGTGTGGTAAACATTAACAGTATGATTTAACACAACTTAAGGGCTACTTACACCTTTTATTTTTTAATTTGATTACACCTTTTGTTTTTGAAAAGATCGATATCTTAATCCTTTTGGGGGTTACACTTCTACTGACTTACACTTCTCCACTATTGAGCTAATTCTGCCAGGAGCGGTAAAGACGGTTCAGTGGTTACAAACACATGCTGCTCTTGCAGGAAACCCCAGTTCGGTACCCCACACCCGTATGGTGACCTACATGCCTGTAACTCCAGCTCCAGGGGATTTGACACCATCTTCTGGCCTCTTAAGGAGACTGTGGTACATATTCATATACTCAGGTACACACACATATACATAAAATACAGTTTTAAAAAAATATGAATTTACTATAGTATATAAATGCACTGAATCTCCAGCCCCAATGTTCTCATGAAGAAAGAGAGATACAAAGGCTAAAATCAGCCCTTAAACTGTGTTTGGTTGAGATTTGGGAAACAATGTACTTACTATGAATTTCATCTCCAGTGACTCTATTAAAAAGACTATCTAAATGCCTAGTTATGGACTTTGTTGGCCAAGTATTTCAGGTTGATCTACACAGTACCCCTTGTAATTAATTCCATGTTCACTAGCATATTGAAAATTGAAAAATGCTAATGTAGACTGTCAAACTACTGGGTATACAGTCTTGGCAAAGGGCCATCCAGGAACATGCTAGGAACTTTCAAGCCTTGATTTCAAGCCATGCTCTAGCCTTGATTTCTTTTTCTTCCCTCTTTCTGTTGCGCTGGATAAGGGGTCCATCTGGGGACCCCCAGGTGTCCAGGACATCTGATCTGTACTCATCCTACCTGCTTTTTTTCTAGAGAATTGGGGGCATTAGGGAGGGAATGGTTTTCAGTCTCTCAGAATTTTCAGACCTATGATAGAGAAGACAGAACGGAAAAGTGTTCACACCGTGGGCCTGCTCCTGTGTGGTGCTGTGCATAAGCAATGCACATGAGAGGAACTGACAGGGTCAGAGCAAGGGTGGAAACCATTCTCCTGATTTTACAGACCTTATAGGAGACATGAATGGCATTTTTCAAAAATTTTTCAAAAAATGGCATTTTTGAAATTTTAATAATGAAGGAATGGCATCTTTTTCTTATTTGATTGTTACTAGGAAAAATAACTAACAAAAATCAACCCAAATTATAATCTGTCTGTCTAGTTTTATGGAACTATAAAAGATGGTGAGGATTGCGTATGAAGCCTTTCATAAGTTCTGTGAGGTTTATCACATCCATTTTTAGTTGCTTTGAGTCAGCTCGTTATGATTACTTCAGAAGGCAATGGTGCCATCATCGTGAGGATTAGCAAACAGACCCAAATCCAAATAGACACAAACTTGGGGAGTCCTTTATATCAAAGTGGAAGGGGAGCCTGAATAAAATGTAAACCCTCAACTTTTTATGGACTCGTGTTCAAAGAAGTGTTCAGAGTGTTCATGGTTTTATTTAAGAAACTTTAAAACCTCAGTTCCAGCCTCCAGCCCATTGTTTGTGTATCTTTGGGGATAAGAATTTACAAGTCCTTAAGATACAGATACCCAAGCAACGTCTTATCAACTACCTTCTTGGTGGGTGGCTTTCTTATCACTAAGACAGCTAGGTTACCTTCTGCTACCAGAAGGAGTTAACTGTAGGTTAACTGTAGGTTAACTGTAGGTTAACTGTAGGTTAACTGTAGGTCTTCTTATGAACGGTGCTGAGCTTGGAGTGATGGCTCGGCTGCACTTACTGCTTTTCCAGGGCTCCCAGCCCAAATTCAGGTTCAAATGGAAGAGCAGCAAGTGAAATCTGACGCCCTGTTCTGGCCTCCATGAAGTCATACACACGTGTGGCATTCACACATACATACACACACAAAAACGCATAAAAGTTAAATGTAAAACATGCTACCACATTCACATTTATCTTTAGCATTTCCTTATTTTTTAAACATTTTTAAGCTCCTGCCTAACACGTTGGTTTATACACTTACTATGAATTTCATACCTGCTCAGGAACATCTCAAAGATTCCCACTGGTGGAGAATTCCATGTACACTGGACACACCTGCCACAGTTCATCCTGGATACCATGAACAGAGCTGGACCAAGCAGCCAAGGCCTGAGTAGAATAGGACTTTAGCTGTCATTCAGACAAATTCAGAAGGAAGAAAGGAAAGAAGAAAAAAGGAAGAGAGTGTAGAAAGGAAAACAAGCCAAAGAGACCTGCATGTCTGAAATGAAAGCATCATTTAAGCGGGAAGCCAAATCCTAGTCCTGTCACAGTCTGTGCAATGAGAGAACTTCAGTGGCAGCATCTTCCTGCTTAATGCAGGGTCTGGTTCTAGTTATAACAGCTGGACCAAAGCCCTCTCCCGCCTACTATTTTAGGATGCAAATATAATTGTGGCACATGAAATTTAGACAGTACCTCAAAGATCATCAGCTCTTCAGATATGATAGTGATAACCTCAGAGGTCAGAGATGTGGGATGTGATTCTACAGAGCGACAAGAGGCCATCAGGGTTGAAACCACAGGAAGCCATCACACCCAGGATGCCTTCAGGCCCAGAAGGATGGGTACAGCTATGAAAAAAGACTACACTGTAGTCATGGAGGTAGGACAGGTGTCTCCTAAAGTAAGTAATCAGGCAAAACTGTGACTACCTAATGAGAGAAACAGCCAAGACTAAGGACACCCCAGAATTAAAGATGAGTTTCATCCCATAACCCAGAAAGTAAACAGGAAACCAAGTCAAGGAGTTAGTGCCAAAAAAGGATGGGGGAGAGGCAGAGAGAGAATCTGGAGATCCATGTGTCCCATGTTGTATGGTGTGTGTGTGTGTGTGTGTGTGTGTGTGTGTGTGTGTGTGTACATGTTTGTGTGCACAGTGTAAACATAAATGCATACATATGTGTATGCATGTGAGTATGCATGTGTGTGTGTGTGCACATATGTTTAGAATATGAAAATAAGAGAGTATGAAGGGGAAGAGAGAATTAGAGAGTGTAATACCTGTGACAGGAGAGCAGAAAGGGCACCACTTGGAGGGAGGAAGGGACCAGTAAGGGGATGGGGATTGGGGCCAGCAGTGGAGGAGAGAGAGAGAGAAGCAAAGTATACTAAAGAACTCATACTGCTCTTGCAGAGGACCCAACTCCCCAGTACCCACATCAGGTGGCTCACAATGTTCTAACCCCAGCTCCAAGTGTACACCACTGTGCACACACAAACATGTACACATGTGTGTACTCACATGAACAAATGCATGTATACACACACACACACACACACACACACACACACAAAATAAAATAAAACCTTGACTCTAGATTCGGACACCCTCTTCTGGCTTCCGTGGGCACTGCACACACTCGGTGACATGCACTCACAGACATGCACATACATAAAATCTTTAAAGTCACCCTGTTAGTTCACCCACATTCCCTCAACCATCGGTGCATTTTAAGTGTTTTCTGGGTGAATCCACATTTTCTGATAATAAACATACCATTTGCTAAATAGTCATAGTACATATCTACTGCATAAAGACTTAGGTTTTCGTTGACATGGGGTATTCTGTGTCCTCCAAGGACTAGGGAGAAAAACATGTGGCAAGCTCAAATGAGTCTGTCTTCCGACTGACAATTTTAAATCTAAAAATATGGATTTTTACTTGATCACATCAGATGCTGTCTTCTCGCTGTGTGTTAAGTAAAATTCTTACGGAGTTTAGTTTTGATCAGAAAAACATAAAATCACATCTGTAGGAATTTTTATACTAAATAATTTTAAGTTAATAAGTGATTAGCAGGCCAAAAGAAGCCCGGAGGCTTATAAATTAATGTAGTTAATCAATGATTTGTACTTCAGGCTCTTCACTTCCGTTCCTCCTTCAATCTGTCACCAAGACTTTTATCTTTGAATTTCAGAATAAAAATCATAAACTATTACTTGGAAAACAGTCAGGAGCGGGGAGCCAATCAAACACTCTGGGTAATTCTTTTGATATTTTATCAGTCGGGTTTTGATAGCTACACAGGAACTGCATGTTGATGCTTTGAGATAGTGTCAGGCACAGACACAGAGGACCATAGCTGATGAAACGACCAAACATCAACAATGGAAAGACCTCCAGGATGCTCACAAGAACATCACAGAGGCGGAAAGTAAGCGGCTGGCCGGCATGCAAACAAGGGCTGGACTCTGTTTATGTCTTCCTTCCTCTGCAAAGAAGGGACACTTGCTTTGTGCCTTGTTCCTCTCACGTGGTCCAGTTTAAGATCCTCCTGGCTTGTAAAAGGTGGCTTGTGCAATCCACTGGAATACCTCCAAGGAGGGAAAGAGATAGGAAGAGGAAATCAAGAAACTTAGACCAGAACAAGAGGTTCCGTACGCAATGGCCTTTGTGGAAGCCTTCCAAGCCCCCATCCCTGTCTCAAATTCTGTTTATTATTTTATGATAAATGTTGTGAAGATAGAGTTCCTTCAGAATGATCTGTATTTTTCCCAAGGATCAGTATGTCAGAGAATGGTAAAAATAATGTAAATTTATCTGAAGTCTTGTTCTTATTTTCAACCCTTTGATCACCGTAAGAGACTATGGGAGAGGGGCTTAATAAGGAGACACAAGTTCAATGTAGAATATATGCATGCATAAAACTTTTTTAAAAAAATTCTTAACTTTTAAAAATTCTAAGTACCTACAAAGCCAACTGAGAGAGTTTCTAAGAAGCCTGTAGCAAAGACCTGTCCCTTAGACAAATTGTTGACCCTTTTACAGGGGTTCATCAGAGCAGGAGTGACAGTCATATGCACACAAACTTCGAAGTAAAGGAAAACATCTGAGAGGTCTGGGGACTCAAGACCCAGGCCTGCTCATGGTGGGCTGTGCCCAGCCAAGAGTCCTATTGCAGCCTGGTTTCCTTCTGCTTGTTTCTCTACTAGTGTTTCCCAAAGTGAGCTTCCAGGGCCACGGGTGAAGGAAGCAGCTATTCCAAAAACACAGTGCATCGCAGAGGACCAATCTAGTCCTTTAGACCCATAATGCCCACGGGTCTACCGTCTTCTCAACCCATAGCATACAGGTAAATATACCAACACCAGCATCCCTATGCCCAGACAGAGCTTTTCAAAACTCTTCCACATCTTAAAGGTGAGGCTCTAGATATGAAATGTGTAACTTATTTTATAAATTTTGCATTTGCATAAATTTTTGGAAACCACCAGTTATATTAAATGTGTGACACTTAAATTTCTCTTTATATCTTTTTAAATCTTATACTAAGTATGAGCTTAAAATTTCACCTTCAATTGTTAGAAGTTGATGGTACCACTCAAGATGGTACCACTCAAGATTCCCTGACTGAAAACAGACACCCACAACAAAAGCCAATTGGTCTAATACCATGTCATATGCTCAATAAAAATATTATATCCCACTGATAGCTACACAGACCAACTAAATTTCCTGAGATTTGATGAATCACCGATGATTAAGAAGAGCAAGGGAAGTTGTTCTCTGGTACTTTTCCTCCAGTCTTAACAAGATTCCATCTGGAGCTGAGACTTTGTAGCCATGGCAACTAAAGCGGAACAATACCGGGCCAGGCAGATATATGATGATGGTAATAGGGCTATTGACACTTCTAGACCATGGGGAAAGGCAGGGACAGAAGACCTTCACCTGAGATCTCCTTCCTCCAGCTGGAGTGACCTTAGAAGATGCCTGAGTATATAAGAAGTGGGAGATTAATTGAAAGTATGACTCCATGAAGCAACACCCATGAGACACCATCCACGTTTGATGAAGATGCTATAGTTTGGGAGTTATCTGTGCTCCTGCATGTAACCCCTCAACCAGCCTCAGTCTCTCAGAAAGGCCACCACGTTAGACTTAGATGAAATCATACTTTGGTCTATAATGAGAAGCTATCTGGGATGAACAGACATTCATGTGTAACACACCAGGCATTATTGTATTAACAAGAAATAGAGAGAAACATACTTTAGAGAAAGTGACCAATCAGCCCGTGGGGCTTAAGACAGGGCTCAGCAGCACGTGGGGGCTAAGACGGGGTTCAGCAGCACGTGGAGACTAAGACAGGGCTCAGCAGCACGTGGGGGCTAAGACGGGGCTCAGCAGCACGTGGGGTCTAAGACGGGGCTCAGCAGCACGTGGAGACTAAGACGGGGCTCAGCAGCACGTGGGGGCTAAGACGGGGCTCAGCAGCACGTGGGGGCTTAAGACAGGGCTCAGCAGCACATGGAGACTAAGACGGGGTTCAGCAGCACGTGGGGGCTAAGACGGGGTTCAGCAGCACGTGGAGACTAAGACGGGGCTCAGCAGCACGTGGGGGCTAAGACGGGGCTCAGCAGGTAAGAGAGCCTGCTGTTCGCAGAGGACCAGGACCATGGCTTTGTTCTGAGACCTGAATCAAGCAGGTCACAAGTTCCTGTAACTCCAGATCCAGCAATTTAACTCTACTAGCTCCAGTGACACATGCATTCATACAAACAGTGACACACACATGTACATAAATAAAAACCAAAAAAAAAAAAAATCCTTAAAAAGTAATATTGTGTAAGTGGGTAATCCATTCTAGGAAACACATCAATTATCTCTTTAACTAGAACACAAACCTTAAGGGCAGTACTATCTATAGCAATTTGGAAAGGCATAATATCCTACTTGAAAAAAGTCTCTTTTGAGACACAAAAGAACTATCATACATTTTAGAACCTCAGAGGCAGATGACAGATAAGTTCTCTGTTCTGTTTCTGGAAGCCTATAGAAAGACTGGGACCAAGGAGTGTATACAAACAAAATCTTTGTATTCTTTTTTAAATTTTGAAGATAAAAATAGAGTCTGCCAGGCAGCAGTGGCGCACGCACGCCTTTAATCCCAGCACTTGGGAGGCAGAGGCAGGTGATTTCTGAGTTCGAGGACAGACTGGTCTGCAAAGTGAGTTCCAGGACAGCCAGGGCACACAGAGAAACCCTGTCTCGAAAAAAAATGAATCTCTGGGTTCATGACCAGAGTGTTACCCCAAAACTTGGTAGAAATGTGTATTAAAAGTCAAAAGCTACATTTACAGAGTCAAAGGGGGCCAACAGATGTGTTATTTGTCTTAAAACTTTCTTTTAATATTTTTGTGGCTACGGTTGCTAGTATTTATCTTTGTCAATTTAACATGAAGATGCAGTTTTCCCCCCGCATGGGAATGTGTGTTTATTGTATTCCAATCAAAGAAACAGCCCAGGTTTCTGGTCCCAGGTATTTTCATGGTCTCTGCTACTGACTAGAGAGTTCGGGTCATTTTTATTGGCTTATCACACCTACCAGCCCCACACACAACTGTGTTATCTTTATTCCAACTCAAGGGAGTTGATTTGGTGGGAAGTTCACAATTACATGCAGTTCTAGAAACTTCCTGGAAAGAAGGCATCTTCAACATTGCCTACATTGTCCTTCTATCCTCGTCCTGAAAACACTCAATATTCTCAGCCTTCCTATTGACTCAGGCATACCTTGTCATCTTAGAGGGGCCAATGAATCAGAAAATAGTTTGGAAGCAGCCGTGCCCCCTCTGAGGACTTTGTATACTTAGAGGGTCTTAGCATTAGCTCTCTGGAGATTATCTTTTGCCACCTATCTATGCACAGCACCCCTCCTTGCCAATTCTTCATGACTTCAAAAAGTTCGTTGTTTTCTTTTGAGCAGTCTTAAATCTTAGGCTTGATAAAACCTTAAAAACCCCAGTTGTTTCTAACATCTCATAAACTCATCCACTCTGAGATCATCTCTCCAATTACAGGTTAGAAATCTTTTTCTGCTTAGCTGCCACTAACATGAAAGCTACTGGGAATAAATACGTGTGGGTCAAACTTGAATCATTCAAACTAAAGAAGTCATGTTAGACAAGTCTTTGCATAGATGCTATGGCTTCATTAGCCTGCTGTTTGGCAAATGACAGATGTTCAGGTATGACTAGTGACATATTTGCTTAAGTAAAATGTCTTTTCTAAAGGTGGCTTGGAGAGATGGCTCAGGGGTTAAGATCACTGGCTGCTCTTCCAGAGGACCTTGGTTCGATTCCCAGCACCCACGCAGAAGCTTGCAACTGTATGTAACTCCTATTTCAGGGGATTCAATATCTTCACATAGGCATACATGCAGGCAAAACACAAATTATATAAAATAAATAAATTATTTTTAAAAATTACTCTATAACCAGCTTGACTCAGTCCACTCAATCAAATGCTTAGGAAAATAATTCTTGCCAAGGCAGGCACCATAGACAAGCAAAGAACAGGGAGCTAGCAGTCCAGGGCTATGTTCTTGAAGCATGGGGTTAGCTCTAGACATGTGATCCTGCCTGGATGGCTTAGAGGACTCAAGTGCAAGTAGCATCACAGGGAAAACGTGCAGGTAAGTGGAAGGTTAGCTTGTTGATAGTACAGAATGGAGAAAGGACACTCATTCAATCCTGTCACTGGCATTATTTAAAAAGGCATCTGCACTCTGTGCTTCTTAAGTTCCTTTTCACAAGAGAGAGAGAGGTGGGAGAGAGAGAGAAAGGGATGGAGAGATGGAGGAGACAAGGAAAGGGATAAAGAGGAAGAGAAGGAAAGGAGAAAGAGAGAAAGAGAGAGAGAGAGAAAATATTCTCATGCCCACCATGTCAACCTCTGCACTGAAGAATCAAAGTGGTCCGGGCATGGTGGTGCACACCTATAACCCAACACTTGAGAGGAAGAGGAGGGAGATTAGGAAGATGAGCTTCAGTCCAGCCTGGGCTACATAGCAAGTCCGTGTCAAGAAAAAAAAATGAAGAAAGGTAGAGAGGACATAAAGAAAAAAAAAAAGCAAAGCCCCTCAGTGTCACCTGATCAAATACTTTCCCTGCTCCCAGCAACCCACACTGGACGTGGGGCGTTGCCATGGATCCAGATGAAGTGCTGTAGTGTTTTAACTTGGTAGGTATTTGGGTTCATGCAGAAGACATATTGAAACTATCAAAGAGCCCCACGTGTGGCTTTCAACATTCTGTCATATACATCCCTTGCCCTTTCTCCACAGCCTCTGTCATGAAGAACTCTCTAATCTGCTCATGTTCATGTTATATGATGTGAAGAAAAGCCAGCTTCAAATTCAACATATAGTCAAGGATGGCCTTGAACTTCTGACCCTGAATGCTTTGGGATTATAAGATGGCACCACCATGCCCAGGTTCTATGATTCTGGGGACTGGACCAATGCATTATACATACTAGAAAGCACGCTATCAACTGAGCTATCATTTTCTGTATATTTTTGAGATGAGATTTCATTGTGTAGCTTAGGACAGCCTGGAACTCACTATGCAGTCCAAGTTAGACCGCGATGATCATAGTAAATTGATAGCCAACCACCAGTCTTCATTCTGTAGTATTAATAAGCTAACTGCACACTTACCAAGAACCACCTACACGTATTCCCCACCCATTATGACAGTTGTACTTACCCTTATTGTAATAATAATAAGATGTTTAAAATGTGAGCATGAAGAGAAAGAATTATTCCTGTGAAACTGAATTGGATGACTGAAAAGGCTTAATGACAGTAAGTTGGAAAGTAAGAGCCTACAACACTAGACAAAAAGAACCAAAAAGGATTATGGGTTGTGGAAAATCATTCATAAAGTTTATAATGAATTTATACAGGTTCTTGAAAATCTTTCATTTCTCTTTATTTTAAGAAAAATGAGAGAATTTGGGAATTATAGGATATCTTTTAGGAAGTAAATTAAGTAGAAATTGCATGGATAAATCCCTGCTCTATGAAAAGCTTTACCTTGAATGAAGAGGTTGACAAATGAATGCACATTTAGACATTTTAAGTTAAAATAAAACATTGAAGATGTGCACGTTATCACTTTTATGACCCTATTTGGCTAAGTTTATCAAATGACTGCCTCAACTTCACCAGTCTCTGTGACTTCTGTGTGCTGGATTTGTGATGTCACTTTAAATGAAAGTTTTATAACTACATGAGACTTTCAGAGAGTATCAATTCTTTATCCACAATCAACCTTATAAAAGACCTTTATTACACCAAATATAACATTTGTGGCAGTGCAAAGAGGCTACAGTAGAGTACAGTAGGGACGCTAATAACAAAGAGAGCTGAAACGTAAAAGAGGCTTCATGCATACTTAGGAAATAACAAAAGTGACAGCATTATTAGGGTGGCAGTCAGGACCCAGAAAGAACCAACAACCTGGCCCAGGGACCTCAGGAGAGCGATCAATGTGTTCACCTTAGGCCATGCTAAAGATAAGCAGAATCCTAATTTCTTTAATGAGATACTATACTTGTCCTTCCCCAGATTCTATACATGTACAAACACACAGACACAAACACACACAGAAGGGGAGGGGAGGGAAAGATAGGATAAGATGAATTTGGGTATAATAGACCAGCAAAAGGGTTCAGTGGGTAAAGGTACCTGCTGCCAAACCTGACAACTTGAGTTCAATCCCCAGGACCCACATGGTAGGAGAGAACCAAATTCTGAAGTTGTCCAATGCCCTGTGCGTGTGCACAACAGCATGTATGTGCACTCTCAACCACCCTACAACATTTACATACCAAGTAAATAAATAAATAAAATGTGGTAAAAGGCTAACTGGGGTGCTGGGGTTTTCAGCTTGGGACGTCTGCACATCGAGCACTTCAGCTTCTCCACTGATTCCCAGTCTCCGGTTTGGCTTTAACTTTGTTGTCATTGGTTGGGGATGGGACTACTTGCTAACATATCCCCAGTGTCTAAAATGGTAAGAATTCAGTAATCAACAAGCTAATGCTCAATGAAGAGGGTTTTTTACCCAGTAATTCCTGAACTGTGAGAAAACATGCCCGATCTAGCCACTGGTTAGCTAATTTTATTATTTCCAAGTGATTATAACACAATTCTGACATGCCTTCACATATCAGTTAGTATAACAATATTCATTAAACACCAAAAAAAAGCCCAAAGATTAACAAATCACAGGGATTTCAATGAACTAACACCTCATGTGTGAGTATTTAAGCCGTTTCCTAACAGTGTTACTTCAATAGCTCTATGCATTGGTGTGCACTGGGGAAACAAAGAGGGGTTTGCTTTAATCCATACAATTTAAGCAATTGTGCAGTCTTAGAAAAGGGATAATCATTAAAAATTGAATCAATAAAACTCTGGGTCTACTTCAGTGAGTCTCTTGGGAAGCAGTTTCCCCTCATATGGTGTGTTTCATATAGCTACCATGATCCTCAGGATGATGCTCACTTTTAAATTAATGTCACTGAAAATGACAGAGAAACAGTAATCAACTTCAAACTACATAACTTAGCCCCTGCCCTTGGTTTCCAACAGATCCATTGTTTCGAGAGGAAGAATCCCCGTTTCCTGGCTTTAAGGCCTACAGGTGTGAAAGGCAGCACATGTATCTCTGGGGGCATACACTCTACACGTTGCTTATCACTGAGACCAAATACCCAGCAACCAGCACATTACAAGAGGGAGAGTAGATTTTGGCTCCCAGCCTGAGGATCCAGTCCATCTCGGCAGAAGGCTGTTAGGACAGTCCACAATTGTGGCTCTGGGAGCTTGAAACTGCTTTTTCTCATTGGGGCAGATCAGGAAACAGAGAACGGAAGGGAGGCTAGGCTACCAATCCTAAGGCACAACTTTCTCCAACTCAAAACCGCCTCCTAAAAATCCCATGGCCTACCAAAACAGTGCTCCCTTCTGGAGACCAACATAGAAGCCAGTAGGATATTTTTCACATCTGCACCATAATAATAGTATAAAAATTAGAAAAATTAGAATGCATTTCTTACAAAGCACTTTGACTCTGGAGAGTACTAATAAATAAATGACTGATATCAGTATTTTAGTAATAACTGAAATAGCTAAGTGTGGTGGCTAAAGCCATCATGCCAGTTCTAAGGAAGTTGAGGCATGAAGACCAGAAGTTCAAGGTCAGCCGTGGCCAAAAAGGAACTCTGAGACCAGCTGGGCCCGCATAAAACCTGTGTCTCAAAAAAAAAAGTGTATAAATGTGTTTGTAACTCTCAATGTCAAACATCCAAATGACAATTATTAAGCATGTGTAGAATCTAATGAAAAGGTCTTGCAGTATGAAAAAAAAAGAACAATGAAATATGAGAGCACTGAAAGGAACACAGACAAAAGAATTAGTAACAAAACCGTTAAAATAGTTACAATCCATCACCTTGTGGTCAGAAAGAGAAGATAGGATGAATAAACAGAGACAGCCAAAGCAAGATAGATGATGATAAAAGATGGATGGATGGATGGATGGATGGATGGATGGATGGATGGATGGTAGATAGATAGATGATAGGATGATAGATGATAGATAGATAGATAGATGATAGATAGATAGATAGATAGATAGATAGATAGATAGATAGATAGATAGATTTTGGAAATTTATACAAGAAAATAACTTAATATACAGAAAAAAATTAAATTGTCTGAGACAAGCTGATGTTAGAAAAGAGCCTTCCTCAATTTACAGACATCAAAAATCCAAAAAAAAAATATTTTTGGTTTTTTGGATTTTGATTTTTTCCTTTTATTGAAAATAGATTATTTTCTCAAATAATATTAGCAGACCACAGTTCCCCCTTCCTCTGCTCTTCTCAGCTCTTCCCTACCCCCCCCCCGCCCCACCCAGATCTACTTCCTATCTCTGGATAGAAAAGAACAGGCCTCTAAGAGATAACAACCAAACATGACAAAATAAAATACAAGATTGAGCAAAAAAAATCACTAACAGACAGCACAGGCTTTTGTTTGACAGACCTGAAGAGGGGGTCGCTGGTGTAAGAATCAGAGTCCGCTTTTGTCTGCTCACAGACAGAATAATAACAGGCCAGAGAAGGAGAGTTAAGAAGGGTACTGAAGACTTTTCCTTTCACTTCTCTTCAGCCTTTGCTAGGATTAATGAGGGTAATGAGTAGAGTGCACAAATACCGGTTAGACAGCAAACCCCTTACAGTCAGCCATCACTGGGGTCAATAGGACAGGAACAGGAAGTGCTCAAAGTCAGCCATCACGGGGATCAGTAAGACAGGAACAGGAAGTGCTCTCACTGTCAGCCATTACTGGGGTCGTCAGGGCAGGAACAAGAAGTGCTAACAGTCAACTATCACTGGGGTCGGGAGGACAGGGACAGGAAATGCTCACAGCCATCTCTGGGATCAACAGGGTAGGGACAGGAAATGTTGTTAGTGAGCACTTGTCTTGTACCTATTCTTCTTAGCAATCTAAATGAAATGACACGGGAGTTGAGATGGAAGGTAGAGCGAGAGAGAGGACAAGAGGCAGGGAGGAAGAAAGCATCATACTGGAAATCTTGACCCTACAAAAACACCATTCAAAAAAGAAGGCAAAATAATCGAGCTCTTGGGCAGTAGAAAGATACAAGAGCTAAAGTGCTGCAGAACCACACAGCAGTAAGTAAAATCATTATATTACCACTGAGGGTAGTCTGTAATGTTAGTGATGAGCTAAGAATGTGTCCTGAACCCCTTGTCCAATCCTAGTGGCTCCTAGTTGTCAGTAACTGCCCAAGGCATCTACAGAGTCACTCTACACTCCCTATCACAAAATGCAACCCTTTGAGATGTAAATTGAGAGCCAGCAAAATGGTATGTGTAGTGAATAGAAAGACCAACCCTGGGGCACCTTTCAGGAGCCAAGGTCCTAGATATGTCTTATTTCTTCTTCTTCCTGCATCAAAATATTTTAATAAGATCTTCAACTCTGGTCCATCCTACCATATCACCCTGAAACTCTTTTCTGGGTCAAAAACACAAATTCTGATTTGGCCTGAATCAAGCTCCCTAAAAATCTAGGGGAACTCCTCATGAGGACGATAGCATGGAGTCATGTCGCTGTCCTTCACTGCTGACATTAAATCCACATTTACGTGACAGAGCTGTGAGTGAATCAGAAACTCAGAAATTATAAAAGTAGTGAAATCCACAAATATAGTCAAAAAAGTCAACCTTTTGTCAGCAATAAAACCTGCAATGTGCAGACCACGTGAACAGCCTTATCAATCAGACTGACATGATGGACATTTGTAGAACACTCCCCTGAGTGACAACATAATATCCATCCCTATAAAATCCAGGCTCACATATTTGATCTCAGATGACAAAGGGAGGAGCTAAGAAAAAACACAAAAACATTTAGCTAATATACTCATAACATTTAGTTAATATATGCATACGTAAACATTCCCATCCTAAAAGGAAGATGTATCATAAATGTTGCGACCCTCCTTTCTCCAAATGGTCACATGGTTATAGCTAGCATTTCCATTTACCTTCTTCCTTTACCCATATCCTGTTCCCTTCACCCTTAGCAAGCAACTCAACTAACTATGCTAGTGGGTCTACAGCCCTGTCTTCCAACAACCTAATCCCAGGATATGGAAAGAAACCACAGGGAGCCCTATCTGCCTTCTGCTAGCTCTCCTCCTACCATGCTTGTGGTCTAACAGCAAGCTTCTCTGAATAAGGTGAATTGTTCGAGCCAGTGCTGTGACCCCTTCTACACTTATGGACTCAGAGGACCAGAGTTCCCAAAGCACTTTGGTGGCAGTTCCCTACTACTTCCCTTAGCAACCAAGACATAAACTAATAGAAGCTATGATCATGGAGAAGCACAAAAGGTCATTAGTCTTTCACCATGGGTGTATAAAGTGAGCTGGTCTGATGCTACCCTTGAGCCCTGGACACTTTATGAATCCTGACTAGAATTAGAGGCAGGGCAGGGAACATTGATCCAGTGTGTGTCGGCCTGACTAGATCTGGAGTCATGTCAGAGATAAGCCTCTGAGCATGTCTAGCAGGGATGATTTTAATGTGGGTGAGACGTTTCTGATGGAGGGATGGAGAGAGTTGAACACTATCAAGCCCTCATTGCTGCTTCTTGACTTTTGTGACCACACAAGTCAGGCTCCAGTTACCTTGACTTTTCTACCATGGTGGACTGTTCCTCAACTGTTGGCCCCGCCTCGTGTCTGTCCTCTGCTTCCTGGTCCACCAACATGTGAGGTGAGGAGTCTCAGGTGTGAAGGTACCCGCCACCATGCCTTCCCTCCACGGAGGACTACAGCTATTTAGACCGTGAACCAAGCAAGCCTTCCTCCCACATTCTGTTTCTTGTCAGCTATTCGATCACAGCAACAAGAAAAGTAACCAATACAGCCCGTTTACATCATGGTTCATAAGATAATTATAAAGAACTAGATATGGGACACTTTGTAGACCACATTCCTCCCTGGCTGGGCCTTCCAACATGAGAGCTAGTACAATTCTCACAGGCACTCATGTGGTTTGGCTTGATCGGTTCATCTGCCAATGGACTGCATGAGCAGCATGTCACTTGCCTCACCAACCCATTCTGGTAAGGTTCTCCTCGAGAGGCAGCACCACCTCAGCCACTCATCCTCTCTCTGTAGCCTCCATTCCTTCTCCCAGTTCCAACCCACTGCCAACCTTCTCAAAGCTCCAACATGTGGTTTTCACAATTCCATCTAGCCATTGCTCTAGCAGTGTGTGTGTGTGTGTGTGTGTGTGTGTGTGTGTGTGTGTGTGGTCTTTTTTTTCTATGTTATATATTTCAATTCAAGCAAAATTACAATAAATCACAATATACAGCATCCAATTCCATTGTCAACCTAGCTAGAAAGAGAGAGGAGATAGTTAACCCTTTGTTGGTTGCCTGAAATAAGACAGAAGGCATGATTCTATAACATCTGTTTGCAAGGCAAAAGAATGTCCTTCCTCTCTTCCATGGTGTGTATCCTCAGGGTTCTAGAAGAGTTAGAGCAAGCATTGTGTACAAATAGCAGAATGGGCCTGGACCATACCCCACTCACCCATGGCACCCAGGCTGCTCAGGGAAAAATCCACATATGTTTAATGTTATTCTTCCCCTAGGATGTTCTAGTAGAAATCTGTAGACACACACAGAGAGACACATGCATGCATGCATATGTACACACATGCACACTTACACACACACATGCATGTATGTGCACACACATGCATCCACATGCATGCACACACATATGCACACATACATTCACACACATATGTACTTGTATAAATTGCATGGTACAAACCTACATGCTGACATAATGTAATGTATAAACATATCATTTATACAATATATAAACATTATACACTAGGCAGCTTGAGTGTATGTGTATACATACATATGTATAAAATGTGCATCTTATTTATAGAAATCCTAGAAGTCCAAATTTATTCAATAAACTATCAAGCAATTTCTCTGTGAAAAGGTACTGTTCTCATTTAAGTTTAGAAACTTCTTTGACTAGATATAAGAAGTGCATTTTTGTTAGAGATTTAGCTATTAATGGATAGCATTTCTTTTTCAAATGACTTGACAATTCTGTGAGGTGGGAAGAATTCAACCCATGCTCATGTGAGAGGTTACATCCAGGGAATGATCAGGTTAGGCACAAAGTTATTTTTCAAAGACCTCAATACAAAAAAATGTAGGCTATGCAAGTATGTACAGGTATTTCTCAAAGCCGAGATATATTCATATGGTTTTTTCCAGAAATAATTAAACATAGAAAAACAAGTAGGTATTATTCATCATTGCTGTTCCTAGTTACCTAGCAATTAAAGCTATTGATTAATTTATACACTTTTGTGGAAAAGGCAATCATTAGCTTTCAAACAGGACTAGCACCACAGACACTCAATCATGGTGGTGTGGCTTCTGCAGCATAATTATTTCAGAATAAACACAACCCCTTTGATCCATCCCTTTAATGCAAGCAGAAGTTCTTGTCTTTGAAGAAAGGCTTCCTTGATTTGCAGGTATGAAAATGGCATAGTAAGATCTGAAATAACACTATCTTATCTAAACCAAATTCAAATTCTTCCCCAGTGTTTACTTTAATGAGGAAGGCAAACAATGCAGGTAGTTAGCCGGCACTGAGCCATCCTACGGGCCAGGGTTCTGTGCAAAGCCCATCTAACGCATTTACTGCTTTAGTTGCTTTTCTTGCTGTGGTAAAATTCCTGACAAAACCATATGGCAGGGTTTATTCTGGCTCACAGTTTGAGGGCACAGTCCATTGCAGAGGAAAAGTCACGGCAGCCAGAGCTTACAGCAACCAGCCATGGTGCAGGCGCAGTTAAGAAAGAGAAGAGGTAAATATTGGCTCAGTTCCTCCTTCTTATACAGTCCCAGGACCCCAGCCCATGTAACAGTGCTGCCCACATTTCCGGTGGGTCTTCCCACCTCAATTTAGCTACTTACAATTCCCTCAGAGATATGCCCTGAGGAGTGTTTCCATGGTGACTACAGATCCTGTCGTATTGACTGTCCGTATTATCCATCATGCTTAGCTATTGCTTCTGCATTACTATGAGTCAGAAGCCAACAGCCAGCCTATCGTATAGTGTGAAATAAAGCAAGTCTGGGATGGATTTCTTAACACACGTCTTGACCACCCATGAATCAAATACAGAGCTGAATTTACCTGACACTGGAAGATGAGCCACAGAACTGTGGCCTCTCTGTACTCTGACCCAGGACATCTCTTTGACAATGCGGTCACGTGCATGGTCCCTAGGGGTGCTCACTCACCTGCTCACGATTGAAGAAAGTGATTACCATCAGCAAAGCCCATTCACTATGCTTTTTATCGCACATGACTCTCAGTGTGTACAGAAGACTCGAGCATTACATAGACCAATTCTCCATCTACTGAAATGGGGACCGTTGGCATCTCTTTACACTATACCTTAAGATTAAAAGAGCAATTTTAATCTCCATATTCTGCAATCAGACATCTTCTCCAATGAATTTTAATATGCTTGTTTCATATAAATATAATATCATATGTATGTATGTAATTCTACTTCTTAAAATGTAAAATGCAGGCTCAGGAATCTTGAGATATGTGTGTTCGACGGAAATGACTCTGGTGTACTTGGTGATATATTTTAAAGTATCCGTTAAGCATTCACAATGCCCCCTCCCTGTCACCTCATCAAATATTCTTCCTTTTCAGTGTCTTCCCATATTAACCCTACTTCCTGACAGTTTGCCAGATTCTCACAGACTTCCAGAATTGACAAAACACACTGTGAGAAACTGTCTTAACAATGTGCAAAGTTTTTCATGTATTTTATTGAAATATGTGCATATTACTTACACTACTGCTTAATAAGACATAAAACTGGAAAGTGTTCAAATGTTAATGCCTGGGCTTCTGTCATCGTCTTCACTCTTGTGTACTTAAATTACTTTTGTTGAAGAGAAAAGAAAAAGAGAAATAAAAGTTCAGAAGTACCCTTTCTACAGACACAGAAAAGGTGTGGTGGGCTTCCTGATTAACCCGAACTATGAGTTCCATCACTCCACCACCAAAGGCCACTCAAGACGGCTCTTTTCTCTGGCCAGCTACACATAGGTAGGAAGAACCACAATGCCAGAGAGAAAAACACAGCTTTGATGCACAAGGGTTAGAGGTTTCAAGGAGGAAGGAGTTGGGAGGGTGTTGGATCCCCCTCTGTCTTTATTTTTTAGGTGTAAAAACTAAGGTTCCGTGTTCCAAAGCTGTCCCTGAAAGAATCCAGGAGAATGAATACTCTGATCTTGCCCAGTTCTTCCACAACCACGATCTTCCTCAGATCTAAGCCAACACTAGGCCATCACTTTCACTTTGAACTGTACACATTGTCTTCCATTCAATAAACTAATGGAGCGCAGGTGAAGCTGGTTCCATAGTTTGCTTCTCTCTGGCTGTGATAAATACCAAGATAAAACAGGAAAAGCAACTTGAGGAGGAAAAGGTTTATTTTCCTTCATCACTGAGGGAAACCAAGACAGGATCAAGGCAGAAATCTGAAGTGAAATCATATAGACATACTGCTTCTTGGCTCATTCCCTCTGAATCTCTCAACTTATGCACACATTTGCGCACACAAGTTTCACTTGGACATCCCAGATCCACCTGCCCAGAGATGGCATTCACAGTGGTTATCAGTCAACAGTAAGCAAAGGCTCTACAGACACCCAAACTGATGAAGGCCGCTCTTCACTTGCGGTTCCTTCCTTTTCCCAGGAATGCCTAGGTGTCTGTCAAATTGACAAACACTAACTGTGAAACAACTCATTTAAAAAAATTAACAAATGGAAAAGAGATTTTGTTTTTGCTCCATTCCACTTTAAAGATGATTAAACGTGTATCTTTCCACAACACCACAAAAAAATAAAAATAAAGATGATTTTGCTTTCTTAAATAAAAATGTATCTCAAAAAATACAATTATGATATGTCAGACTATCCTTGTTCCAAGAGGACAGTAAGGCAGATGCAGGCCTTTACAGAGGACCTGTAATACAATTGTGTGATTTTCATCATTCCAAAGGAAAGCAAGATTTTTATAAACCTTGACTATGACTCTGACTATCCTAGAGCCATATTATAGCTCAGCGGCAGACCACATGCTTAGCAAACACAAGACTTGGGATCTCAGTCCTCAGCTACAATGACAACAAAATGTGTATTTGGGCTCTGTAGACTTAACTAGGTCATTTTGTAGGTCTCCTCAGCAAGTAGGCTACTAATTATTTCCCATAAAAATGTATAGTTAACCAACTTAATTCCTTTTAAAAACCTCAGCCAAATATGTTTTCTCCAGCACTGTCTTCTTTGCTCAAAACATTTTTTTAAAAATAGAACTTATTTTCTCATTCTACTTCCTATAACTTTTAAAAAATGAGAAACCTTTCCTCTTGATTGTCTTTTAATCATTTCTTTTGTCTTAAAAAATAATATTTACTAAGGGTTGACTATATACATGTGCCACAAGTCTGTGGTGGGCTGCCCTGCCACTGGCCACTGCTTGGATTGGACCAGTTTGCTAAAATCTAGAATCCATTTGAGGAACTCTCAAATAGCCCAGTCCTCTCCAACCAGGAAGTCCTAAGGACCCCGTGGAGAAATCCAAGTAAAGTGGTATGTGCTGTAATCCCAGCACTGCAAAAGCAAAGGCAGGTGAATCACTGGGGTACCAATGCCAGTCTGTCTGGCTGACCTCCATGTTCAAGGTGAAACTTTTTCTCAAAAATAAAGTGAAATCAGCTGAATAAATGTCTGAGAAAGATCTCCAAAAGACTAGCTTCACTTCTGAAGTCATTCATATGAATAAATAAAAAGCTGAACCCTTTGAAGCCTTCTTGGTGGACCTGTAGGCAGCTGTGGACAACCTCACACACGCTTGAATATCTAGGGATAAATATAAACACAGTACTTCACACACATGTAGAAGATGTTGTGACACCCACTGTTATGTACAATATATACAAAAATTGGAAAAATTAATCTTGCGGGTACAATATAATCCTCAATGTTTCCTTCTCACTATGAGAACTTAGATATTTCGGTAAAACTTTGGTAATTATGCCAACAACACACTTTACTAGCAATTACTTGAGACGTCATTTAAATGTATCTTCTCGAGCAAAGTTCATGGTTTCCTTCTTTTGACACAGCAGCAGGAAAGGCCTATTAAGGGAAAATGAGTTCTTTTCAGTCATGATGATGATCTCTCTGGCCTGGGTCACAGACCTAACATTCTATTTGGGCTGGTCAGTTACCTGGCCAAGAGACCACCCTAGCAGGAAGGGACCACCCCAGGGAGGCAGCTTTACCTTATGTCACACTAAAGGAAAAGGTGGAATAATGATCCCTTCGAAGAGATAATGTGCTTCCTTTTGGGAAGGAATTTTCCATCCAAAAGTTGCCAGCCCTAGCCCAGTAACTGGCAGGGCAATCGTGTGACTTAATAAAGCTGACTTGTTTTCACAACTATTCACAATTATTTCACAGTTATTACCTAAGACTCTGGGCTTCTCACTTGTGCTCTATCTATCTATCTATCTATCTATCTATCTATCTATATCTATCATCTCTATCTCTATCTCTATCTCTCTCTCTCTCCCCTCTCCTCCCATGTAGCTGACCTATATCCCCTTCAAACAAAATGGCTTTTTCTTCCCCTTGTCTCCACTCCCCTCTGCTGAGCAGCTGCTGAGATCTGCACCTTGCCTGCTCTGGTGTTTTTCTTTTAAACCCTAATAAAATTATCCTTGGCTCTTGTTTGAGTCCATTTTTAAATTATTTTATTAATGAGATTAAGAAATCCAAGAGGCAACCTCAATCTTTCCAGTCCACTTCCCTCTGGATCAAATGCCATCCATGTCTCTCTTCAGATGAGGGTGCTCTGAAACGTGCTGAGTGAAGACAGGCAGGAGTGTAGTGTTTGCCCTGTATAATGTACTGGGGTGCACAGAGGAACAGAGCAGCATCTTAGAGGTGTGACTCACTTACTCAACTACTGCATTCATTGGGACACGCTGGTCTTCTAGCAACTGTAGTGAGAACTGAGAGTCATTTCCATGATGGCAAATTGTATGACTGCGTTTTCTAATCGTTTTTTTCTGAGACATGCTCTCACCAAATGTCTCAGGCTGATTTTAAACTCACAGCCCTCTTTCTTCAGTGTTTCTTCAGCATTCTAGTGCTAGGATATCAGATGTGCACTGCCGTGCCTGGCTGTGACTGAGACTTTGGGAATGTTTTTTGCATCCTTGCTAAGATAAAATTTAAAACAATCCTCCAACCTCACCCTACCCTGGACAAATGCCAAGGTTATAGACATAAGTCATCAAAACCTGTGAGATTCAAGGCAGTGTCTTCAGCTTTGAAAGTAGAAAGCATAAGTAGCCGACGTACCTTTCCAGCATTATAAGACTTCCATTCAGACGCCATTTTCAAGACACGGACGAGAAGGGAGGCTGAGTGAGGGGAGTCGGCAAGCATGCGCTGTGAGCATCCTGGCCTTCCTCACTCTTGGCGTTCTGGGTTTGCCTGACCTTGCCTCGTCGTTGACTTCTTCAGTGACCTTACACCCTTCAAGGTCACCATGTTCCCCTCCCTTTCTAAAGATAAAGTATCAAAGAAAATTTCCTGGAGGAATCCTCATAAAGAAACATGAGAGCTTTAGTTTAAATGCTAGATTTTATTAGGACCTTTATTTATTCAGATAGGGTTTTTATTGCATAAACCCTTAAACACACTTACTTTAAAAAAATAGAGAGAACTTAAGTCTGAGTTAACTGAAGTCAATTTTTCCAATAATATTTAAGAGCCTTCGTTTCTGTTTGCAGACCACACTGGCACGGCATTGTGGTCACATTTCCCCCATGGAAGCGAAGCTTTAGTGGCACGGCATTGTGGTCCCATTTCCCCCATGGAAGCGAAGCTTTAGTGGCACGGCATTGTGGTCCCATTTCCCCCATGGAAGCGAAGCTTTCGTGTCTTTAATTCCCTGAGAGAGCGGGAGCTGCTTGGAGAATAACTGAACCACCAAGACGCAGATGGCTTTAATTATCTACATAAAAAAGCTATTTATATTGGGAAGTTGAAAAAATTAGGAACAATGCTCGTGGTGTAAACATATATTTTAATTAAATTAGGGTTTGAGAAGGAATAATGAGTGATTATTAGTGTCAGTGAAAGTCAAGTTGACATTAAAGGCTAGATGTGGGGACCCTGTGTGCCTCTGGGCCAGGGACAGAATTGCAGCCACGTTCGACTGTGCAATTGATCTCTTGTAATAAATAGTGGGGGGAGAGGCATGTCTCATAGCGATTCAAGTTCCCTTGCAGGGTAGCACACAATGAGAGCCTGTGTTTGGACAGGAGGTGACAGAACATACCATGCGCTCTGCAGCACTCTCAAACCTTAGATCCAAGACATTGACACAGACAGAAAGGCTGAGTTATGCTTCTTGCTCTGTCCCTACAGAGACTCTTTTTAAATACGGAGACTGTATATATTAAGAGGTAAATACGTCCTGGACATGAGCCTGACAAGAGTTAGCAATAAGAAATGCAGGCCATGCTTACACTTAAACTTGAGTTTGCCTGAGGCTCAGACCCAACAGGGTGTCTTGTATTGAGTCCAGCAGCCATAACAGAGGCCCAACATAACTCATCAGTGCCCAGCCTTGTGGAAGCAGGAAGGTATTTGAATGGCTCTACAGCTCAGTACAATGTGGACAGTGACAATACCCCTTACAGCTTTGCCCAGAAACTAAGCAAGTTACTTACAGAACACATAGAACTGTATTTACGATATTGTGAGTGTTATGTGCTTGCTAAATATTGTTCCTGCATAGAAGGAAAAATTAAGTATTCCAAAGGGAGCAAGCTTAGATTTTATGCACAAAGTTTTCACTATTGCCAGGTTTAGTGGTCTTAGTCCCAGCAGAATCAGGCCAATCTCTGAGCCCAAGGCCAGCCTGGTCTGCATAGAAAGGTCCAGGCTAGCCGAGCTACGTAATGAGAATCTCTTTCAAAAATAAAAAAGAAGTAGAGTCTCATAATTTGTGCAAAAAATCTATAATTACTAATTACGTACCTCAAATCTTCCACCATTAGCTCTGCTTTCTCTCTCTCTGATCACCACCTGCCACACGGATGGTTTCCTGTGTCTCTTGCCCCTTGGTGGCCTCTTCTCTACCAGGACTAATCTAAAGGCCATGTCCTCAAGACTCTCAGGATTGCACAACCCTAGACTGCTCAAGAAGATGAGCAACTGAGGCGTGAAGGTGGCCCCGGCACTGGAGGGCAGCGAGTGCACACGCCCGTGCTCAAGAATGGCAGAATGATGTTCAAGGAAATGTGTGAAGAGCTGACCAGACAACCCTAAGAAAGAGATTTTCATTCATGTTTTAAGAGCAAGACTGGGTTCCCGGGAGACATTTTTAGCAATGTGTCCTAAAATTCTCCACAATCCACAGTCAGAGTCTCCTAATCCCAATTAACTCTATCTAGAAACTTCCTCACAGATACACCCAGAAGTTTATCTCCTATGTGATTTCAGATCCTAACAAGTCAACAACCAAATTAACCATTGTATTATGCTCCCAAGATTCTCAACTACATCAGCAAATCTCTAAGCCCAAATAAGGTCCCAGTGGTATGAGAGCTCTCACGGATCTATTATCTGTAAAGAGGGAGGCGTCCATCACTCAGCCCACTAAAGAACAGGGAACTAGCAGATGACTCCTCAGCACAGCACAGCTTTAGAAAGCACAAAAGAGCATGCTCAAGACAAGGATAGAACCTGAACAAAACAGGGAGAGAGGGAAGTTGGATCTGTGACTGGAGACCAGCTCCCAGGAACATCAGAATGCCACTTGCTCTGTTAAAGGAATCGGAAACTGTTGATAAAACAGCCGCACAAGACAAGTCCCTTGCTAACTGCCACTTCTAACTGTATGGTGTTCATCTCTGTATCATTTTCAACAAATAATTTAATTTTTATTTAAGTGTGTGTGTGTGTGTGTGTGTGTGTGTGTGTGTGTGTGTGTGTGTAAATAGGAACAAGTGGTTGACATCAGATCTCTTCCTCAGTCGCTCCACACCTTAGTTTTTGAGTCCGGGTCACACGGAATCTAGAGCTGAACTGGAGCGGGTTGGCTGTCCAGCAAGCTCTGAGGATCCATTGCTTCCATGCCACAGCTCTGGAGATTCAGGGGCTATGCCTGTCCTTTCACAAGGATGTTGGGAGATCCAAGCTCAGGTCTTCACGTTCAGCAAGCTCTTCACCAGCTGAGCCAACTCCCCAGCCCTCTATCCCTCTTTTGAGTCTTGCAACACAGGTCACTTTGCTGGGAATTTCTTCTGCTTCCTATGAAACCTCAGATGAGTAACTTATGGCGCCCAGGGTGAAGCATCCCGCAACAGAGATGGGCAGAACAGGCTGAGTGGCGCTCAGTCGTGCAGTACCAAGAAACTAGTTAGGAACTTCTGCAAATGTCTGAGAGTTCAATTAGATAGAGCAATGAAATTTCTCACAGTAAATACCTACAGTCTGGTCAGACAACCTTCAAGGGCTAAAACTTCTGACTCAGAAAAGTATCTTTTCCTAAAAATGCAAAGAAGTAACAAGAAGACAGCTGTGTTGATTCAGTTTAAGTAACAAGGCCGTGCTGTTTCGAATACCATTTAAAGGTAGACCATATGAAATGCATATTTATACATTGCAATGCAGATTTTGTGGTTATTAAAAAAAAAAGATCATGATTCTTTGTTTGACTTTCACAAGTTAGTCTGTAGTCATCTATCAAAATGATGTTTTAAGTGAACTTGTAGCTACTCAAAGGTGGTATATCCCATCTCCTCACTTCCTCCTCAAAGTCATGGTGACACTTGAGCTCCCTGTTAAAGGGGCTGGACAGATGTGGACACAAATGAACTTTAACCCAAACAACCTGGATACTTATCAACTATTCTTACAAGAAGGCTGATAGAGAGAATAGTCACCACACCTGCAAAATAAAACATTATTACAAGGTTTTGAGGGGTTTGACTGATTGGTTATTTTACAGGTTTTGTTCTATTTTTAAAACTTCCTGGAATTTTCTATGATTTCTTTCTCCCAGTATTCTGCCTCATCAAAAATCAGAAGGACATTCCTTGGGGCAGCAAGGCATCTCGGTGAGTGAGGATAAAGGGGCTTGCTGCCAAGCCTGGAGACCTCAGTTCAAGCCCCGGTCCTCACACGGTGGAAGCAGGGAACAAACTCCAACAAGTTCTCCTCTGACCTTCACTCATACACGGCACCCACAAACACACACACACAAAAAAAATACAGCTTAAAGATTTAAGAAATTACATTTCATTTCTGTTATTAACATCCTCAGAGGAGGACAGCGGAGTTGGGGCAGGATCTGTGTGAGAGGCTACTGGGAGGAGAGGGAGACTGATATTGGGACATAAAGAGAATTAATTAATAAAAAGTGTAAAAAAAAGACCTCAAAGAGTAACATGGGGCACTTCCTATGTATGTATATGTGTGTGTGTGTGTGTGTGTGTGTGTGTGTGTGTGTGTATACATATAATTCCGAGACTCCGTGCTGAGAGCTACAGACTATTTTCTGTCTTGTTGTAGTTGTGAAAGGGCTATCATTCATCATTCCATGAGAGAATACTTTGAAGACAAGCACAGTGAGTCACACCTGCAATCTCAGCACTCCAGAATCTGGAGCAGGAGGATTTCTATGAGTTCAAGACCAGTCTAGGCTATGTAATGAGTCTGTGGTTAGCATCAACTACAAAGTGAGACTCTGTCTCAAAACCACAAAAATACATTTTTTTTAAAAATGTCTATGAGTCTGGCTTCCTATAGCCTCCCATGAACTCAATTAGCTATATGGCTTAGCCAAAACTGATTAGAATCTAGAGATATTTTATGCAGATTTTTATCATATTCATTTAACTATGTTTATAGTAGAGTTTGCAGGAGATTGGAAACAGTTTCCAGAAGTGACAGAGATGTGTGAAGAGCTGGCTACCAACTCAGGGGTCTTTGAATCTCCAGGCTCAGGGAGGCAGCAGAGAGAACAATGACTCAGAAGTCGGGAAGGAGACCACACTCCAACTTCAGACCCTGGGAGTGCCTGCTAGTGCTCATTTCCAAATGAGGAAGTGGAGCCCTTGGAAAGTACTGGCCATGTGACTGATAGTCAGATTTTTACTCTCATGGGGTGTCAACAACACTTAATTCATGTTCATTGCCTGTTTGCTTAGCAAGTATGTACCAGCCACAGCATGTATTTGTCTTGGGATCCCTCACAGTTGGTGAGATCTCTTATACCTCTAACATATAGTACTCAGGATAAGTAAGAGTATAATGGGGGATAGCCATACTATGGCTATATATGACTATCTAGTATGGCATGTTGAACCATACTATATTCAATGAGTCTGACCCTCCCTTCCTCTAACCTCAGAAGCTAAGTAGGGTCTGACCTAATTACTACTTGGATAAGAAGATTTTTATAGAACTTCGAAATCTTTGTGACTTCATATCTCATGGTGACAGAAGTACATTTTAAAGTGTATTAGGGAAGCTGGTGAGATGGTTCAGTGGCACTTGTTGCTCTTGCAAAGGATCCAGGTTTTGTTCCCAACACTCACATGGTAGCTCCAGTTCCAGGAGATACATTACCACCTTCCTATCTTCATGGGCACTGGAGGTGCATGATGCTCAGAAATGCATATAGGCAAAACACTTAGATAGATAGATAGATAGATAGATAGATAGATAGATAGATAGATAGATAGATAGATAGAAAGATAGATAGATAGATAGATAGATAGATAGATAGATAGATAGATACATAGATAGATAGATACATACATACATACATACATACATACATACATACATACATATATAGACACATAGACACATAGATAGATACATAGACAGATACATAGATAGATACATAGATAGGTAGAGAATGTATGTGTAATCTAAAAAGAGAGTGTGATGAAGTCCAGGAATAGTACTCAGTGGGCAGTATTTACCTAGTATCTACAAACTCTTGGGTTTTGTACCCAACACTGCATAAACCTGGCATGGTGGCACACATCCCAGCACTTGCACGGTGGAAGAAAGAGGTGGGTCAAACACTGAAGGTTACGTTTGGCTACATAGTGAGTTTGGTGCCAGCCTGGGTGACATGAGATCCTCGGAAATTTTGTTTTTTAAGGAAAGAGTCTATGGGGACTTGCAAGCATGCTAATTTTCCCTTAAGCCTTGCTCCAGAGGCTGAGGGAAAGGGATGGAGAGCTTAAAGACAGCCTGTGCTTCTGTCTCCAAAAACAAATAATGCACTGAATATCAAACGCTATCTCGGGAGTGACTGACAGAGGCAGACCTGAGGTGGCTGTGAGCCAGGGGTGCAGTCAGCCTCTGGAATGCAGACAAGGCACACCACCAACTCCCTGCAAAGAACAAGTTCAGGTTGGAGTTGAGTGTCAAACCATCCTCACTGAATTCCCTTGCTAAGGAGATCCAGGTGGATCTAGACTGCATTGTGACTTAGCATCCAATCTGCTGTCGCAAAACAAACCCTGAAAGTGTGCCTCAGACAATTAATCTATAGTCCTCTGTCAAAACCATCTAAAAACAAGCTTCAGACAACTACACTCATCAATATTCTGTTTAATCAACTGATACTAAATTTAGCAGTGCTTCTCATGAAAATATTAACCCAAAATGACAAAATAAAGGTTTAAAGGCTAGAAGTTCAACAATTATGTGGCCTTAGAAGATGTTCATGTCAGCTTATATGTTTCCTGACTGACAGTTCTAAGAGGGGAAAAAATGGATCTTTTCCCTTTGAATTATAGGAATTTAGCTTTAACAGAAATACAAGAATATGATTCACAAAATCATAGATTATACACACACAAGATCAGGATGGGGTGAGGGAAGATTTACAAACTGTCTCACAGTCCTCAGCCCCTCTTCTATGACAGTGCTGCATTTCAAAGAAGCATCTAGGTTGGGCCTAGTGCTGTAATTTTAGCAATTCAGGAGGCTGAGACAGGAGGATAGTCAGTCTGGGTAACTCAGTAAGACTCTGTTTTAAATTAAAATATAAGGCAAAATAGTAGGTTCAGCTTAGGTGGAAACTTGCTGCTTGCCTAGGAGAGTTTGTGTGCTCACTTCTCCGCACACAAAATAAAGGGGAATGAAGGAGGGAGGGAGGGAGGGAGAGAGGGAGGGAGGGAGGGAGGGAGGCCAAAGGAAGAAAGAGGGGAGGGAAGGGAGCGGGGAAAGAAGAGAAGACAGAATCAGAAAGAGAGAAAGAGGGGAGAAATGGGGAGATGGGGATAGAAGAGAGGGGGAAGAGAAAATGAATGGGAAGGAGAAAGGGAAGGAGAGTGAAAGGGACAAATGAGAGATAGAGGAAGGATGAAGGGAGGGAGAAAGAAGGATATAAGTATTTATCTATGTACACATACATGTATATACATACTTAGGGGTATACACACACACACACACACACACACACACACACACATAATCATTGGTTCCTAACTGATAAAGATTTTTGCCACTTAGGGAACATTAGGCCATATCTACAGACATCATTGGTGTCACAACTGGAGGCACACTAATGACATGCAGTGGACGGAGATCAGATCAGGTCCTAAAGAATCCCTCTGCAGCACCAGGGTTAAGAACACAGAGACAGTCCAATAAGATGGCTCGGTGGGTAGAGCATTCACCAGGCAAGCTGACAACCTAAGCTTCATCTCCAGAACCCACCAAAGAAGCTGGAGGTGGTGCTACATGTCTGCAATCCCAGAATCCCTACAGCAAATGGGATGTGGAGACAGGAGAGTTCCACAGAAGCTCAGAAGCTAGTGAGCCTGGGATCAAAGCTAGTGTGCCAGATGCAAGAGAGACGTCATGTCAACAAGATAAAAGATGAGAACAACTCCAGGAAGTTGTTCTCTGACCTCCACATGTGTGCTGTGGCGCACACACCCCAGATAAATAAATCATCAGATTTAAAAGCTCTAAGAACCCGAGAGCTAACAGGACTTCCATATGGAGGGTGTGATTGGGTGTTCTTAAGCAGAGATGCACCTCTCTCACCCCAACTGTACACAATCTTATACGCCAGCAAAATTCTGAGTCTTAAAACTTTTATTTTATTTTCCTGAATTTAATATTTTTTAAATTTTCATGTCAGGCTGGCTGTCAGTGAAAGTGCATGTTTATATTCTCTGCATCTGATTAGATGAATATCTTACAAATGCTCTATTGTTTAACTGGATCTCATCTTTAGTTTTCTTTATCTGCCCCCATTTTCATTTCCCATAGATCTGATAAAGCTGCATGCTGCAGAATCGCCACCCACGAGCTCGGCACGTGCTTACGTTGGATGCAACCTCTCTGAGACACCCCTCTGCAGGTGCCCTCCCCACTGTTTGCCACCCAGCTACATAAACAACAGATTGCCTAGGGATATCACTGGATCTAATCGGGAGCAAAACTCACCAATAATAATGTTTTTCTTCTCAGTCAACCTATGAGCAGGACATGTGCCTTTCCCACAAGCCATGATCAGAACTAGTAACTCTCAAAGCCATCTTTGCATTTAAAAATAACCCTTTTCCCCTTGGAATTCAGGCTTTCTCTTATTAAGTTGGAAAACGGGTTTGTGTGTGCGAGTGTGTGTGTGTGCGAGTGTGTGTGTGTGTGTGTGTGTGTGTGTGTGTGTGCGCGCGCGCGCGCATGTGCACATATATAGATTTAGCTTTTGCCTTCCAATTTGTGATCAGAGCAAAACCATTCTGGTTTCTGGCACACACAGTTCTCCGGTTTCATTGAATTACGAATGAACAATATGACTGATATAGACGCTATAGACAGAGCCGCAGATCCGAGCTTAGACTTTCATTCCAGAACCTCAAATTCCTTTTAGCTTAAAATCTAAATGTACATAAAAGAATATATAATTTCTATTTTTTTCCTGGCTGAATTTAAGACATAAAACTGTGGCTATCCAAGAGGGCTGTGGTGCATGTTTTTATAAACCTATATTTATTTCTTGGAATCTAAATGTCATCGCGCTGAATTGGCCTCTTATTTGAAGAGTTCAAGTTCACTTCTAGAAAGAGACCATATGGTCCAATTCTGCTGAGCAGTCAAGTGATTTGCTAAGACAAGACCAGCCTTTAATGTCACCTAGACATCATCTAGTCCATTTCCACTGGTTTTGAGACTGGCCAGCAGGCAGCCCCAACACCTCTCTCTCTCTCTCTCTCTCTCTCTCTCTCTCTCTCTCTCTCTCTCTCTCTCTCTTTCTCTCTCTCTCTCTCTCTCTCTCCTTGAAGGAACCTCCTTGCTCAGTCCCCTCCCTCTGGTCCTCCACACATTGATATTAATTATTAAATAAGCCACTTATTTAAACTATGTTTACTGGGGGTCAGCATGGGGCACAGCGTATACCTATCTCAGGGCACATGGTGGTCAGAGGGCAACTTGCAGGAGCCCTGTCCTTCCTTCCATCGTGTGGGGTCAAAGGTCATCAGACCCGGCAGCAAAGGCGTTATACATTGAGCCACCTCACAGTCCCTTATTATTAATGGAGTCTCTTTAACTCTTGACCACATTGAATATTCCTTCACACTGGCTACACTTCCCAGGCGCACTTCAGATGTGTGGCATTTGGTCTGCTGCTGGTGATCAGGGTTTGGTCCTTCCTTCCTTTACAGCCACAAGGCTGGGATGAATAATAGCAAGACGCAGACGGAGATCGCAACCACTCCACTCACCCGGGACGGATCCGCAGCCTCTATTTCTGCTTTTGGCACAAGCATTGCTGCGTATGCGCTAGAGCTTGCACGGCAAGGCACCGCCTTTCTATACTCCGGGTTTTCTTAACATTTAGAGACTTCTGAGTCTCGTGTAGAAGGAACACGGTTTAATTAAATCGTTTGTATCTAATCTCATATGTTGTGTGCGCAATCTCTCTCTCCCTTCCAGCTCCTGTGTTCTGTTCAGTTACTGGTGATTGATCAGCCCTCTCTTGCCTTTTTATTTATAGACTTTGGCTTCCCATTTAATATTTCTTAGTGCACTTATTTTTTTTTAACTGCTGCTGCTCTGATTTTTTGGCATAGACGCTGGTGCCTTCTGGACTGTGGTAAGCTTTGACAAGACTGAAGAGGAGGCCCGACTGAATTTGTCTAGTACAGCTAGCGTTCCACTCAAAATAACTTTTCCTTTAAAAAATCTATTTTTACTGGTTCAAGCCTCGTCTAATCTTTCAATCATAAGGGTGAGCCTTGCATTTTATTTTAAAGTACACGGGGTAGCATTGAAGACTTAATAAATGAGGAAAATCATTTAATTCTCTACATTTAACATGGGTTAATGTCACAGATTTTAATCCCTTGTTTGATTCTGGTGGAATAACCAGCTTTATAGGAGAAAAATATCAAACACTTGGCCTTTTTCAGTAAAAAGAAAAAAATTCTTCCCCTTCGCAAATTCTTGAACTTCGTGCATGACACAGACCGGTATCGGCAGCCATCAGTGAAGACTTTACATAAGAAGCAGGAAGCTCGGTGTAAACGGTCTCCTTGAGAAGCCACTCTCGGGAATGTCCATCCTGTGCAACCCTGTGTGCCAAATTAGCACTATCAGAGGTGTTTGCATTTATGGAAATTGGATTAACAAAGGAAATTGGAATTATTAAAGGACTGGAAAGGGAATTTTTTAATTGGCCCACGTTTGCCGCGGCTAGCCAGGCCACTTCATCAGCTCCTGGTGGGCGCTGAACTTACTCTGCTCTTTGAGGCTCCATGGAAAATAACTAATAAGATAAAATGAGAAGCGGTACGGAGCAGATTAATTCAGGAAAAAAAATAACTCGTGATCTGTCACTTCCTATTATCATAGAAAGGCTGCAACTATTGATCAAAAAGATTATTTTTTTTTTGAGTAGGTGAGAAAAAATGTTTCTGGTTATTCAGTTTAAAATATATATATTAAAAAGGCAATAAAAAAAAAGTCTAACTCCAACTTCTGCTTCCATTGGCCCTGTTCACCACCTGCCATCCTCAAAGACCCCTGTTTTATTAGTTTCTCGGGGATGTGTTCAGAGTTTCATTACGCAATTATAATCAGGTGTAAACTTGTATCGATGCTGTCCCTGAGTCTTATATAAAACATGGAGCGCAGACCTCCATGGAGTTTCTGATGCAACTGGAAGAGCTTTCCAATCCAGGCTGATTTCGTTTTCTGTGCCTCCTCACAGTACGTGGAAGACAACGGGCCCTGATTCACTCACCAAGTCCCCCACTGACGTGCATGGTGGTTATTTCTGGCTTTTTGTATGGCAAACGATGTCATAACAAAGAAGCTTGTGTGAGCCCTGAACCCCGAGTGCACAGTCTTTTCTGTAGGATAAACTCCAAGGAGTGGAATTTCTGGGTGTGAGGGGCCTTAATATGTAGATAGGCAGGGGTGATTTGTAATCCCTGAGAATTGTATTGTTTTAGTCTGATAGGTTAAAATGTCTTTGTATACAAGTTTAATTATTATGTATCTCATTATAAACAATTTGAACTTTTAAAAATATTTCCAAAGGTTCAGTTGTATTTCTCTTCCTTCCTAATGATATTTTTTATTATGTACCTATATTTTTTAAAATCAACAAGTAGTTTTTCTATTGTCAATTTCTAGAAGTTCCATGTATAATCCTTTATCCATTATGAGTCTTATTTATCCAAATACTATTGAATGTATTCATTTCCTCATGAGGGGGTGTATCTTGTGTGTGCTTGGCATTATGGTGAGGACTCTGAATACATATCTTAATTGATCTGTATTGAAATAGTTAATCTTTATTATCAACTTGACTGGGCTTAGAACCACTGTGAAAATACTCCTCTGGGTGTTTATAAAGATGTTTCCAGATTAATCTAATGAAGGCGTGAAGCCTCACTCTCAATGTGAGTGGTGCTATCCCGTGGGTGGTGCCATCCCGTGGGCGGTGCCATCCCGTGGGTGGTGCCATCCCGTGGGCAGTGCCATCCCATGAGCGGTGCCATCCCATGAGTGGTGCCATCCTGTGAGCGGTGTCATCCCATGGGCGGTGCCGTCCCATGGGCAGTGCCATCCCATGAGTGGTGCCATCCCATGAGCTGTGCCATCCCGTGGGCGGTGCCATCCCGTGGGCTCCCATCCTGGAATGGATGAAAAAAGGAAACAGACGAGCCCCAGCTCTTCGATCTCTGCTTTCGGACAGTGTATATAACTGGCCAGCGCCTCGTGCTCCTGCTGCCCCGATGTCTGCCATGACGCTCTCGGCACCCTTAGACTGTGAATCAAGATAAAACCTTTCCCTCCTTAAGTCACTTCTGTCAGTTACTTTGTCACCGAAACATGAAATGTTTTTTTCTATTAACCCATTTTCCAGATTTGACGATAAAGTCAAAAACATATTTAAGTGCCCCCCCAAATCCCTCAAGCAGTGACAGATGGAACCAGACTTTGTATCCATATAACATGATTGAACACCTTAGCTCTCGCTATACTTAACTATACGGTATCCCACGACACAAATATCTAGCAATAAATCTCAGCAGCATTAAAAATCAACCTAGATAAATAAATCTTCAATGGTAAGATTAGTTGGGGGGTCTAAGGCAGTAGGATTAGGTCCCCAGAGCGTTACGCTCTCCCAGTACCTTTGTCCCCGTGCTTGCAGTCCCTGTGTCCCCTTGGCATCCTTCCTCCCTTCACTCCTCTTCTCATTCACTTAAAGTTACTGTCTTAGTTAAACTTACGTCCAGACACTGAGTGTGACAAATGCTGACCTGAATCTGTTCCATTTCACCTGCAATGGCTTCCTGCTTCTCTCTATACCTGAGTCATATCATTCTGAAAGCGCCCCAGACCCACTCACTCATCATGAGCCCTTTCTAAGAACATGTCCTATGAGGAAAACCATTCTATACTTCAAAATTATCACATAATAGGATCCTGCGCTCCTTGGTGGTCTGACTTGAGCCAAACTGCCCAAGCCCCAGCCAGTCACCTGACCTGGTAAGTCACCTGAAGCCAGGAGGAAGTGGTAACTGCCTAGAGAACTGGTTTTCCAAAGGAGATCTAATTTTAAAGGATGTCGCACTGAGCCAAGGAAAGGAAGCGCTAAGGAAGCATAAGGAAGCACTGTAGGCACCACGCTGGAGAAGGAAGCCACCTTCCCCAGAGTCTCCAACCATCGCCTAAGCAAGCACCCATTCTTCATCCCTATTACGGAGACACGTGTGCACAGAAGTTTAAGCCCAAATCGTGTGCTGTATGCTTGGGTTTCATTTGTTATGAATTTATCTTGTTTTTATATGATCCTTTCCCCTTTTTTAAAGCCAAATGCAAATTTTTTCAGTAGTTGAGGGTTCACAGTACAATCAGTTTGTGGTTTAACTATCCTTCGCTCCCCCTACTTTCTCATGAAAATCTACCCCAACCCCAAGATTTTTACCAGCCTACAAAGGCTGAATTGTGGCTGAACTATCCTTTCACTTCATCTATAAAGGAGAAGTACTGGAAAATATCACTTATAACTACATATGGCAATTTTTACCATCTATTAAATCACTGTTTCAATCCAACTAAGTCACCACATGGAAAAGCTAAATTGGGGGCTGGAGAGAGATTAGTACTCGTCATTCTGCAGAGCCTGAGGTGAGTCCCAGCACCCACAGTTGCTGGCTTTTACTGCCTTTAACTCCAGTTCTGAGGGAGCCAATGCCCTCTTCTTGTATTAATACATACCTTCATGCATATTGTGCGCGTACATAGACTCAGGTGGAAATAAGGATGCATAAAATTTTAAAAATAAATAACTAATCTAAAATAAACAGTTTGGGCTGGCGAGATGGCTCAGTGGTTAAGAGCGCCAACTGCTCTACCAAAGGTCCCGAGTTCAAATCCCAGCAACCACATGGTGGCTCACAACCATCTGTAAAATAAACAGTTTAAAAGCTAATTTTTATTTTATTTCATGGCACTGTGGATTGAATCTAGGGCCTCAAATGCTAGACAAGCTCTCCATCTCTGAGCTATGTCCCCAGCCTTCCAAACTAAATATTAAAATCAGTCCTCAGAGTTTTGCTCAGTGGTAAAGCACTTGCCTAGCATGTGTGAGACCCTTGGTTCAATCCTCAGCACGGCAAAAAATAAAAACTAAAAATAAAAACCATATGGTCTCACTATATCCAGAAAAACATCGACAAATTCTATATACATTCCTGCTTGGGGAAAAAAAAAAAAAAAAAAAAAAAAAAAAACTTTCCACAAACTAGGAATGGAAAGGAAACTGATAATGGCCACTTTACAAAACCTGCAGCTACTGCACACGCCAGCAGGGGTTTGCTGAAAGGACCCTGATATAGCTGTCTCCTGTGAGGCTTTGTCAGTCCCTGACAAATACAGAAGCGGATGCTCACAATCATCTATAGGGTGGAACACAGGGTCCCCAATGTAGGAGCTAGAGAGAGTACCCAAGAGCTGTGGGGGTCTGCAACCCTATAGATGGAACAACAATATGAACTAATCAGAACCCCCAGAGCTTGTGTCTATAGCTGCATATGTATTAGAAGATGGCCTAGTCGGCCATTATTGGGAAAAGAGGCCCCTTGGTCTAGCAATCTTTATATACCCCAGTACAGGGGAATGCCAGGGCCAAGAAGTGGGAGTGGGTGGGTAGGGGAGCAGGGGGCGGGGAGGGTATAGGGGACTTATGGGATAGCACTTGAAGAGTAAATGAAAATATCTTTTTTTAAAAACCTGCAGCTGACATCATACTTACGGATTGCATTAGACAGTTAGAACCTCTGTAACAAAATTCTGTTGGTGAGGTGACTTCAATGGCGGGATTAATCTCTCTGTTCAGGATGCTAAGCTGCAGGGTCTAAGACTGTAGCTTTGCTCTCCCCTGAGACCTACCCCTGGGCTTGAAGGAGTTAACTGCTCCCTCTGCCTCCCTCTGGGCTTTCTCTGGGCTCAAATGGGCTGAGACCTAATCTCTCATCTATTAATGTCTGTCATACGGGATTAAGGCCCAATCTTAGGACCCAGTTTTACCTTACCTGCCTCTGTAAAGACTCTCTCCAAATAGTCACAGCCTGTGGTACTAAGGGTCAGACTTTTAATATAGACGTCTGGGTCTGGGATGGGGGCACATTTTATCCATAACAGTGCATAGAGACAGTACTCGCCCCCAAGATAAGGATGTGCAAAAATGTTTGATGTTAACACCTTTTCAACATCACAGCCATGACTCTAGCCAACTCCAAAAGATAAAGAACAAAAGACAACCATATGGAAAAGGGAGACATAAAACTCTTTCTACTCATGGACAATTTGGCAAATTGTGTGGCAATCCTGATAGAAGAAATGAAGTAGCTGCTAAGATATTAAATAAGTGAGCAAATTTTAAAAGATAAAGCTACAAAACTCAAGAGAATTTCTCTACACTGCCAATGAACAGCCGAATATGGGATGTTTTAAATGTTTTTTTTTACAATAGTATAAAAACATGAAACACTTCAGTATACATCTCATCGATATCTTTGAGATTTATACACTGAAAGCAAGAGAAGACTGTTGAATTATAGTTGCATACACCTTTGTCCCTGAGACTCAACAAAATCAGGTTGTTGATGGGGAGTGCATTGAATCTGTAGATTGCTTTTGGCAGGACAGTGATTTTTACTATATTAATCCTGCCAATCCATGAGCATGGGAGATCTTTCCATTTTCTGTTGCATATGTAACAGAGGATGGCCTAGTCAGACATCAATGGGATGAGAGGCCCTTGGTCCTGTGAAGGCTCTATGTCCCAGTGTAGGGGAATGCCAGGGCCAGGAAGCAGATGTGGGTGGGTTCGTGAACAAGGCGGGGTGGTAGGGGGGTTTGGAGGGGAAACCAGAAAAGTGGACAACTTTTGAAATGTAAATAAAGCAAATATCTAATAATAAAAAAAGAAACACAGTAGAACTCAGTGAAATTAAGATGATCTGCTCTTCAGATGCTATTTCTTAAATGGAAGGATTCAGTCTAGAAGGAAATTTTTAAGTCCAATAGCTAATAGCAACTTTGTATCCAAGTAATTCACAAACTCAATAAAGTCAGATGTGGGTACACTTCTGTAATTCCAGCACTCAGGAAGCTAAAGCAGGAGGGTAACCTCTTTGGTAGTGAGGCCAGCCTGGGCTACACACTGAGTTCAAGGATAGCCTGAGATACAAAGTAAGGTCCTGTCAAAAGTAAAACACAACAAAGCCCTCCCCTCACTACGGGAACAAACAGTCCAACTAAAGCTTAGCAGGGCTTGAGAAATAAACATGGGGCTTCTTCAAAAACTAGAAATACAGTTCATGACACAGCCAGACCATGCTTGGAAATTTACACTAGGAAATCAAAGTGACCACGCTAGAGAGAGTCCACTGCGCATGCTCCTTGTTGCTACAGCCGCATCCTAACGAGCCTACGGAGTCAGCTCAAGTGACCAAGGACAGAAGATAGAAAAGGAGAGCATGACATCTATAAACACAGATATTGTTCAGCCACAAAGTGAGTAAGAATGTGTTGCTCACAGGAGAACGGACAGAACGTGATCATGTTAAGTGAAATGAGCCAGGCTCAGAAAGACAGATGCCAGGCATTCTATTCTCAAATTAATATAAATAATGACACTATGCAGAGGAAGTTATAACCCAAGGAGAATGAAAAGTAGGTCTGAGGGGGTGGAAAAGAGGTAAATGATTGCTTGAAGGGAAGAGAGCGAGCACTAACCAGGAGGTACACGGGAACCCTTGGTGGACATATTCACTGTACCACCGGTGCACACATATAACCAACCAAATGGCATATGCTCAATGCTTGTATTTTACTGTAGACTGATTATACCTCCGTAAAGCGCCAGCTAGAGTTCCACCTTCCAAGGGTACCTCCGCTGCGCTCTCCAGCAGATCTCACTGTGCCCTGGACCCTTCCCACTCTAAGCTCTGCCTTGCTGTCTCTGGCTATTGAAACAATGCTTCTTCGCTTCTTCGTCTTCAAGACTCCTTGGAGTTCAAGTAAAATGTGATTGATCGTCTCTAAAGGCTGTTCCTAGCCTTCCATATCACCAGGAGCCGTTCCTGGCTGCAGAACGTCACCCATTGGTTTCTTCTGTCCACGTGATCGGGTTCTTAGCAGTGCGAGCAGAATGGCAGTTCCTTGACAGAGAGGTTGGGGGGTTGTTGCTTGGTTGGCTTCCACTTTAGTTTCATGGCTTAGCAGAAGTCTTCATTATTGAAGCACTCTGTAAGTGTTTCAAGGGTGGATGGATGCATGGAGGGAAGAACAGAGGATAACATATTCTATTCCCTCTGCTCAAGTTTATTTCTGAAAGGCAACTTCAGTTGTAATAATCCAGTTGGTGCAGATGTGTTAATTGGTGCTCATGTGTTTTCAACACAAGGAACTCATTTTCAACATGTCTCCCTGGAGATAACCTCTTAACCCAAAGGAACAATTCTTTCGATAGACACTTCAGACACTATGGACTGATGGGGATATAAACATCAAGAAGACAGGAGAGCCTGCCATGCCTTTACATGATCCTAGCTGGCAGCCGCCAGGAAACAATGGATCCCCATCCGAGTCCATAGATTTCTCCCAAGACTCCCCCACCATCTCCGAGGAGTAGCTATGAGACTGGAAACATCTGACGTGCCAACCCTACATTGCCTGAAAATGAGAAGCGCCTACAATATCATTTTCTTAACTGTTAGGGAAACTGAGGAACAAAACATCCAAGAAGTCACAAGAATTCAGAAGCAAAATAACAAGTTGTTCAGTATTCCTAGTTCCCCTAAACCCAGGATTTCCAGATCATGTTGTTTCAAGATCCCACAATACCACTGGGGGGAAAAAAAGTTTGACATTCTCCTAAAGTTGCTATACCCTACAACTCACGATATAGTGCCAGCAATACTAATCATTTGAGGGCAAGGGTTATTTATGGGACATAGTAGAGAGTTTGATAACATTTTCACCTGAGCATAATAAGAACTGTAAGCTACCCTACTCTGGAAGATACAGAGTGTGCTTAATGTAACGACAACGAGACAGTCTTCAGAGTCCAGAAATGGCTTGAAGTCAATGCTGAATAGTAGCTACTTAACTTTCTCACAAATGCTAAGAATGGGATAAGTTGCTAAATCAACTTAATGTGACAAGAACTAGGGACAGCGCCTTGCTTCCTCATGGACCTCCAATCAGTCACTTGCTAAGAATCTTCCATAGACCTAATATACAAAAACTCACTTGAGTTGCTATTGTGTGTGTGTGTGTGTGAGAGAGAGAGAGAGAGAGAGAGAGAGAGAGAGAGAGAGAGAGAGAAAGTTTAGATGTAGAAGAGGGCTTTGTAAGAAATGCTTTGGAGTTCAGGGTTTACTCTAAGAATTACTAGACATAAGAGGAAGATTTTAAACATTGGAGTTGAATCATCTGATTACATCTTTACAAGAACTCTAGCTACATGGAAAGTATGGGCTTGGTTGCAGAGCTTAGCAGAAGTCTTCATTATTAAAGCACTGTCCATGGACTATGAGAAAAGCAGGAGAGGACCAAGACCAATGACAACATCGCAGCAGTCTAGGAAAAGAAACGATAGTGACGCGGGCTAAGGTCATAGTAGCAGCAATGAAGAAAAGTAACGGTGACTGAGGCAGGAGGATTTCAAGTTCTAAGTTATCCGGGGAAACGTAAAAAGAACATTTCAAAACTAAGAGAGGAATGCTAGAGAGGTGAGCCAGCAGTTAAGAGCACTGGCTGCTCTCAGAGGACTCAGCTTCCAGTCCCAGCAGCCACGTGGGAGCACTCAACAATCTGTACCTCCAGTTCCAGGGGATCTAGCGCCCTCTACTGGCCTCTCGGAGCATCAGGCACCCACAGTATGTACAGACATGGAGACAAAACACTCATAACATAAAATACTTTTAAATGAGAAAAGAAGTGAATCAAGATGGCATATAAGATTTGATATGAAATTTGAAATAGGATTTGTATAGACAATGCTTAGATTTTAATTGTGCTAAGTACTTACTAGGTACTAAAGATCATTAATTTTTAACTTGTTCAGTATAACTGGACCAAGAGAAACTATCATAAAAACTTCATCACAATTCAATATTTTAAAAATATCTACCCTAAACTATCTACACCAAACTCATTGACTAGTTAGTGGCCCTGTAAAATGAACTTCTTCAAGTTCTAGCCACAACCCTCTAGTGATAGCACGCCAGCCACAAAGCTACGGGGTTACCACCACCATTTCTCAGGGCAGCAGCAGAGCAGAGGCGGGGCCCTAATACCTCGTCTGCGTCCCCAGTGCACACGGACAGCCAACCCAGGAAAGACGGGTATTGCCTGCAGGTGCTGTGAGTGGTCAGCTTCTAATGACTGCTTCTCTTCTCCCTTACACATGGTCCTGAGTCCTAGGACAAATCTTCAGCTTCGCCACTGTCTCCTTGCCCCTCACAATCTTCTCCCAAGATTCAGTCTAGCGATTTTCAATTTCTTAAAACAAGATCTCACATGGCCGAGGGTGGCCTCCAATTTACAGTGTAGTCAAAGATGAACCTTGAACTTCTGACTGTTTCTTCTTTTCTGGTCAGACTAGGTATTGTTAGGGCACTTCAGGTCACTTGGAAGTGAGATAGATAGGTCACTCAGGAGATAGGTGCTGGCTACTCTGAATCCTCTCCCGGGCCAGCCCTCCCCCTTGCTGGGTCATCATGGGTTCAAACTCACCCTTTAAAATATTGTTTCTTCTTTGCTTCTCTGAGGAAGGGATTGTTTTTGTCACCATCGACTCCCAACTGGGTAAGATAGTCTATTATTTTTAAATCAGTCTTAATTGTTTGTAGATGCTTTTCAATAATTCTTTGTACAATGGTATTTAATCAATAGTTGAATGTCGGTTCCTTCGGCCAGAATGAAGATTAAATTTTGCTTAAGATCATCTCATCTTTATTTATTTTTGAAGGGACAGTTTCTAGCAGGTATATGAAGTCATGAGTAATAAACTGGATAAATAAATTAATACACTTACTCCTTTTGACTATAGACAAGGGATACCCTGTGTCTCCAGTGATTTTTGTGTTATTTAAATATTTTATAGGGCTCAGAAAGATGACTTAGTAAATAGAAGTGTTATTCTTAGAATAACAACCTGAGTTTGCGCACATGAAAAGCAGACACTGTGGTGTACACCTGTAATCTTGGACTAGTACAGTGAGATGGGAAACAATCTATCCTAGCATTCACAGCACAAACAAGAGATCCTCAAGCAAAAGAAGAAATGGCCAGAGAGATGGCTCAGTTGCTAAGAGCCCTTGCTGCTCTTACACAGAACATCCACCTGGCGGTTCACAACCATCTATAATGCTGTCCCACAGGATCTCTTCTAGGCTTGGGTGATGGCTGGGACTCGAGCTTTATCCCAGCCAGCACCTGGCCTGTGGCAGGATCACAATGAATACTTGTTAAATTAGTAAGTGACGGAAGGAAATAAGAAGAGCTCGATGCCATTTTGCATATGACAGAAATGAGCTTAAGAGTATGACTGAGAAGCGAGAGAGATGGCTCAGAGGTGGAGAACACTGGATGCTTTGAGAAGATTCTTAGCATCTGCTTGGCAGCTAGTACCACTCTGTAATTCCAGTTCCAGGGGATTCTGGCTTCTGGAGGAAAGCATACACATAATGCAGGCATACATGCAGACAAAACACACATACTCATAACATGAATGTAAATAAATATTTTTAAATGAGTATGAATGACTCCTTGCATACAACCTGTAATTTACCGAATCTTGTGTCAAACTTAAGGTCTTGTAGTTTCTAGCATACATCTCTGTGCATAGACTAGCACTCACACTTCCTCAAACGGTCTGATCTAGGAGGGAGGTATTCATTAGATCAGCGAGATTTGACATTGCTGGGATCACAAGATGAGACAAGTGAATAAAGCTTCCAGCTTTGACTAGGAGGCCAAGCTGGGAATTAATCAGCGAGGCCTGGGTCTTTCACTTCACAAACAGATTGGAGGGTGATAGAGAAGAGTCCATTGGGAACTTGGGTTGAAGATGGCAGACTGGAGATTTTGGGAAGGACAAAAGTTGGTGAGGAAACCTCTTTACTGCTGGACAGCTCTCAATTACAGTAGCCACACTCTGAGATCATGCCCCAGTTACTATCTCATCATGATCACTTCTCACCTGTGAAGAATTTCTCAAAGGATGGACTCTAAATCTACACACCAAAAGCAACTGCTGAATCACAAGTTCATAATTCAAACCTATAAATATTCCCTTTAAGATTTATTTCATTGTATTTTGTTTCTTTGGGGGGGAGAGAGAGAGAGAGAGAGAGAGAGAGAGAGAGAGAGAGAGAGAGAGAGAGAGACCCGAGGGGGGACTTGGGTCCCCCTGGAGCTGGAATTACAAGGGTTTGTGAGCCATTCAACATGGATGCTGCCATCTGAAATCCACTCCTCCTGACTGAGCAGCAAGCTCTCTAAATCACTGAGCCATCTTCCCAGCCCCTACTGATACTTTTTAAACAAGCGCCCTCGCTTATTTTATGCATCTGAAAGTCTGATCACAACTGATTTAAAATTGGGATAATTACCATATCAACATGTTTCCTCTACACGTTAAAGAGCATAAAAGATGGGACTGGTGTAAGCATTCCCAGCCCAGGGCCATTGTGGTTAAGAAAACAAGATTAATGGACATGTGTACACACTTGCGACTTTGTCTCCGCACAGCTGATCACAAGCAAGGTAACATTCCCTAAACTGTTTCCTTTGATTGTTTTTTCCTCTCCGGTCCTCATGAGATCTCCTGTGAGAACAGTAGGAGTAAATTTTTAAGGATCTGCAAGCTGCTTTTCTGCAGTGTCTAAGATAACAAATGAGCCTGTTTTGTTACTAATTAGTAAGTAATTGGAAACAATGTTTATTTTTAACTTCTATGACTTGAGGGTATGGTTTGCTTTAGTTGGATTAGCTGGACATGAAATGACCGGTTCCTAGACGGGATTAAGCCTAAAATATATGTGTGAAAATGCTAGCAACCACTTTGGGACGTTCCTATGAGAACTCACTAAGGTAACATGAAAAGGCCCCAGCCCACCACCAAAGAGACTGAAGAATGAGAGCTCTTTTCTCTCAGGTCTAAAAATGTGCACATCAGAATGAAAGACAGGCGAGGGCAAAGCTTTGGGGCTTCTACTGTTGTGTTTTGTTTTAAAAAAAAAAAAAACTGAACTAGTGTCTCATCCTAGTCGGGCTATTTCCCGGCAGATGGGGCTCTCCTCGTTTTGCTTTTGCCCAGCTCAAAGGCTGGCCTCTGCAGTCCACTGACCTCCTTATTCTGCTCTTGTGTCCCTTTCACTGTTTGTTGGACATCTCTTCCTGCTCACAAAGGCCATGTCTTGCAAGATTGTGTTTAGACTCATTCATCTCTGCATAATCCAAAGAATCATAGGTCATGCCAAAACCAATTGTGTTACTACCACCAAAATGGGACTAAATATTGTCTTATAAAAGTGAAATATGAAAACTACTAAACTATTTGTTTACCACTCCATTCCCCCTTCTTATAACAAAATAACAATAACAGTAGTAATTTAGAGTCAACTAGCATCCTTAGCTAAGACAGTCTCAGAAGCTGCTGTCTTCCCAGTTCACCTCTGTATTGTTTTCCTTATCGCTATGACCCACCACCTGACAATGAACAACTTCCTGGAGGGAGCGTTTATTTGGGTTCATGAATTGAGGATACAATTTATCGTGGCGAGGAAGGCATGACTCTGAGTGGGCCAACTGAGCTCGAGGTGGCTCGCTCATATCTCTCTGGATCAAGAACAAGAGAGAGATGAACGTGACTGCTCAGCTGCCTCTTCTCCTTTCCCATTCAGTCTAGGGCCCGCCCAGGAGATGATGGTTCCCCTTCCCCAGAGCGCGCACCCTTCCCCAGAGCGCGCATTCTGGGTGAGTTTCCCTCCTTCTGTTAACCTTCTCTGAAGACATCTTCACAATCACCCATAGTGCTCTTAGCTGATGCCATTTGGTGTTTCTTAATCCAATCAGGGTGAAAAGTTAGCCAGCCCACTCTGCAAGCAGCAAAGCTGTGTCTGACTCCAGCTCTTCTTTTGGCCTCTTCCTTATGAGGTGGTGTGTTCATCTCTTCAAGCATGTGCCTTGATTGGCTCCTTTCTTTATATGGATACCAACCCTATGTTCAAGTGAGTACTCTGTAAAAATTCACCAATTATTAGAAAAGAGCACTGGACTCCAAGATACTTTCAGAAACTTAACTCCAAACTGTTTTTTTTTAATAGTAAATAATATCACAAGAAACATTCCTAAAAGATGATTTTTTTTTTCTATTTCTCAAAAGTCTAGATTTCATCCTTAAGCCTGGACTCAGGGGCTGTCCACCTGGGTGTTGTGGGCTTGGGAGATAGACAAGTAGTAAAGAATACTACTGCTCTTGCAGAGAACCAGAGTTCAATTTCCAGCACCCCCATAGTAGCTAATAGCCATGTGTGATTCCAGTTTCAGGAAATCTGATCCCTTCTTCTGCCCCTGAGAACAGTAAGCATACATGTGATATACACACGCACTCACACACACACATACACACACACACACACACCACACACACACCATGACACACTCATAAAATTAAAATAAATAAATATTTTTAAAGTAACGACATGGCACATACCTCCTGTGTATATAATATAAGAAACCCATCTCTGACTCATGCACTTTGGAAGCAGATAGAGTTATCTATTGTTTCTCTGTTGTGGCAGTGGAACCTGACACAACATGTTTGTGGAAATCAGAGGTCAATTTGAGGAAAGTGGTTCACTTCTTCCTCCATGGGGGTCCCCAATATCATCTGTCTCAGCAGCAGGAGCCTTTACCCACTGAGCTGCTTTGGGTGTGGGTAGTAAGGCAAAAGTGTGTCCTCTAAGAATGTTTTAGGGAGGATCCCTTATTTACCATAATTAGGCATAGATAGAACCAAACCCAGATGCACTGTGGGTAGGGACACATGGAGTAGGAAGAGCAAATTATGGTCTATCAAAGTAGGAAAGGCATAAACTATACCACTTACTCACAAACCCCACCTTCTTTCAGCCCCCATTAAAAGGACCCTAAAACTGCAGCCTGAGCCCCTCTAGTGTCTCATTCATATGGCCTGCTGTCTCTCTTGATGGTGTATCTCTCTATAATCTGTGCCTTGACAGTGTATCCCTCTATCCATACTGCTGCTTTTCCCCAAATAAAATCATCACGCTGCTTTTACAAATTTGTGTGAGCTCTTCTTTCCAATTGTTTGAATAAGAAGCCAAGAACCTGGAAACACAGGTCCAGATCCCAACCACCAGTTACAGAGTAGCAACAGGTGAGTGATGTCACTGTGGAGCTACTTCTATCTTCCATTTGGGTAATTGCCTACCAGTTGTTTTTAAGTTGTGACAGATTACACAGACTAATGAAGAATCTACTGACTATTTTGAGAGCCAATTATCAATAAACTGATTTCTATCTGGAATTAAAACTGTACTTTAATGAATCATATTAATATCATAACTTTTGACATAGTTGTAAAACAACGGGAAGTTTGACATTCCTTTGGATCAACACGGTGCATAAATAAATGGGTGGGATGTCTGACTGCTTTTCTGTGCTTCATTCTCTTTATTGGAGGTACAGGATCCTTTGTGGTCCAGCAGAAAAGTGAGTGAAGGAGACAGGAAAAGTGCTGGAGTTGGAAAGGCACATTGGTGGATGAGAGATGGTAAATGCCAGGCAGCCAGGACAAGATCAGATCAAAGAAGTTCAACAGACACAGGGCCCAGTATGCAAACAGAACAGGCATGTTTAATCACCAAGGTTGTGAAATATGTATCTCATACCATCACCTGGGATGTTGGCTCTGTAACTTGACTAGATACTGCAATCACCCAGAAACCTGGTAATGACCAGAGAATCAGTGAGACATGGTAAAAAATGACCTTTACATTTTTACCAGGTTTTCCCTAGTCATTCTGGTATCCATCAGAATTTGAAAAGCAGTGACCTGATGCACCAACCTCTAGGTGCAAAGAGGTGACTCCGAAATACTTCCATGGACTACGTCGTCCAATGGAAGGAAATGGAGGAAAGGTTGCATAATGGAGGAATTGTATTCCTCTAAAATAATCTGTTTGGGATTTTTTCCATTTCACAAAATGCACATTAGGCCAGGTAGCGACCTCCCAGGCAAGCCTTCGAGTGTGAAATGACACTCACTGTTAGTCACAGAGCTTTCACTGTGTGACCGTCGGTGTCCCGTCAGGCTTCCTACACACGGAGCCAAGGACCACCAAACACACAAGCAAGCTGCTCCCTCTGGCAGATCCCAGCCCTGTGTTCTGCACTGTGCTGTTTGAGAAGGACACTACCTCACATCTGTTTCTCAGGCATCTTCTACAGGTGCAGCTGTCTCCCCTCACCTGCCTCAAAGCCATGGACTTGCTAGACTCCTGACCGCTGACTGAATTGGTTGGTGCAGGGCATCCCTAGCAGGATCCGACTGAAGATGGTACTTGCCTGATACATGATCAGGAGATTTCCTCAGCATCTCATGCTGTCTCACTGCACAGCTCTGCAGGATGCGCCAGGCACCGTCGGATGCTAAGTCAGCACTGGGGTGCAGCTGCAGTGGCAGCTATCTAGGATGTGATTGAAGGTTAGGTTTGGTATTGTAACCAGAAACCACAAATGCTAACTCTGACATCACCAGCCACTCTAGATAAGCTAGAAAGAATAGTATTGGCTCCATAAATGACAGGGTCACCAAGTCTAAGAACCAAACCTAGATTTCTGTATTTGGAGGCTAAGCCAGCTCAGTCAGTAAAGTGTTTGCCTTACAAGCATGAGATCCTGAATGTTATCACCCAGATCCCAGGTTTCATAAAAGCTGGGCAGTGAGATGTACTTTTATAATCCCAATACTGGGAAGGTAGAGACAAACAGATCCCTGGGGTTCACTGGCCAGACAGATTTACTTACTTGATAAGCTCCACTCCAATGAGGGACCATCATCTCAAAAGAAAAATGGATAATGGATGCAGGATGATACCCAAGGTTGTCTTCTGACCTTCACACACATGTGCACATATGAACGTGAATGCCCACACACACATGAACACATGCATGTGTAGAAGAAAATTTTGACATCTTTCTATTCTTAGTACAACTGGCCTTTGAACTGGATATCTCAGAAACATCTATTAAACGTTTGGTCCAAGCATTCAAACCTGTTTGAATACCTGTGCATGCCCTGGGTGTCCCAAGATGAAAAAAAGAATATGTCTGTCTCCCCAGAAGCTCACACATGAAGAGAAGAAAAGTCAGGTGTGATTGGAAAATAGGCCCATCTCACTTTCCCAAACACCCCAAAGCTGCCTCGGGAATCCCTTGATATTGTGATGTTCTTTTATGAATCTTTTTTTTCCCCAAATCTATTTTTACCACCCGCTTGTCTTCTCCTTTCCCAGTCAAAGTTAATTGCTTTGCAGTTGCTCTCCAAAGTATACCCAAAAGCATTTCACTGCAATGATCAAACTTGCTAAGTACAGGGGCATATTTTTCTTCTTCTTCTTAAAACACTGGGTACCTCTAGTTCTAGGCACTTGAAAACCCAACGAAGTCAAAACCTTCCCAGGGGAATTAAAATAATACATCGACAGCACCACACCTAGGCTGAGCCAAAAGCCTAAAGACAGAGTGGCAGGGCTCTGTGTTACAGAGAGACGCGATACTGAAGGGAAATGAGGTGGGCTTTGAAGGAAACAGACAGAGGATGAATTTAAACTTGAAACTTTCCGACTATGTGACATTAGGAAAGTTTCTGATGCCTCTGAAATTTAATTTTCTTTTTCTTTTCTTTTATTTCATCGCAGGGAACTAAACCCATGCAAGCGCTGCTCTAAATGACCCACAGCCCTAAATTTCTGATGTCAAAGTGTGTACATAAAAGTGTGCCTCACACATAATGGGTTCTGTATAATTGGTAAGTATTGTTCAATTATCCCTAGCTCAACTACTTCTAGAAATTACATATTTTTTTTTTGAGACAGGGTTTCTCCGTGTAACCTTGGCTGTCCTGGAACTCACTCTGCAGACCAGGCTGGCCTCGAACTCAGAGATCCGCCTGCCTCTGCCTCCCGAGTGCTGGGACTAAAGGCGTGCGCACCACGCCCGGCTCTAGAAATTACATTATTAACTACACATTCACACCAATAAAATAGTAAGTTTTAAAATCTAGTTAAATAGTGAAAATCTAAGTTATAAAAGTTTTGTCTTTTCAAATAAGTAGGCCTTCCTGCCCTATATATTTAAATAGAGAGAGAAATAGAATACGAAGTTGAGTGGTTAGGGAACTAGAGGAAGATCTAGGAGGAACTAAGGAATGGAAAAGAATATAAGAAAATTATACTGTCTTGAAAAAATAATTAAAATGTATATATACATACATATTTACTTATGCATATATAGACACACACATAGAGAAAGAGATTATATATAAATATATCTGTCTACATACGATTGTTTGGCCTCCAGCTATCATTTCTGGAAGGCCCTCTGTCAAACTGAGACTGTCCTAAAAGAGGAAAGAACGAAGTCGCCCACCCAGCCTCTCGCAGGAGACTCCAGCTTCCCTGCTCTGTGCAGGCCCCTCTTTCTCGTCACTACATATACTATGGGGTTCTCTTCTCTCTGGTGTGCCCACGATGAGGAAGAACTGTGACAAGCACGCATTGCCAGTCAGTATAGCCCTTAGTTGCCTGTCACTCAGCAGGAACAGGGTGGGTGGCCTATAAAGAGGGAAGCTGGCTGTGGCTCGCAGATTTGGTGGTTCCAGACTGGGAATTGCTGTTCTTGCAGCTTCAGGCTGGGCTGCGGCTGCAGGCCGCAGTTGAGAGGGGAAAGGACAAGAAGTGAGATGCCAAGTCTCGCAGTCCCTTTGGAGGGATGTCACCAGTGCCCAAAGAACTCCCACAAGGCTGGTCCTGCCTCCTGAGGGTTCCACCAGCTTCCAATAGTACCAAACCAATAACCAAGCTCCTAACACACAGGCCGGTAGGGACAGGTCAGATCTAATCCAGAGAGACGCGAGGGAGAGGTTATCTGCGGGAGGAAGGCTTCTGCTGCCTTACCTCAGAGTTCCAAATTCCCTTTACAAGGCCATGTGTGCGCATCCATGTTAGAACTGTTACTGTTGTTGGTTTGTTTTTTTTTAATCACAGATTATAGAATTAGTATGAAATACGATGAAAACTTGAATACTAATAAGAATATAATCCGCCAAATTTAGGGTCTTGCTGAGTCCCAGGGCCGTTCTTCAGAATTCATGAGGTCTAAATGTCTGTGTGATCGATTGAATAAAGATAGGGATGGAGAGAAAAACATCAAACGTAATTGTTTCTGGGCCTGGAAGGGCACTACTGCTCTTGCAGAGGACCAGAGTTCGATTCCCACTACCCGGTCAAGAAGATTGCTACTGCCTGTAACTCCAGCCCCAGAGAAATAAAATGACCTCTTCTGGCTTCTGAGGGTACTGTACACAGGTGAGCATACACAGACACATAGATACAGGTACACACAAATTTCCAAAATAAAAAGAAATAAATTAAGTAGAAAGCAATGAAGACGAACCTGGCATCAAACACACACTGTCGTATGCATGCGTGCAAGGCCATGGTTCCTCTACACATAGGCATGCGCAAATGGCACTGGTCCCTACACACACACACACACACACACACACACACACACACACACACACACATACACACAGGCATGTGCACACATGGCCTTGGTACCTGCACATGAATGCATGTGTCTGTGCCTGCAAATTAATAAAAATATAAATGTTTCTGGCTAGGTATATATCAATAGGGTGAGTTCATACTCCTTTGGGAGTTCTGAGTAAAGAGAGATAGATGGATAGAAGGACAGACAGAAAGGAGGAGGAACAACAACTTTTAACCACAGTGCCAAAGACAACATTTCAAAATGAATGAAAAAAAATCAGTGAGAAAAGGTAAGAATTCTTCTCTATCTCAGTGGCAGCATTGAGAGCAACGTTGATCTCTATCTCAGTGGCAGCGTTGAGAGTGACGTTGATCTCTATCTCAGTGGCAGCGTTGAGAGTGACGTTGATCTCTATCTCAGTGGCAGTGTTGAGAGTGACGTTGATCTTTCTTGTTTATCTGGATTGGGAAGTTGGTTCAGCCACAACAGTTTCTCAGCAGCCTCCCCTGCCCCTGCCAACACCACACCCCATCGAGAGAGGACCTTGGGACCCAGGATCTCTCAGCTCAGCCCTTTGACCTGTTCCCATTTCTCATTGGCTAAACCATGAGCTACCACCACTCGATGGATGATTAATAAGGAAAACTGAAAGAAGTAATGAATTTCACAAATCAAATGCAATGTGGTTTCCAGAAATGCATAATTTATAACCAAAAAAAAATCAATTAGTAAAACTCATTCCTTGTACTATATTTACAGAATACCTCAAGAACTACCGCTGGAAATAATGGATATCGCCCTAAAGCGAAGAAGTCCTGTGAGCTTCCAAATGCCCTATTGTAAACCAAGCTAATTATCGCAGCAAACCTGCTGTAATTGATTTTATTTATTTATGTGCCTGCTTTAATTGCATTTTACCCTCACGGTGCTCACTTCCCTAGCACTGTATGGTAAAGTAAAATATAAGTTGCCTGCCAAGAATAAATTCTTGCTGGGCAATTCAGCCATTTTTGTTGATAAGACTGATAACTTGACTTGCTTAGCTAATTATCTCATCTCTCCGAAGGAAGACTAGTGAAGATATAAATAAATAAATAAATAAAAGAAAGAAAGAAACCTAGAGTCAAGCGGGATTGAAGAAGTTGAGGCCAAGGGCTAGTGCTAGGGCTCAGTGGGTAGAGTGCTTGCCACGAAATCGTGAGGACCTGAGTTCAATTCCCAGAGTGATATGAAAAGCTGGGTGTGGCAGAATGTGCCTGTAATGCCAACACTGGGAAGCTAAGGAACACAGGTGAATCTTGGGCTTGCTGGTCAGTCAGGCTGGCCTAGCTGGCAAGCTCCATGCTCAGTGAGAGCTGTTCTGTCAAAATAATAATAATAATAATAATAATAATAATAATAATAATAATAATAATAATATAGAGGGCAATTAAGGAGGCCATCCAGGTAGAGCATATGACACATATGAACATGCACATACAGTTACCCGGAGAGGAATAAAGCTGATGGCAGAGAAGGGAAGACATGTAGAAGGAATCGATGTTTTCCAGCTGGGATGTAGATAAGTGATACAGCGCTTGGCTAGACCCTGTAAGGGACGGGGTTCCAACCTCAACACGAAAACAAGAAAGGAAGGAAGACAGCATGTGTGGGGCCAGGGGGAGCAAATAATTCATGGTTCCATCTTAGGATATGCCACAACCACCATGCAGAGTTGTTGAGAGACCCCCACCAAGGAAGAGAAGGAAGGAGATACACCGCCACAGGGAAGTGTCTTGATGCGGAAGGAAGAACAGCAGGCAGGCTAAAATCCAAAAATGAGACCACGATTTCAAACATCTACACAAAGCTTCTGGGTGTGATCACAGCAAGCAAAGGGCGTCACAAAGAGCTGTGTGGAGAGATGAGGTCCAGGGGCCACGGAAAGAGCAGAAATGGCGTCACAAAGAGCTGTGTGGAGAGATGTGGTCCAGGGGCCACTGAAAGTGCAGAAATGACAGAAGTTCTGAATTTCTTACATATCATTTCCTGTGGGGTGATACTGGTAAGTCAGAGGCACAAGGATGAAACTCAGACATGGACCAGGAGACCAAGACTGTGGGATTCTGCTCAAAACACGACAGCCTCAGTTTTGATCAGGTACCTCCCAATGTTAACATTCACAAAAGAAGGAACTGAGAAAGGAAGTGATGTCATTGCAATTTGCATTGAGGAAGCTTCTGGGAAAGGGAGAAGGTATTAGAAGTTATCAATGAGCTAATATTGACTTAACACACTCTAATGATGAGGCGTGGGACAGGGTGGGTTTCATTAATTAAACTCAGAGTCTGTGTTGATTCTGGGCAAGGAAGGGATTGAGAAAAAATCAAACTGGATCTGTTTGGAGCCAGCATAGATCTGTGATAACAATTCAAGCCAGACCTAACTCATTTTCTCTCTTGATAAAATTACTAGAGTGGGAGAGAAGAAAAATGCTGAGGACATATGTGTCTGAATTTCAGCGAGGCATTTGACAGGCTCTCTTTTTACCCTCACAGGGAGTACAGTATTTCCCAAATTGGTATCTGTGAAGAACAGACTTCCACGAGATATTCATAGGTGTGCAAGGAATACACACAAATACATTGGGAAATGAGTTAAACAAGATGTAAATTTGTCTCAGCGTTTTGAAGCATAACATATAAGATAAAAGGCATGGTGGATCTTCAAGAAGATAACATAGTTATCTATGTAGCACCACACAAATGTTTTTCAACATTTTTGCTTAGGAACATGTATTAATATCTTCTAGGAAAATTCTGAGAAATGCTTTGTTGGGATAAGAAATATGTACTGAATGACACATGTAGAGGAACTCTTCCTCACTGTCAGATAATCATAAACAGGGTGCCAACGTGAAGAGACATCTCCACTGGAGTAACATTGTCCTTAATTCTGCCCTTGCCATCATCTCCATAGACGTATTTGAAAAAAATCAGTGACCTTTTCTAAACTATGTGTGCCAAAGGATGAGAATAGATGGAACCTGGAGAGATGGTTCAGAGGCCAAGACCTCTCCCTGCTCTTCCAGAGGAATGGAGTTCTGGGATGTAAAAGAAAGATAGCTGAGCAGGCCACAGGGAGCGTCCCAGGCCCACCTGCCTAGGAATGGCACCACCCACATTGGGCTTGGCCCTCCTACATCAATTTTTTAATCAAGAAAGGACCCTCAAAAGCCTAAGGCAATCTCATGGAGGCAACTCCTCAACTGAAGTTTCCTCTTTCCAGATGGGTCAAGTTGGCAACCAAGAACAACCATCACAATCTTATACTTCAGCTAGAAAAAAAATATGGGTTTCCTATCATAATGTAACGTGAGTGCCTGTTGTATGTGTATGCACTACCCGTGTGCCTGGTATTCCCAGAGGTCAGAGAAAGGCATCAGTCTGTGGGAACTAGAGTTACAGATAGCTGTGAGTCACGTGGTGTAAGTGCTGGGCACTGAAGCACAGTCCTCTGCAAGAATAGCAAGTGTACTGAGTTGCTAAACCATCTCTTCCAACCCTACATATGAATAAGTCTTAAAAGGAATAGAACGACTGACGAGAAACATGAATAAGTGGATTAAACACAATGGCCCAACGATACCATGAACAATCATTACATCTCAGAACAACCAAAAAAGCTAGGCTATCTCACACCAGAAACGACAGAAAGCCTTCACTGACAGAAGCAACATGGTGATTAACTCTTTTTGTCTACCACTTCCCTGTGTCTCGTGTGCAGAGACCTTCTGTCCATAAAAGCCCTGAGGGGCAAGTATGACCTTCATCGTTTTCACAGAGAAATCTGAGGCGTAGAGAAGAGACCAAGACGAATTTAGCAGTAGAAGGGAGAGGTTCTCAGAGTAGAGCACACAAACATCACGAATCCAAAGCTGAGAGCGCATTTAAGGAGAAAAGGCTACCAGAGACTCACGATGCTTGGATTACAAGAGAACAGACATCTCATATGCTGGTGGTGGGAGTATAAACTGATATAGCGTTTCTAGACAGGAATGTGGCAAGAAGGATCCTTAAAAATATCCATTCTCCTCCTCAATCCAGTAATCCCACTTCTGGATCTACTCCTAAAGAGGCAGTACGCGTGTGAACAGAGATTTCTCCACAGGATGATATACCATGTCACCACTCTTATTGAGAAACAAATTGTTTCAATAAATTGTGACTAAAAATACTCAGATGCAATGCAGTCTGTAGAACTGACACAGTAAATATGTCTATGCACACACAAAGACATTCCCAATATTTTCTGAGTAAAACCAAAAGCAAGTTTGTTCTTGAGAAAAACATGCAGAAATATATGCATCCGACTACAAATGACAGCCCGTCTTCTAACAGGAGGGTGGTGAATGAACATTTTCTTCCTTTCTTGTAATTTCCTATACGTTCAGATGCTAGGACAGGAACCCAGAACATAACATATAGAGTGGTCAAGAGCCAGCTCCGGGCCCAAAACAGCAATTTTAAGATAATGTAATAACAGGTATAGGACTACCATGGAATTGAAAGAGGAAAATATTTTAAACTCAAGAGTAGTGGAAAGATGACGAAACGTTACATATGTTCATGCACCTATGAGCTTCAATTATAGGCAACAGACTTGCAGGGGGGCAGGGGACAAGTCATGTGACCTTCAGAGAGCACCTGATGTATTCAGTATATGGTTAGCAGCAGCAGGTGAGTGAAGGTTTGGTAAGGTTGGTGAATGGATGCCCAAGGGGTAACTATCAGAAACTGCAGGGCTGGAAATCTCCCGGAACTTACCGAGATGGGTGGGTACTTGTTGGATAACGTAAGCAGTTAAGTTTGGTGTGTGCACTCACCAAGACATTCCTGAATGAGTCCATCAATCAGGGACTTTACGTTGGTTCAGTTTCTTATGGACTACAGAGGCAGGACGACACTCCTTCCACTCCCTGTGCAGAATCAGGGAAGCTGCTTTTTAAAAGCCTCCATGGTTTTGTGACAGAGACAAACTCATCTTTGTGAGGACAGTGTGTGTGACGGGCTGCCTATTAACGGGAGACTAGAACATCTTTTTTTCAACCCTTCAAAGTGCTGTCTATGAGAATGCTCTGGGGGTATCTGCCTAAGTCCTTCTTACACATAGTGCACGGCTTTCCTGTTGGTTATAAAGCTAGTTCTAGGAGGCTGGAGGGAAGGCTCGGTGGTTAAGAACACTGGCTGTTCTTCCAGAAATCCTAGGTTCAAGTCCAAGTGCGTGCAAGGCATCTTACACTCACTGCAACTCCAGTGCCAGGGCATCCAACACCCTCTCCAGGCCTGCATGGGCATTGTATGTATGTGGTGTACACGCACATATGCAGGAAAAATGCATATGCCTATGCATAAGGTAATTTAATACTTTTAAATAAATTTAATTTTAAAGTCTATTTCATTTCTCATGTGTGGAGTAGTATCACACTGCTATGTCCATGGGCGTAGGATGAGCTTCACACCTCAGTGAGCTGCCCAGATAGTGTTGATAAAGCAGATATAAAACACTGAGGGCCATACAAGGCCCAGACACACACGACTACACAGAGGGAGAGAACGGTTCCTAGGACTCAAGCCTCAAGCATAGATGTATTAACTGTCTTAGCAAATCAATACAAGGATGAAATGCCACTAAAGGGTGAGTCTATCCAACAGAAGCCTAGACACAGAGTTACTGAAGCAAAAGATGGCAGGGTTTAGGCTCACACTGAGAAAAGGGATGAGACCAAAAGATTCTAGCTTTTTTATCCACAGACAAGGACAACAGATAAGGATACATTTTACCGTCTTGGACCAAACCCATTAAACATGGAACTCAGGCATCCCAGAACTTAAGAGTTAAACATGGGAAGATCAAGAGTTCAAAACCATCTTTCACTACATAGCGAATTCCAGGTCAGCCCGGGGCCTATATGAGACTGTCTTCAAAAGCCAACCAACAGACATATGCAACCCACCTGATTCTTCCCTTTCTGGTGACTTTGTGTGAGCTAGCTTCCTCAATCAATCTCCTTCAAGGAGACAAGATGAAGCCCACTGTAGACATCCTGGTCCCTGTGGGCATAATTTCACATCATACATAATTAAGTTGGTGGATGACTATTTTGCTTTCTACCATCTTTTTTTTTCTTTTTAATGAGTAGTTTGTTTCACTCAGCATATTGCCATTCTATAGCCTCTTTTTGTTGTTGTTTGTTTGTTTGTTTGTTTGTTTGTTTCTAAAGACAGGGTTTATCTGTATAGCCCTGGCTGTCCTGGAACTCACTCTGTAGACCAGGCTGGCCTTGAACTCAGAAATCTGCCTCTGCCACCCAAGTGCTGGGATTAAAGGCATTTGCCACCACTGCCCAGCTTTCTACCATCTTTATGACACAAAAAAATCCTTGTGAGCAGTCTTTCCATACACAGAAAGCCTCTTCATTGCATTTTTAACTAGCATTATTTCACTCTATTCACTATTACCAAGTGTGAGGTGTGTGTACACATGCTCTGTGCAGGTCTCTCTGCCACAGCCTCGGTGTGGCCATCAGAAGGGGACTTTGTGGGGTCAGTTCTCCCTTCCCACATTTAAATGGGTTCCAGTGACTGAAGTCAGGTCATCAAGCCTGACTTTATCCATGAAGCTATCTCACCGAGCCCAATTAACATTATATCATACATCAGTCTCTTGAGCCTGATAGTCATCCCTGAAGACTCTAGATGTCTGTTTCTGTACCAGCCGTGTAAGCCCACAGAGCTGACTGACACCGGTCAGGAGGGACTCTCGCAGCCCCCACTCTGACATCAGGATGTGCTGTAGGCAAACTGTTCTACGCGGTTGCAAGCTGTGATTTGAGTGCTCTGTCTGTATTCAGTGGTGCTCCTTTAGAGAGTTAATGACGGATTTGTGAGCCGGAAAGGAGTCAGAAGAAAACAACCAATGCGTTTTCCTGAGTGACTACTTAGTTCTAAAAACTTTGGTACAGGGTAAAGCAGTTAGAACCCACGAGGCTGCAGACAAAGTGACTCTAGTTAGAACTGAGTCAAGGCTGCATTCCAACTATGACCCTGTGTTAGGGTCAGCTCCAGGTTAGGGGCTCAAAGGAGCCGACTTAACGTAAAGTTCCCTGCCTAAAGTATGCGTGTTCCGTTAGTCTGTAGTCAGCACTGGTCATATGCAAGCCGCTGAGTGGGTTACACAATGGCCTCATTCAGCTCAAATCCTCAACAGATAACCCGTGTCTGTCCCACCGAGTCCGAGCCACTTCGTCTACACATCCGAGCTTTGTTTTCATCCAGTCCTCCAAGTCCCTGGGACACAACCTGTGATCTGTTTGCTAACAAGAACCAACTCTCTCATTAAGTCACATTTTTTTAAAAAAAAATCACCACAAGGATGTAAGTCAGCAGCTCATCCTCCTCCAGAGGCCCGTAGCAAGGAAGTAGTTAAACGATTAAAAACGCAAAATGCATTGCAGCAAGCTGTGTACAATTAACCAGAATTCAAATATACACCTTGTTCCAATCCCAGGCATTTATCAGATAAAAATAGTCTTCTACAAGAATGTCATGATTAATGAGGTGAGACTCCAGCTAATTACTGTTTCCTCCAGAAGTAATTAGGTTGGCATCGCTAATCAAGATGAATGAACGCTCTGACCCGCTTTTTTAAATGTAAAACTCAGAGCTCTGACCACAATCTCAGCATTTAGTTCAGGCAATGTAGTCTTTATTAGGCTTGTAGTTTGATTAAATTCTTTTGTTACACCAGGCCTTCCACACATGAACACATGAACGCGGAGATGTTCAAAGAGTTTTTCACCCTTAATTAAAGACCACAAAGCTTGTTCCATTCACGGGGCAATACATAGGACAGGTCTAAATTGATAGCTTTTAAGTAGAGCGTAAGGAATAAGAAAAGGCGCTTTAGCGCTAGCCCAGCTGAGAGAAGTCTCCCCCACCCTTCTGCCAGAACTGCATTTGTTATGGTGGAGAAATGAAAGGGAAACAATTTTGTTATGTTTTATTAAGCAGGTTTTTTTTTCACTTTCTCACGGCCCCTCTTAAGGTGCAAGGCATGTATCTGGCTTTATTCTTTTGTCTAATGAGTTTTGTGTAAGGGAGGGAGGAAACGCTATCCAATTAGTCCCATCAATAAAGCGTTCCTCAGTGTGGACCACAGGTGCCTTTAGAAGCAGGCTCTGTGTTACAGACTCCTGCCACTGAGTGGAGAGAGACTTATTCCCATTCCTGACCCACGGTGCCGGTAAAGTAAAATGTGTTTGTTTTCAAGATGTGATTGCGCTTTGTTTTCTGTTGAGCAAAGAGACTAACTCAGTTTGCGGCTAAATGTATCAAATCAGTTCTCAACAGGATGGTGTATCAGTATTTCACAAAACGTGGCAGTATCTTCACCCCCAAATTTGCTAACTGGAGGCTAAAATCAGGTCTTCGCACATTCATCCCTCCCTCGCACTTAATAAGTTTCCGGCTCCCTCCCGCCCTCTACCTCTTCACCGGTTCCTATCTAGTTCCTGTTTGCTCTCCGTTCTCCATAGTAACTCCATGGGAGTGGGACCCTCCTCTCACCCTTCCTCTGCCAGTTGGTTTATGTTTCTACTTGCCAGGTTGGGAAATCCTATTTTTATATCTTCTACTTAATTATATTCCCAGTCTAGAATGTGCTGTCTCCTCTGATTGATGTACTTGGACCGCCCGCTGTTTTGGGGGTTTTTGTTTTTTGTTTTTTGTTTTCCTGCGACTCTGCATACAGGAGAATAAAATAATCTTAAATTTTGACACCTCGCCTCGGTTTAGGAATCTGTTTCTTTTTCGGGGGCTTTTCCCTGTTGTAGAATTTCATAAATGGCTTTGGCATTAGTAACTCCTTTTTTTTTTTTTTTAATCTTGTCTTCAATTAGAAAGACATGTGAACACAGCCGACCTCCAGGTTCTGTCTACCCGGTATGGGGCTGCTAGGATCCTGCCGAAGAGCCGCAAAAGCCAGCCAGTCTAATGAAGGGACAAAGGGGTGGGAAAATGGGCCACAAAGCCACACTGTTCCAACAGAGAGCCCAGACACCAATGTCCGCCCCCGGCACAGGGACAGGGACGGGTAACTGTGAGGATGTGGCCCGCTGCTCCAGGGTATTGTCAAGTTAACATTCTGCGAGGCACTTGGTTCTCTTTCTCGATTTTCCAGTTGGGTTTAGAATCCGTCATAGTTCCGTGTCATTTACTTACTCCATCATTATTCTACACCAGGCTGCCTTTCTTAAATGCGGCTCCACTCGAATCGCTGGGGAGCGTTAGATTTTGTCCTAGGATGAATTAAATAGCTCCCAAGCTTTTTTAGCCTCGTCTCTCGGGTTCTCTCTTTTCCTTGGTGCCTGTCTGTTTAGCACAAGGAGCGCTCCTGTTCTGCCTGATAAACCCAAGCTGGTATCTTGTGCTTTCTGCCATGTGTTATTTAATTAAAACATGTAGTTCTTTCTTAGTCTTCTGAATAATTCTGGCACCATAAGAGCTGCTAAGGCTGGGCAGTGCAGGACTTCATATGAGGCTCCTGACCTTAATCTAGCCTTTTAATGTTATACAGATCCTTGATTTTTATCATGTAACATCAGCCCCCTGAGAACTAAGACAAGGATCTCAAAGCTGAGACACAGTGCCACACACTTGGAATATCTAGTCCTAAGACTTCATTCTTATGACACTGGATTATGCTTCCATTAAAAAAAAAAAATCTTAGATGAAATTTTCTTTGGCAAGAAAATCTCTTTCAGTTTCCCACACCCTGCCTAGTCTAATAGTGAGGTTTCCACAGAACAATTGTAGATACATATTAAGGAATTAGCAGAATGTTGTCAATAAAGGAATTCACTGTTTCTTCTTCCGTTTTATTCAATATCATGTTGAGTTGAGTTATTCTGACTTCTTCCTAATGCTACACTTCATACAGTTCACTCTAGAGATAATGCAAAATAAAACATCATTAATCCAACCTTGCCCAGCGGTCTGTTTCTCAGCTCCTTGCTGATTTGTTCTTTTCCACGTTAGAGTTCCTTACCCAGAACTATATCTTTCTTATTCTAGTCATCGTTTTTTTTTAAGGGATGCTTTTCTCAAAAAAAAAAAATTCACTTTTACAGGGCATGGTGGTATAAACCAGTAATCATAACATGTGGGAAGTGGGGATAAAACAGTTGAAAATACAGTAAGTTCCAGCCTAGCCTGGGCTACGTGAGACCTTGTTCCAAAACACAACAAAAAGGAATCACATGAATAATAATATATACCAGATATACTAGCTTACAGTTGTGATATGGTAAAATAATAACCATAAACCTTTTTATTACTTGAAAGATAAACTGCAGGTGGAAAAACAAAGTGATTTGAGTATAACATGAGAGAGAGCTTTGCCCAGCACCGACTGCCACAGCCAAGCCATGACTCCAGTCTGCAGCAGGGGCTCCTGCGGTGAGGCTGGGCACCTGTCCAAAGAGAGGTGGATTCCATGTTGAGTCGGGCTGACTGTCTGCACTGGGTCTATAAGAACCAGGCCCAGTGGCAAGGAATCTGAAGGGGAGGGGCATAGAGACTTGGAAGCTTCCAGAACCAATTATTCCTAATGCATGGCCTGCCATTGTTGAACTGGAATGCACAAAAAGAAGAAATCGATCCATGAGCAGAAATCCAGGTAGGGCCCTGTCACCTACCCAGACTCCAGAATGAGGCCCCAATGTCAGAAAGAGGCTTTAAGATGGAAATCAAGCACTATCGTGTCAATGAGGCACATGGGAGAGAAGCTGTGCTTTGCAGCGTCAGTGAGCCTAGGAGGCATTTGCTACAAAGTACATGGAAAAGTTAACCAACTCAGAGGGCATGTGGGTGGCTAGGACGAGGCAGAAGAGAAACACGAGAAGTGTGGGTCATGGGGAATGAAGGAAGCCCCTCACCCAGTCAACAACATCTGCTGTGAAGCCAGCCAACATAGAGTTAACATTCCTCTCATACAGATATGTTAATGTATAGATAGATGCTAAATGGACCAGGATTAAGAGCTGCCTGTCTAGACTTGGGTAAGGCTTCACTCCTTTCCGCAGGCTTCATCTAAGAATCTCAGCTAAAACTGTTAACTTTGGTTACAGTAATATATTCTACCTCCCTGTATCCTATGAACTAGACTTTACCTTAAGGATCATATCCCTGAAAGCTGGACTTCAGAACCAGGGAGATCCCATTCAGGTTTCTTGACAACCCAAAATCTGCTAAGATATTCTATGTGACCACCATAAACATCAAAAACAATGAGCTGTTTGTCCCTTGAAGAGCCAGTACCCACACTTATGTGTGTCTTACTCTCTAGGACGCCCCTACTCTGGAGTATGGCTTCTTTCCTTCTGAGAACTTCTCTTTCTCTTACCTGACTGGCTGACAGCCTTCATTAAATCTAGTTCTACTCTAGGGAGTGCCTCATCCTGAAACACTTGTTCTGCCTCAAAGCCAGGCACCCCAGGCTAGTGCAAGACAAGAGACCTAAAGGTTTGGGGGTCCTCCTCAGATTGCTGAGCAACCTTGCCTTGGGAGGAGGAGCAGTTCTAGAGATAATTTATATTTGAGCTGATGCTGGACCTATGTTTCATGTGAGAGCAATGCCAGTGGCAAGAAAATGGGACCTCTTCTGCCGGATGAGCTGATACGGTGCTCATACCTGCAGTTCACATACTTCAAGAAGCTAGATTGCTCTAAATTAGAGGCTAGCCTCAGCTACACAGCAAGGTCCAGGCTAGCTGGAAATACATAGTGAAATCCTTTCTTAACAAAAGGAAGAATGTACAAAGAAAAACCCAGGAAAATATAGACTAGTTCTTATTACTATGATTCATAAGATGTGGATACCTTGATCCCAGGGACCTTATGTGGGCAGAGAAAGATATGTTTTGTTGAATAAAAAGCAACCTAAGAGAGTCAGGCACGATGAGCCACGCCTTTAACTTTACCACTCAAGAGAGAAGCTGGTGGCTCTGAATTTGAAGGCAGCTTGATTCACAAAGCAAGTTCCAGGACAAACAGTATTTCACAGAGAAACCTTGTCTCCAAAATTCAGTCAATCAACCAATAAATCCAAAAACAAACAAACAAACAAACAAATAAAATGACCAAACAATGTAAGGAGTCAAGGCCGGAGAATATCAACATTTGTTCTTTGGATCACTACTCTATAAAACCATAGTCTGTGTCAAAATGAACATATATGGCCATGCACCTTAAAAATTAGGAGGGCTAGAGAGACAGCTCAGCAGTTAAGAGCAATGGCTGCTCTTCTACATGGCTGGAGTTACTATCCAGCACCTGTGTAGTGACTCACAACCATCTGTAATTTTCGTTCCAGTGGATCCAAATAGATCCTCTCTGTCCTTCAAGGGCACCAGGCACTTGAGAGACATAAAAAAAAAATAATTAAAAATTTTAACCTTAAACTATTGTTACCATCTCTTGGAGATTCATAAACCCTGCCAATACAGACTTGATTAAATGTATTTTATCTAAAACATTCAACATTGTTATCATTTGTAGCTGTGTTTTCACATTGGGCTGTAGCGATAGCTGCTGGGAGCATTTGCAGCTCTTCCAGAGAAGCAGAGCTCAGTTCCCCGCACCCCCCTCTCTGCACTCATTTCATTAATTCATGAGCTTGAGCCTTTCTCAGGGTTAGACTATGGGGAGCGATTCCGCATTCTAGCCCATCATTTTGTCAGAAATCATCTGTCCTTTTCCTTACACCGATTAGACATTTGTTTTTTCACTCATGGGACATTTAAATCAAACTTCAAGAATTTTTTTTTCAGAATGTATTTCTATAAACATAAACATCTCGTTTCTGTGGACCCCAAAGTCCTTCCTAATCACCTTTTGAATGATGTTCAGTTAGCAGGTGAGAACCAGGAGGCGCCATATGCAGGGTCCCCTGAAAACCAAGCAGTGGACAGATGGCACAATATGTTACAAGCCCTCCTGTTTCTAGTGCGACAGAAATTGATTCAGTTACGTTGGGGACAAAATTCTACTTTCCTAACTCTCAAAGAAGAGGAAAATTTAAGAGTATGTATTAAGTAGCAGTTCCTATCTCTACCGGGGCACAGTGTTCCACACCCATAACCCCTCGGGAGGCAGAGGCACGGGCTTAGCAGTCACTGGAGGTCAGCCTGGACTACATAATGAGTTCCAGAGCAGCCTACACTACGAAATGGGACCTTGTCTCAAGAAACACAAAATGAAGGCTGGAGACACAGCTCGGTTGGTAGTCCTTGTGGGGCATGTACCCAGGCTGGATCGCTAGCATCACGTAAAACCTAATGCAATGGCAGATGCCCGTAATCCCAGCACTAGGGAGGGCAATGCAGGAGAAGCAAAAATTCAAGGTCACCCTGGACTATCTATATAGCACCCAGCGTCAGCTTGGATACATACACGGATGAATGAGAACATTGTTATACTAGAATCTGCTTCAAATTGTGGTAGCATATATATATATATATATATATATATATATATATATATATATATATCTTACTACAGAATTTCTGTGCCTGAGGGATTCAAAAAGCCTTGCTGAGTGACGTGGCTTATGGTGGTTCAGGGATTTCCAGGGAAGACCTGCACATTTAGCTAGAACTTCTGCCTCGGGTGACCTGAATATGTGCCTGAGGGCCAAGGGCCTCTGGTGTTCCCTTGGGAAGCTTGAATGTCCTGACAACATGACTGTAGCTTCAAGAAGTCTTGTAAGACCTTGGCCTGCTGACTGGATACAGAAGGAAATCATCTTGTCAGTTAACACATAAGAGAGGAAAGCCACCTGTACCCCTTAAGGTAAGGGACAAAGTAGGTGGGAAACGTGAATTTAAAAAAAAAAAATCACGGGGCTGGCGAGATGGCTTAGTGGTTAAGAGTGCCGACTGCTCTTCCGAAGGTCCCGAGTTCAAATCCCAGCAACTACATGGTGGCTCACAACCATCCATAACAAAATCTGATGCTCTCTTCTGGAGTGTCTGAAGACAGCTACAGTGTACTTATAAATAATAAATAAATAAATCTTAAAAAAAATCACCACCAAAACTCTAAACAGAAAAAAAAAAACTGTAAACTGTAAACTGTAAGAAATGGACAGTGGATCTCCATTTACCCACATAAGGAATAAGAAATTAAACACCAGGCAAACTTGGGAATTTCTTTCCAAATCAAGTTAGTAACAGATTTCAAAGACCTTTTTTAATGCATCATGGTGTAGTGTAAGAATGACATTCAAACCTTTGTGTTTAAAATAATTAGGAAAAATGCTAAAAACTTGGATATGGGGGAAAGATCATTATTATTTTTAGCATCATATTGGAGCGTTGTTAAAGAGGTTTGTGCAAGGTTTACTTATTTTCTTAGAGGAAAATATCTCTTTTGAATTATTAATGTTCATCGTATCCTTAAACTCTATGAAGATACAGATCAACTTCTGTATTTTTGTTTTAAAATATGGTTTCCATCCATAGAAATTATTTTTCTTTAATGAAAAAAATATTTTTTAAATCTTAAAGATTTTATTTCTCTGTAAGATGTGTCTGCTTCTCATTGGCCCGATATCATTATTATAATTATTTTTAAATTAAATGTAATTATTATAAAATTATTTTATATTTAAGTATGTGTGTCTCTGTGTGTCTGTATGTGTTTCTGTGTTCTATGTCTCTGTGTGTATATGTGTGTGTATCTGTGTGTGTCTGTGTGTTTATGCCTGTGTGTATGTGTCTGTGTTGGTGTGTCTGTGTGTGTGTGTGTGTGTGTGTGTGTCTGTCTGTCTGTCTGTCTGTCTGTGTCTATGTCTGTGTGTGTGTCTGTGTGTGTCTGTGTGTGTCTGTGTGTCATAGACATGAACATGCGTGCAATACAATTAGACTGTTGAGGTTTGGTCTGTCGCTGTGTGTTGTGATGCTAAATTCCATTCCTAGAGGTCTAGGCCTTCTCCTGTTTACAAGCTTCCATTGTGCAAACTTTGTTCATTGATTGAAAATTATTGGTTAAATAAAGTTGGTTACAGCCGGGCTGGAGAGATGGCTCAGTGGTGAAGAGCACTGACTGCTCTTCCAGAGGTCCTGAGTTCAAATCTCAGCAACCACATGGTGTCTCACAACCATCTATAATGGGATCTGATGCCCTCTTTTGGTGTGCCTGAAGACAGCTACAGTGTACTCATATACCTAAAATAAATAAATCTTTTAAAAAAATAAGTTGGCTACAGCCAATTATTGGAGGTAGGGGGTGAGGAGGAAGAGAAACCAGGAGGAAAGAGGAAGGAGGAGGAAGAAGAGGAGGAGGAGGAGGAGGCTGCCATGAGGGGAAATGGACCATGAGCACACAGCCAGGAGAAACAGCAAGTATCTGTGGTACACCACTGGGAGGTAGCCAAGCCTGCAGTTAGAAGAGTAGATTAGGGGTTAGCCCCCCATAATTGTCAAAGCCAAATACAATAACCATAGTTTGAGTCTCATTTATTTGTAAGCTAGTTGGGGATAAGCTTACATTATTCTTACTACATTAGATACCAGAAGAGGGCATCGGATCCCCTAGAGATGGAATTAAGGATGTGAGCTTCCCGCTGTGGATACTAGGAACTGAACCTGGATCCTCTGCAAGAGCAGCAAATGTTCTGAACTGTTGAGATATTTATGAGAGTCATGAATTTTTTTTTTTTTTTGGCTTTTCGAGACAGAGTTTCTCTGTGTAGCCCTGGCTGCCCTGGAACTCACTTTGTAGACCAGGCTGGCCTTGAACTCAGAAATCTGCCTGCCTCTGCCTCCTGAGTGCTGGGATTAAAGACATGCGCCACCACGCCCGGCGAGAGTCATGACTTTTAAAAGTATGTTTGAATATCTTCTGAGGTTTTTCCTTGTGAGAGCCAATGGCTAGAACCTGTGGAACCTGTGATGCCCTGCTTTCTGAGAGGAACACCTTGTAGTTCCTTTATTAAGTGCAATAAGAGTATATAGGAGCACTAACGTTAGATGTTCAATTTGAAAGGATGTACATTTAGCGATTGCTATCAATATAATGGGGCCTCAGGTTTTCTGGGTGAGAGACAAGTAATCTGGATTATTTGACTATTTGATTGTTTGCTTGTGTATATTTGTGAGTTAAAACCACTTAGGAAAAACTTCATGCCCTTAGGCATGAAGAAAACTCTGTGTTTTTGGGTCTGATGAGTTGTTGTGATTTTGTTCTTTTGAGACCTCTGTAGGTAAAGAATTGGAGCTACAGGCTTTCTGGGTGTCTCTGGTTCATACCAGAAATGAATGTTATATTTTTCTTTTAGTGTGTGAATATGAAACACTTTTTAACCTATGGAGGCTGTTCTCTTTCACACCACCACACTAAGCCTGGCCGTGATCCCTTCAGCTCAAGTGATCCTCCCACCTCAGTTCCCCAAGTAGCTGGAGATAGAGGCTGAGTGCCATATCACCTGATGTGCACCTGTCCATCATGGAGGGGCTCTGGGCTGTGAGGAACACATTAATTTGTGCTGCTTTAAGAATGTAGAAGGGCGATGCAAACTTTATATGCCCCAGTACAGGGGAACGCCAGGGCCAAGAAGTGGGAGTGGCCGGGTAGAGGAGCAGGGCGGGGTGGGGGTGAGATATAAGGAACTTTCAGGATAGCATTTGAAATGTAAACAAAGAAAATATCTAATAAAAAATGAAGAAGAAGAAAAAAAGAATGTAGAAGGGCATGCGGGTAGAGAGATGGCACAGGCTCAGGGTTTTGGTTTGCTTTTTGATATGTGACAGATGGTTTACAATTTCCTACCCAAAATGTCCCCTGATTGGTAGAAGGTAATTCCTTTGATCAGATACAGAGTGGTTCACTCTGTTCTTGGACAATATGACAAAAAGAAATGCAAGAAAAAGGGATATGTGAATGCAAAAAGAAAAAAGGAAAAAAGAAAAACCTCATTTTAAAAATGAGGTGTCTTGCTTGTGGAGAGTGAAGCTTAATGATTTCAGGAATCTGTATGCAGCTACAGAAAGCCAACGAGATCAGCTCTGCTCTTGAACACCTGCCTGTCATGCACTGGAGAGGAAAGTAAACGGCTAAACAAATTCCTGTAAACAGCAAGAGGAAGGCCTGCAGAGGGTGCTGGACTCCATGAGGTCACACCAGCACAGGGCTAAGGACATCCTTGCAGTAGGATGGAAAATTCCTCGTTACAGTAATTAATCTGATTTTTGTTTTGTTTTGTTTTTGTTTTTCGAGACAGGGTTTCTCTGTCTAGCCCTGGCTGTCCTGGAACTCACTTTGTAAATCAGGCTGGCCTCGAACTCAGAAATCCTCCTGCCTCTGCCTCCCGAGTGCTGGGATTAAAGGCGCATTAATCTGATTTTAAGAAAAAATTGAATAGCTCTTTCCAGCCAGCGCCGAGCGATGGGCATCTCTCAAGATAACTGGCACAAGCGCCGCAAGACCGGGGGTAAGCGAAAACCCTACCACAAGAAGCGGAAGTATGAGCTGGGACGGCCTGCCGCCAACACAAAGATTGGCCCTCGCCGCATACACACAGTCCGGGTTCGAGGAGGCAACAAGAAGTACCGTGCCCTGAGATTGGATGTGGGGAACTTTTCCTGGGGCTCTGAGTGTTGTACTCGCAAGACAAGGATCATTGATGTTGTCTACAATGCATCCAACAACGAGCTTGTCCGCATCCACCAAGACCCTGGTGAAGAACTGCATTGTGCTTATTGACAGCACACCGTACCGGCAGTGGTACGAGTCCCACCATGCACTGCCCCTGGGCCGCAAGAAGGGGACCAAGCTGACTCCTGAGGAGGAAGAGATTTTAAACAAAAAATGATCAGAGAAAATGCAAAAGAAATACGACGAAAGGAAAAAGAATGCCAAAATCAGCAGTCTCCTGGAGGAGCAGTTCCAGCAGGGCAAGCTTCTAGCCTGTATTGCCTCAAGACCAGGCCAGTGTGGCAGAGCAGATGGCTATGTACTGGAAGGCAAGGAGCTGGAGTTCTATCTGAGGAAGATCAAAGCCCGGAAAGGCAAATGAGCCTCATTCATAGTGTAATAAAGGTGTCTGCTGTTCTAGAAAGAAAGAAAGAAAGAAAGAAAGAAAGAAAGAAAGAAAGAAAGAAAGAAAGAAAGAAAGAATTGAATAAAAAGATACCCTTTATACATCCTGTCATCTACCCAAGAAATAGGAAATCTGCATCTCATGAAGAATAACTTTTTTTAGGGCAGGCAAGTTGGCTCAGCCAGTAAAGGTACTCAGCACCAAGGCTGGCAGCCTGAGCTCAGTCCCCAGGACGGCTCTGTAGGAGGAGAGAAACGAGTCCTAAAAGTCGTCTTCTCACCTCTATACATGCACTTACACACACACACACACACACAGAGAGAGAGAGAGAGAGAGAGAGAGAGAGAGAAAATATTGAAAATGGATAATTTTCTCTGTTTTCTGTGCTGAACCATTTTAGAACAAACAGAACTGGCAACTTTAAAGACCAATAGGCCAATTCATTCACCTTACACCTTGATCCAGTAACAAGAAGGCACAGGGTCTAAATGTACTATCTTTTCTATGACTTACTTTAACTGTGTGTGTGCATGTGAGTGCAGTACCTGCAGAGTCCAGAAGAGGGTGCTGGGGAGTTACATATGGTTGTGAACTATTTGACGTGGGTACTGGGAAGCAGACCCAAGACCTTTTGCAATAGTAGTAAGTGCTTTTAACCCCTAAGCCACCTTTTCAGCGCCTGTTTTGTTGTCTTTGCTTTTATTTTACGTGTGTATGAATGTCTGCGTTCCACTTGATGTGCCTGTGCCCATGGGAGCCAGCAAAGTGTGTCACATATCCTAGGACTGGAGTTACAGATGGTTGTGAACTACCCATGTGGATGCTGGGAATCAAACCTGGGTCCTCCAAAAAAATAGCCGTTGCTCCTGACCTCTGGACCATCTCTCTAGCCTGTTTTGGTTGATATAATATTTGCACACATTTATTAGATACTGAATAATGCTTTGGTTCATGTCAGCATTGAGTATTTATCAACCTAAGATAATTCACATATGTAACACTTTATACTTTAATTCTTTATAAAAATTCTCAGAGTCCTCTTCAGATATATGAAGTACTGCCATTGGCTGTACCACAGACATCTGGGCATGTTCTAGGCTTTTAGCAATCAAGAATACTCTTTAGCTGGGTGGTGAGTCTTACCTGTAAGCCCATAATTTGGGAGTGGGACTCGGACGTAATGAACAGAAAAAAACACTGTGAGTTCGTGGCCAGCCTGGGCTATACACTAAGTTCCAGGTTAACCTAGGCTAGAATGGAACCTTTCAAAATATTGAAGGTTATGTATAACTAAAGGATATTATTAAGGAAAAACTTATCCAAAACTGGAAAGTAAACCAACAGAGAAACCTCTGGCAGCTTTCAATGTCATACTGAAGCATTTGCGAGTAGGTCTGCCCAAAGTCTGGCTAATCTTCACCATGGTACACTTCATTTGGCTAAATGTTGAGCCAAGCTCTGATGTGCATAGTACCGTAAAGACTTCGTCAACAGAGACCCAGGTGAATTACCTGATCCATGCTTATTTTATATTTGTGCAAGTCAACTTTCTAATGTTTTGAAATATGCAGTTTTTGACAGGATGAAATCACTAAGACTTCCGTTTCTGAGAGGTAGCATATGATGCTGTAGCTATAGATAGAGATGCATAGGCTCCTCTCCAAACTGTTCTTCTGTGCTTCCAGGGGTTTATCAAGCTCGCCTTGGACAATTTCATAGAGGCAATGATTTCCTGAGGCACAGTCTAGAAGTGTAGGATTAAATGCTCTTTTATAAGTCATTAAACGTCCTAAAATCAATTGGAAGACTGACCAGAAACCACTGCACTTTGCACCAACGGGGGATGCTGAGTCAGCAGGTAAGTACTGCTTACTCTTCTCAAAATTGAGGTGACCTGCTAGGTCAGCATGAGGACAACTCAAAGTCCTGCGGACAGAGGCTTTTGACAGACAGTGACAGTCAAAACCAGCACTGCCTACAGCACAGAGGTCAGAGCACTGAAACCCCACTTAGTCTGTGGGTGAGGATACCTTCGTGCAGGTTTAGGAAAATGGGGATGGCCGGATACAGTCACGAGGGCACTTGTGAGCACGCACAATTTTGAAAGCAACCTTAAAACAAAGGGAGCTACCACTGATTCCTAAGGGTAGAGTCAGGTTCACCATATTGTCCGATTCTGAGCAGGAGACCTGGTCCACATCAGCTGGGAAGGTAAGTCCCTTGAGCACTGGCAGCAACTCCCTTGAGGCCTCCAGTTCGGGACTCCCATACCCAAGACTTTCTCTGAGTTTATCAGAATGTTTGGATCCTTGGTATTCACATCCTGTGGTGTCATTGTGGAGTTTAGACAAACCCTTTGGGAACTTCTAAAAATTAAGAAGGCTTAGATGGATTTAATAGACACATTCTATGACTTCTTGCCCTCCCCTCTCCCACCACAAAAAAAAAAAAAAAAAAAAAAAAAACCTGAAACAAGAAAATTCCATAATATGACCTAGTATTAGGTACTTCTCCTGTTGCTGTGATCAAACCTCTAACAAGAAGCAATTTAAAGGAGCAATGCTGCACCGGCTCACAGTTAGAGAGAATACACTCCGTGGTACTGAAGGCACAGCACGTGAGGCTGTCATTTACCCCTTAGTGAGTCAGGAAGCTGAGAAAGACTGGGTCTAGAGTACGCCTGGCCTATAAGTGTCACAGTCCATGCCCCAGCAACCTGCTTCCTTCAGTCAACCCCCGCCTCCTAAAGGTTTCACAGACTTCAGAAGCCGTGCCTAGTGTGGCTAGGAACCAAGTGTCCAAGCACATGGGTCGGGAAGGGGGGACAGCATTAGTGGTAGAAGATGAGAAGCAAGACTCAAACCTTCTATTATGGGGTTGGCTAGGGAGAGTGTGGCTCAGTGGGTGAAGTGCTGGCTATGGATAAGTACAAGGACCCATGTAAAATCCAGGGATGACTGTCACCAACTCTAAACCAACACTGTCAGGGACAGTGGAGGACCCCAGGCTGAGATCCAGTCTAGCCGATTAGTGAACTCCACCCACATTCAGTGAAAGACCCTGCCTCAATAGTTATAATAATAATAATAATAATAATAATAATTAATAATTGAAGAAGACACCAGACACGAAGACCTGGCCTCCACCTGTGCCTGCACGGGCAAGTCACCTGTGCCTATGCATACACTAATCCTAACGCACACATGTACGTGCGCACACATGTGGGGTCGGAGGAACACTGTTTCCGCATAAGTTGTTGCAGGGTATCAGTTTATCCAGTGTACCACTGTTGATTCTGTGTTGAGGTAAATCAACCCCATCCGTATACCTAAACAGTCCAGAATCTTTGACTTAACACTTGGTGACTGCACGCCGCAGTTCTGAAGTTCTGAGTAAGCTGGTTCAAGGACGGTGCCTCTAGCGAAATGTGAGAGTGCCCACTGCACATTTCATTGTCTTCTGACCTAGTTTAGAATGACAGGAAACACCTCTCAGCCCGGGACTCAGAGCCATCCATTCTCTAACTTCCAGAAAATTCTTTATAAACAGTCAGGCATCTGAGCATCAGGCAGCTAACTGTATCGCTCATTGGGTGATTGTACAATTGGGTGTTCCCCTTTTAGAAGGAGCTGAGGAAGGGGTATAACGTCTATTAAGTCCCCTCCCCGGAAACCCCCTATCCCATCCTCCATCCCCCTGCTTCTATGAGGATGTCCCTCCACCCATCCACCCACTTCACTTCCCCACCCTCAGTTCCCCTACACTGGGGCATCTATCTAGCCTTCATAAGACCAAGGACCTCTCCTCCCATTGATGCCTGACAAGGCCCTCCTCTGCTACATATGCAGCTGAAGCTATGTGTACTCTTTTGTTGATGGCTTAGTCCCTGGGAGCTCTTGCGGGACTGGTTGGTTGATATTGTTGTTCTTCCTTCAGCTCCTTCAGTCCCTTCTCTAACTCCCCTATTGGGGACCCCACACTCAGTCCAGTGATTGGCTGCGAGCATCTGCCTCTGTATTTGTAAGGTTTTGCAGTGCCTCTCTGGAGACAGTCATATCAGGCTCCTTTCAGCATGCAGTTGTTGGCATCCACAATAGTGTCTGGGTTTGGTAACTGTATATGGGATGAATCCCCAAGTGGGACAGTCTATAAGTTTCAGTGTATCTGATTTTATGTGGAGGTACTTGATCCACTTGGACTTGAGCTTTGTACAAGGAGATAAGATTGAATAGGTTTGCATTCCTCTACATCCTGACCAGCAGCTGAACCTGCACCATTTGTTAAAAATGTTGTCTTTTTTCCACTGGATGGTTTTAGCTTGACCAAGGCAACTCCTATAAGGACAACATTTAATTGGGGCTGGCTTACAGGTTCAGAGGTTCAGTCCACTATCGTCAAGGCAGGAACATGGTGACAACCAAGGAGAACATTGGGCTTACTTACAGAGCAGTGGATCGAGGGCAGGAATATGCGTGGCTGCTTGGCCTTGAAGCAGCCACGGTGGAAGTTCTGCACCCAGAGGGGATGCCTCCTCGTGAAGACTGAGTGCATCCATCTCAAGTCCCTCCCCTCCTATATCCTCTAGCCCCTCCCCTAGGCATTAGGGCAGGATTGCATCCAACTGGTCGGGAGGAGTAGCTAGATGCTCGGGTAAGGGTCCCAGGACCCTCCCCACCTCTCCTCCTATGAGGGAAGGCAACAAGCCCCAGCTGCTACCATGCTCATTTGCAAGAAGACAGAGGTGATCTGATGAAGATGGCGGCTCAGAGGCTAGTACCCCACAACAAATGTTATAAACATCTGAACCTACTGTGAGGTTTTAATCAGTACTAGTATTTTTCCCATAATAAGATTTTTCTTCAGCAGAGAAAGCCCTTCATTATAGGAGCCAGAGAGATGCCTCCACAGTTGAGACATTCAGTGTCTAGCACCCGCACCGGATGCTCACTGCCAGTAACTCCAGCTCTAGGGGATCTGTCACCCTTTTCTGGCCTTCATGGCTATTGGACAGACATGTACAAACCCATATGTGAATACGCATAGGCATATAAGCAATTTTTTTCTTTTTTTCTGATTGAGTCAACTTATTGAACCAGTTGACTTTGGCATATTCAACAGTGACTTCAGCCTCCACCCCTGCTCAGTACTGACAGCAGTAACCTGTTGAGCAATCTCAGAAGGACTATGTGAGCCAATGAGTGGCTTGTGGATGCTCTTCCGGAAGTGATCCCACTTCTTAGAGCTTTCTCCACAAGGTCCTTGTAGTGATGCTGAGCAACTTGCCGGGCATGGGCACTAGTGAAGTTGGCACACACCTCCAGGGACCTGGCGTTGCTGCTGAGGAGCGGGATTAGAATTCGGTGAATCTTCCAACCTGGGTTCCACGGGTATCTTTCCACGGGTATCTTTCCACGGGTATCTTTCCACGGGTATCTTTCCTGTATCTTTAAAAGCTGCGGTGCGGCTTCATGGCCGATTTGTTTCTTGGCTGAAGCAAACAGTGGTGCATGCCCCGCCTCGTTTTTTTTTTTTTTTTTTAAGTAACATATAGATGTTTCCTCTATTATCCTTTTCCAATTCAGTTCTTCCTTTCTTTTCAAGGACAATGGTGATTTGAGTACTATGAATTTATTATATTACATATATAGAAAGAATATCAATGGATCAATCAACTGATCGATTGATTACATTTGCAATACTTACCTTTCATTGTCAACTGGACTTAGAATCACTGTGGAAACCCACCTATAGGTGTATCTCTTAGAGTGTTTCCAAAAAAGGTTTACAGTGAAGAGAACGACAATCTGTGCCAAATGTGGTCAATACCATTCCATACATAGGTTAAACAAAAAGGAGAAATTGGACTGTGCACCTGCATTTCTCTCCCTCCCGCCCTTCCTCTCTGCTTCCTGACTGAAGATGTGAGGTGACCAGCTGCCCCACACTCTGCCTCCATGGTTTCCCAGCTGGAAGGATCCCTTCTTTCCATGGCCTACAGTGAGCCTTGCCCTCTCAAGCTGCTTTTCGCCGGGCGTGGTGGCGCACGCCTTTAATCCCATCACTCGGGAGGCAGAGGCAAGCGGATTTCTGAGTTTGAGGCCAGCCTGGTCTACAAAGTGAGTTCCAGGACAGCCAGGGCTACACAGAGAAACCCTGTCTTGAAAAAAACAAACAAAAGACAGGCATTTTGTCTCAGCAGGGACCATGTAACTGATACAGTATCCTATGTGCATGGTATATAACCAAAGGTTATGTTGTGTCAAAATATGGGTTAAAATGTATCGAAATGGGCATATCTCAGAAATTTCATCTTTTAAAATATAATTTTAAATTTCCTCCTAACTCTGGGAAGTTTCAGAGGACAAATTTCATAGAGCCTTTATTTGTACAACCAAAAATCAATGGCCATTTCTTCTTGGAAAACAATTAGATACAAAACAAATTTGAGCAAGGATATTTTTTATAATGAATTCTGAAACTGTGTTCTCAGTTATGAGAAGATATGGAGAATAGGAAGGGGTTTCTGAGATAGTGATGTGACTGAACGTGCTCCCAGTGTGACTGAAAGTGCTCCCAGGCAGTTAGTTACACCTTATCTGCACTTCTGAAGTCAGAGGTGAAATAAATCTAAATTAAACTTCAGAGGTGAATCCAGAAATGGTAAAAGGTTACTAACCATTGAATTCTTTTCCATTTGTGGAACTTCACACCCCCAGGCTACTGCATAAAAAGGTATTCTCTGATGTGCTAGATTTCCCCTAGCACTTAGGCTTTTCTCCCAACTTAAGCCGTTCGCAGGCATCCCTGATGGCCTCTGAAAACCAGTTTTCTGATCACTGAAGACTTCATGTGGCTCCCAGAACTCTGACTAGTCACAGGTATGACTTGGGTCACCTGAAAAGAACCTATAAGCATGTAAAGTCTCCTAGGGCACCTTGCAAACATGTGCTTACAGACACAAGAGTGGAAAAGGTCAGTCTGAAATATTCAAACCATAAGAGAGAATCAACGGACTGCATATAGAATCCAAATGGCCCTCACGATTGTCAGGCCAAGCCAATTAAGTAAAGAATAGCTCACTTACTGATTTTATGCAGTCAGAGTTTTAGTAAGTAATAAATGCACATTAAGCCTGGCTCTTGGTCAGGCTTCTTTGGATCATTATCAGTCCCTTAGTAATTTTATCTAAAAGAGAAGTATTGATTCTGGTGTCCCAGCCAAACGCTAATTCAGAATTACAGTCCACTCTTCCTAGACTCCCTTTGACCAGCGTACTCTTTATCACCAGCTTCCAGAGAGGTCAAAGTAAGCTCACTCTGGCTAATATCACACACATGCAGGTCTCAGTGGGGTCACATGACTTCTTGCCCATCATATTCAGCCACATAAATGTTCACCTTTTAATCCTTTTCAGCAAGGGAGAGTTCTTTAGTCAACCCATTGGCAAGATCAACCGAATAGGACACTGGCAGATATTTACAGACAATTTACAGCTGTCTGATTTCGCTATGGAGTATCCCAGACTGATGGAGAGAAACATAAAGAGCAAAATTGTAGACTGGATTCCTACAGGAAAGGAGGGTAATGAATAATTAGCCTGAGTATTAAGAGGATGGCTCAAAAGTGGAGAGTTACTCTGCTGGCATCATTTTAGACAATTCACAGCGTGATCATTATTTTTTCCAAATGAAATATTCCATACAATATGAAAATTAACATGGCATCAGGGTGGCTGAGCAGGTAAATGTGGCAGCCCACCTGTCCACAGTGGGAACCATAACCTAGACAAAACCCCAAGCCAGTCTCAGATCTACAATTGTGTCATAAGGAAAGTAACTATGTATTTCTTTGATTTAATTTGAAAACTTCATTAATTCTTTGGGGAAAAAATGAGTTAAAAATGCAGTTTGAGCTCTGATAGGTTTTAAAAGGTGTCACTTGAACTTTCATAGGTTTGCAGAACTTCTTGAGAATTTTTAAATTTATTTTTCAGTAAGTTAATGGGGTTTAAGTTAACTAGGATAATAACTTTATGGGAGGATCACTAGTGCTCGCAGAGGCTGGAGATATTCCTCTATGCAGCTGGGTCTACTGGTGGTTGCGAACACCACCACCTGAGTGCTGGCAAGCAAACATGAGCCCTGTGCAAAAGTAACAAACACTCTTAGTCACTGAGCCATCTCTCTAGCCCAAAATTTTAGTTTTATGTTTGTTTTAGTATCATGTGTATTTATTCAAGTTTATGCTCCCTATAGACTCTAGAGAGAGATAACTCTGGGTTAGAGGCATTATTGGAAAACAATAAAAATAACCAGAAGTCAGAAAGTATTGATAGCATTCCCATATACATAAAATCCTGTGAAATTAGCTATGGAAAATAATATATCGAGTTAGCTCATACACACATATTGAGAGCTAAGAAAATCATCTTTTCTTTCTTTAAGAATTGCTGACACTCATTAACATCTTCGGATATAATTTCATGCAATTTATTTTTTTTATAAGACTGTTTTCCAGGTGTGATGGCATCCATCACAAGATATAGTTTAAAAATAAAAAATGACAGCATTGGCTTCCAAAATTTATGTGTGCTCTAATTATACCAAAAAGTAATTTGTTAATGCAATCTCTCTCTCTCCTCTTCCCCCTCCTTCTCCCCCCCCACTCTCTCTCATGATGTCACACTCTAAAGATGTTTTCAAGTTGAAAAAAATTAATTCCAGAGTCCAGGTATTTCTGTCAACCTGCTTCTTAATGGGTTTTAACTATGCACCCTAACAGTATGCTTGGTAATTCTTTCTTGAACTTATTTTTTAATGTGCTGAACAGAAATTCTAATGACAGGTGAACTATTTTGGGGGGACTTACAGTTGCCAGAGTCAGCTCAGTTATAAAAACAGTAGGGTACTAAAGTTGAGCAGGGAGGGACACTGACGAACTTTGTATCGGATATTCTTTTGTTTGTTTGTTTGTTTTGTTTTTTTTGGTTTTTTCGAGACAGGGTTTCTCTTTATAGTCCTGGCTGTCCTGGAACTCAGTATGTAGACCAGGCTGGCCTCGAACTCAGAAATCTGCCTGCCTCTGCCTCCCAAGTGCTGGGATTAAAGGCGTGTGCCACCACGCCCGGCTTCGGATATTCTTCATGCTGACCAGACATTGACCAGGAACAGTGGAAGTGGGAGGGTTTACTCTTGGTTCAGGAAATTCAGACCACGAGTGAGGAGCTAGCAGGAGAGCCCAGCAGTGGTCGGTGAGGGAGCTTGATCCAGTCTGAGCGGGCCGGAAGCACGGCTCCGGAAGCAGGAAGCTATGAATGAAAGTTGAATTGGTGTTCAGTAAGCTTTCTCCTTTTCATTCAGCCCTCGGGATGGTGGCCTTCAACGTTCAGGGTATCATCTTCCCTCAGCTACACCTCTCTAGAGACATCTTCACAGACACCCCGGGCTGTGCTCCACTAATGCACGGGTGTTATTAAATCAAATCAAGTTGACAATAAAAAAATTAACAGTTCAGATTCCATTTATTTGGAAATTCTGTTACCAAAATACCACAAGAGCTGGACACATGACTCCACAGAAAATTGTGTTTGTGGTCAAAGTTGATGACGCGAGTTTGATTCCAGGGAAGCACGAGGTAAAGGGAGAAAACCAACTCCCCGGAGTTGTCCACTGACTTCACATATGCCATACCGTGGCACAGGTGTGCACAATAAACACATACATGCAAACAAACACACGCAATTTTAAAAGATTTTTTTAAGTACAACAAACTGCCTCATGGTCCTAAGAAAACTTGGAAAAGAATTCATTTTAGGTGCAGATGTGACTGTCAGCGTTCATTAAATTCTTTTCTGAGCGCTATCTAGATAAAGGTAGGAGGCATGTTGTGAAGATAAAAAGGGAAGGGCGTTTGCAGCAGCCCAGTGGGAAAGACAGACTCCTGAGAGATTTGTCCATAATTAGGACAGAGCACTGATTGTGAGCCTGTCTGGGAGATGTTATTACTCAGGGGGGAAAACACCAGCCGGGTCCATCTGTAGGAAGATGGCAAAATTAAAGCACCACAAGAGGCAAAAAGCCGCCTCTTCAGGCCCCTCCACTGCAGCCCAGCTGGCAACCCTGGGGCTTCCAGAGTTCAAGTCCCCCAGTGCCTGAATTATAAGTATGCAAGACAGTGAGGTCTATGAGACCTACCCTCGATGTGGGGCAACTGTTATCTGTACTTTCTCATCAATAAACCTCTTTCTAATCTTTTAAGGCTGTTTTTGTGGGTGTAGAACACCTGGCCACGCAACACTACAAATTTCCCAGGCTTGTGGAGGACATGCTGTTCTAGCCAGAAGGAATCTAACCCACCTCCAGAAGCAGCCTGACCTCTCCAGAGCCTGAATCCACGGGTACAGAGGTTAAACGCACATTCAACACAAAACAAAATGGTAATGTTCCATGCCTGCGTGTGCGTGTGTAATCACAGAATCCCCAGCCTGTAGCGCATGCTTGGTGTCTATATCATATGTTACCAGATACCAGTTGTATATTACAGGCTGCATATGCAATACCATATGGACACTATAAAATATCACATGTGTTGTCGGGATAATTTTACATTTAGTGCATGATAAAAATGCCCTATATTGCATACCTAGCTTTCCTGCACTTGCATAGGTTTGTCTAGCAAATCACCTTCCTGATCGACCTCAAATAAAATCTAAGTTAAGGTCTCGTTATGTAAGATTAAAAAACAATATGGAACCCTGAATGCGGTTTGTTTTCCTCCCTTGGGTTCTGCCATGCAGAGCTCGCACGAGCGCAGCTGTCAATACTCAATTCATCTGCTACTGGGCGGCTTCGCCTTTCACTCACTGTGACATTTTTAAAGTGGCAAAAAAAAAAAAAGAGCTTAAAGCAGGCATATTTGTCACTTTTTTTCTTTCTGGTGACCTTTTAAACACTGAGGAAAATTACTCTATACGTACCAAAGCCTTTAATCATTACGCGTGCATTTCACAATAGTGTTTTATATAGCCCGTGTCATTTAAATGTAAGAAATTTACATTGTGCTTCCTATGGGCTGCTGTTTATTTAATTATGCAAGAATTTAAACATAATAGAACCTCATCCACAGTTCTGAGCTGTGGCCAACAGGCACTGCAACTGTCATGCGCTGTCTCAATTTTAAAGTGGAAAGTCAGAAATAACTTACACACACCCTCAGCTTCCAGCTTTTAAATTCTCATAAGGCGCTGAAATAGACTTATTCAATTCATTTATATCTTAAAGGGGGCTATGGTAGGAGAGGGCTAAGACAGTTTCAAGAAGGTGAAGAATTAGCTCTCGGCCGTGCTCAGGCCGGCTGTGTGGTCTCGAGGGCATCACTGAACATCTCTGATTTATCTTATCACGTGTGAAGTCACACTCGCCAGGCTGTGTTAGGGGAATGAAATTAGCAAATATTTGCACCTGAGCTCTAAAATCCACTTAAAAACGAAGCCAATTTACTAGGACTTTGAGTTCAAAGTGTATTATTGTGTTAGCTAGAAATATGGACGCGATGTTTAATTATTTTAATGTACCAAAAAGAGATTGAATGTTTCAAAGAAGCTGATGCCAGCCTTAGCAGAAGACTGGGTAACATGTTGGTCTTTTCCTAAAAACAGGAACAAAAATGTGCCACACCTGGTGTGGAACAATATTTAAAACGGCAAAGGACACAACCGGGTCGTCTTAAGAACTGTTCTTATTCTCATCACTTTACATACATCTGAGGCCAGTCTGGACTCCATAATGAAAGGGCATCTAAGGTTAAGTGGGTGGGGGGACAGAGGGAGGGAGGGAGGGAGGGTCAGATGAGTGGACAAAGGAGAAGAGGGAGGGAATAAGCAAGAGACAGGGAAGGAAAGTTGATAAAATATAACATCACAGCTGGAGTGATGACTCCGAGAAGGTAAGCACACTTGCCACATATGCATGCAGACCCGAGTTCAGCACCCAGCACTCTTGTAAAAGTTGGGTGTGGCCGTGCATGCCTGGATCTTCAGGGCTTGAGGCTGTGGAGAACAGAGAGAGACTGACTGCTGGGACTGGCTGAATGCCAGCCTAGCTCCGGGCTCGGTGAGAGACACTGACTTTGAGGGATACAGCAGGGAGCAAGAGAGGAGACCAAGGACAATCCTCCATGACCTCTGCTCGCACGTACTCACATGTGCACACACACTCACACAAAGTGCGCACACACTCACACGCACACATTACATCACAATACAAACTAAGCAAACAGTAAATAAAGCACAAAAGCTGACGGCTCCCAGGCAGGGGCTTCTCCTGGTCCTACTCAGGGCAGGGGGCCTTATTTGTAGTGGGCTCTTGGTAGCCACCTGGTGAGTGGTGTCTCTTAATAGAGTTCTGGCAAGACAGTCCCTCCGAGCTTTGCCATGACAGCAACGTGGTGACTTGAGCTTTCTCTCAGCTGTGGCCAACATGCATTTCAACTGTCGTGAGTATCAAAGTTAAAGTGGAAATTCAGAAATAACTAGCATACCCTCGACTCCCAGCTCGTAAGTTCTGATGAACAACAGATACTTCAGCCATTCAGAGAAAAGCCAGGCATAGATCTAAATGCAGCATCCTCCCTGTCCAGTAACCTTCTCATCCAATAACCTCGTCCCCTAGCCTGGGACAGGTTGTGAAAAGCAGACAAGGAACACTGGGTCTCCTGTCAAGGCCGAGGAACATGACGTCTCCCCTCCACACTCCGTCTTCTCAGGAGGCTGGGGTGATAGAGAAAGTAGGGATCTGCAATTACAGAAGCGTCCTCAGAGGGCCCACAAAGTGTTATAGTAAACATAAGTCTATGGGGTTATTTGAAATCTTGTACATCAGGAACGTTTGCAACAGGAACTTGAGGGGGTCATAATGAATAAAGTTCTACAGCCAAGTGGGAGTGCGGAATTAGATTCCTTAACAAAGACAGTTGTAGGGTGGGTGGCCAGTCCTCAGAGAAGTACGGTAGCTGCAAAGATGCTGTCCTGCTGCAGTCACTGAGGCGTGGCTAGGAGCAAGTGGGGCTCAGCAGTAACCCCCTCCTTGGGGGTTACCACAAACCAATGAGGTTTTCATCAAGGATGTAACATCTCCAGTTCTGGGGCTTCTATGGAAAATGACTGGAGTGAGAAGAGGTTGCACAGTGAGTGCTTTGCAGAATTAGTCCAGGCAGGAGAGCGTGTGCCCTCAGTCACACTGCTGTAAGGAGTGGGCGGGGAGTAAGGAGTGGGCAGGGAGGATAGGGAGAAGGACCCACCAACGCTTGATGGATGAGTGTGACGAGGACGGGCAGATACAGATAATTCTAGTCTCCTGGCTCATTTGCCTGACTAAATAGGTGAATACTATTTCGTTACGGAAATACTTAAATACAGTCGCACCAGATGTTAGAATGACAGGTCTACAAATGTGCTGCTACTTGCAATAAACATTTGTGTCTAAGAGAAACGTTTTTGCTTATATTTGACATTCTAGAGTGAAGAGCAAGTCTGTATTTTCTCACAGACTGCAAGTCACTCTGAATACGTAACATCGCCACTATTAGGTTCTTTTGCTGTTGATGAAACTCTTTTCCCAGCCAGGAGATAACCCGGAAACAACATTATATAACTCTCTGTTACATTCTCGACAAAACAGAATGCCAGTTTTTGTAGTTCACACAGCACCTGCACGGCTATAATATTCTATGCACCGTTAAGTGGTACAAATTTATTTTATGTGCATAAGTAAAATGATTACAGTCCAGGCTCAGAAAAATGTTTCAAAAAAAATACCCACCTACGTGTATAACTCCTGGGAATATATGTAGTCGCACAGAATCATCCTTTGCGAGACAAGAAGTTAATCATCCTTCCCTCCATCCATGCTGACAATTCCTATGCTATTATGACACTTAAATCATTGGGATGATCTTTCTCCAAATTTGCAGAACATTCCCAGACGCCAAGAAAGACAAGGTGTGCTTGGGGAAGGGTTCGGGAGAAAAGACAGAGCCTGGTTTTTTTTTTGGGGGGGGGGGTGTTTGTTTGTTTGGTTGGTTGGTTTGGGTTTTTTGTTTTGGTTTTTGTTGTTTTTTCTCAGCAACTACAGGGTCCACTGCAGCTCAGAAGCAAACAGCCTCCCTCCATCCCAGGAGCCATACCCCAGGTAACTGAACTCATCCTTGGGGAAGCTCACAGTATGAATGGTACACCAAGAGCCAACAACAGAGAGGAGGGAAACCCCACACCAGACGCTTTCATTGATCTTTGGAAACAGCCTCACCCCCATCTCTGCCTGTTCTGAGACCTCCAGGCCTTGATGAACTCCAGCTTCACACCCTGCACGTCCTGGGTTAGGTAGGTTGAGGGGACGGTATGGAGAGTGGCCCCCTCACCGAATGGCTCTGTCTCCCCATTCTGCTGGATCCTGGATTGTGCTGCCTTGCTCGCATGGGCTTCTCAAAGCCAATCTCCAGAAATTTTATGAGCCAGTTGACAATATATTGGAGGCTTGAAGTTGGCTCTGGTGAAAAATGTGCCAAGTACAGAAACTGTCAAGCACAGAAAATCCAGGCCTTTCCTCACCCAGGACCCATTATTAAAAGTTTACCAGGTTAAAGCTGTCCTCCAGCCTGCAGGGAGGCGAGAGGTCATTGAGTAATCCTGTTTGCAGATGCCCCTCCCCTACCCCCTCCGGTCTAGCTTCACACTGCCATCTTGGTGCTCGCTGATAATGTCCACATTGGTTCTTACAGACAGATTGATACTGTCTCTCTGAAGCAACCACTCAGTGTGTCATGGGTAGGATGCTAAACTGCCTCACCTTAAGTAGACAATTCTCGGAAATCCTTGCACCCCCATCTGTCAAGAAATGCATTTCTGCCCTCCCCTAAAGCTCGCAGTTGCTAATTTTTTCCTCAGATCTTCAGCTCGGGCATAAACATGGTCTCTCTCTCTCTCTCTCTCTCTCTCTCTCTCTCTCTCTCTCTCTTCTTTCAATCTGCTACCCCTGCAAGACCAAGCATGGGGAAATGCCACCGTAGCTTCAAGAGCAACTTGAAACTAACAATTCCCTCAGCTTCAGTTTCTGGCCAAAAAGAGTTAAGACTTTGTCGGCTCCAAGCCACCAGGGCCTTCAGAAAGTCAGTCAAATCTGCAGACTCAACACATTTTAGCTTTCGATGGAAAAGATGCCAGCCGAAGCAAAATGGGAAGCCGTTTCCAGGGAGTGGTAAAACTAAGATGGAGGGTGTAGGGAGAAATTGAAATAACTTCTATTTCAAAGATCCCAACAAGATTATATATACCTCACCAACCTGTCTATACCTCACCTGCCCAGTGAAATATTATCTCAGCCATTTTACAGATGTCATAATGAGAATGGTCATTTAAATCAGCTGGCTTGGCAGAAGTATCACCCTGACATCCTCCTCTCCATCATCCCTGCACCAGGCCTTCCCAAGCCACACGGATGCAGCACTCTCCGGCGTGTGGGACCGTTCTTCCAAAGTAGATAATAGCCGTTCTTTATCACACAGTTCAAAGCCTTCAGTGCATTTGGCGTTTTTTAAGAATATAATATAGGTGGTGGTGACGTGTGCAGTTGGTAGAGTCATGGGTTCGGTCCCCAGCACTGCGTAGTTGTGGTAGTGCACACCTACTAACCAGCTCTCAGGAAGGGAAGCCAGGGCCATCAGAGTGCAAAGTCCTCTTCAGCTACACTGAGGTTCAAGCTCAGCCTGCACTGTGTGATACCCAGTCTCAAAGTTGTGTTTTTAAATAGACATATTTTTAGTTTATTAAAACTTTATGCCGGGCAGTGGTGGTGCATGCCTTTAATCTCAGCACCCGGGAGGCAGAGGCAGGCTGATTTCTGAGTTCGAGGCCAGCCTGGTTTACAGAGTGAGTTCCAGGACAGCCAGGGCTACACAGAGAAACCCTGTCTAAAAAAAAAATTATTATAAAGGACTTTTAAATTTTATTAAAAAATCACACAGCACAATAACCAGACCTTCTCAACTTGCAATAAAATCTCTGTGTCTCCATGAACTCCATACAGGTGGGGCACTGTAGCTCTGAAGTGCTGGAGATTCACATTCGATTTTACACTTTCAGTCTCTGGTACATAAAAATATATTTGATTGTGGAAAGTGACCATGAACCTGTAAATATTCACATTATACATTATATACATTATATATAATCAATGTGTCTCCTATGTTACCTGCTTCTCATCTTTTTTTTTTCCTTTTCTGATTTTATAGATTTCCTTTAAATGTGTTTCAGACATATACAAACATGTATGTACAGATAAATGTTGATAGTTGTATAAACCCATGAAATCCTTACCATGTTCAAGCTGAGGAATATATGCATCACCCCAAAACATCCTCACGCTGTTTGTCCTCTGACCGACCTTACACAGGCGGCAGGCAACACCCGATTCACTTTCTGTAAAACTCAGCTACCTTTCTGCTAAAGACTCAATAAAAACAGATCCATACATCCTGCCCTTTATAACTTGCCTCTTTCACTTAGCATAATGATTTTTCTAACGTTAATTTTTTTAACATTAACATTAATAATAACTGATTTAGCACTCATTTTAAATGTGTATATGAGTGCTTTGGCTCCGTGCATATCTGTTTAGAAGAAGTTGAAACAGTGAGTGAAACGAGCAAAAATCTGCCAGCAGCGGAGGACCAAACAGGAGCACAAGCAGACTCCTGATTCCTGCCATGCGGGCGGGCGGTCGGCAAGGACTCGCTTGAGAGCCTTTTGCTTTCCTGGTTTGCTTTGTTTTGTTTGGAGGGAGGGGCTGAGACTCGGTCTTACTAGAATCACTAAATTCATAAAATCGCTCTCTACCCCGTGGACTCCCTGTGTGAGCCACCACGCACAGCTCACTCAGCTGGTTTGAGGGACTTTTCTGACAGAGGCACCGTCTCCCGTTTGCAGTTTACAGCAGCTTCCCTTATGACTGTTTTAATTCCTGCCGGAGTGATCAGGATATGGTCCTTCAGGGTTTGACTTTTGATATTCCCCAGGATGCTTTTCGAGAGACTGAGCAGTGGTAAGAGTCTCAGCTCCTGCTGTTCACGGGACCACTGAGGGGGAAAAACTCACTGTTCTGTAGCTCAATGGCGACGCTTGATTAATGGGGTTTATCAGATGTATTTTGACGTAAGATTATTTTCAACTTTCAATGGCATATCAGGAAGTTACTCCATCGTAAGTTATGGAATAGTCATTGTGAAGATAGGTTAGAGAAAGGAGGGGTAAAAATAAAGGGGAAAAACAGTGCCTAGAGTAAGTAGAAAAGGAAGTATCATCAATAACTTCAAAAATAAGTAACCCGGGGTCCCATGAGACAGTTCCGTGGTTAGAGCACTGGCTGCGCTTGCGGGAAAACTCCCGACTCTGTTCCCAGCCTCCACTCCAGGCAGCTCACAGCCAGCCATCCGTGGCTGCAATTCAGATGCCCTCTTCTGGCCTCTGTGGGCACCAGGCATCAACATGGTACACTGATATACATGTAGACAAAACACATAAAGTAAAAATAAGTAAATAAATCTTTTTAAATAAATAAATAACATAGGTCTCATCTGCCCAGGTGGCTGGTTGAACAGAACATGTCAGATTGGGGGCCATGGTCCTGCCTGAGTTCCAGATCCTTCCTTCTCCCTGACTGTCCTTCAGTGACTGGAGATAATTTCTGCACCCACCCTCACCACTCAAAAGACCAAATCTCCCCTCTAAGACAGGGGAACCTACGGAGACTGACTCACAATAAAACCCTGCCCCTTCTTCCTTCTGGCCCTCCACTTTAATTTGCTACAGAGGGAGACTCATCTAAAGGTTCTCATATCATCCAAATGCAGATAAATGTGGCCTGCTTTGAGCATACAGTACCCGCGCCAGCTGAGAGGTCTGCACCACTGTACAATTGTCAAGGGGAAAAAATTAATGCTTCTAATTCAAGGACAAAAATAAAATCGCTCTGAAATAAAGTTTAGCATTTCTTTCCTTTTTTTGGCATTTAAAATATCCTTCTATTTGTGCTCTTCTAACTGAGCATATGACTTGCAAAGTGAAGTAGCCATAAATCAGGATGCTGTAACACCCTCCTCACAGACATTTGTCAGAAAAAAATAATTAGCTTGCTGGCTAACGGAACACTAATACAGCAGTTTGGTCCATTCCGTTTGGTCCTTTTTCAACAATTTCAAAGAGCTGTGGGGAACTAGACAAAGAAGATGGGAATGCTCATGATCCTACCCCAGGCCTGATGGAGAGTATTTCTTGATGCTGATAAAACTCTGGGACCAGATCCTTCTGAACCTTCTGAATCTTGTCCAGCAGTGTGGCTGACTTGTTCCTGTTGCTGCAAGGAACGAGTTTCCAACTTGGCCTGGGAGGATGCACACGGCTTAGAAACAATATTGTCATTGGCCTAGTGTTGGCAGGGTTGGTGGAAAGTCAGACAACTGTTATGTTCTGGAGTTTGAGCTAATAGTGCCCTCTGTTTTCCATTTTGGCTCCCATCAACACAACTACCAGATGGCCAAGAAGCCACTAGAACAGAAGTAGAGACCTGATACGGCAGAACACTCACGGCATCCAGTGGTTGGAAACAGCAATCTGGATGCTCAAAGATGAGACGGGAGAGGATAACACATTCTCCTCGCGCCTTTCACCAAACACACAGTCTATTTAGAACAGTAACTTCACCCAGATTCACCACTCTCAGAGAAGCCCACTCATCCATTCCAAAGCCAAGCCCTTATAGACCGCAGGCGACTGGAAGACTTAAAAGGTTCTTCCTGGATCTTCCCAAGATTTACACTCAATGAGTCTAAGATGGAGGACAAACCTCTACAGATTAAAAAAAAAAAAAAATCTTTCAAGAGCCAGTGAGATGGCTCCCCAGATAAAGAGGCTTGCCACCAAAACTGTGAACCGGGAATTCACAAAGCTGGAGAGACAGACTGCCACAAGGTATCCCCTGTCTGTTATATGTACATTGACTGCACTGAGGCAGGGGCATGCACCTGGCCACACATAAATTAAGTAGTTACTTTGTTGATAATAAGCAAACAGATATGTTTTAAAAATCTTTCTATGTGATTCTGACAATCATAGAATTCTGAGTCTACTTGCAAAGAGGAATTTCAAATGCCATACCGAATGCAGAAGAACTCAGTTGGGTAGCTCTTCAGTTCCCACTTCCTCCTACACTGGGCAGAGCCCCAGGGCTCCTCCTGCCTCTGCCTCCTCAGAGCTGGGGCTGTGAAAACACATGTCACCACACTTGCCTTTTTTATGTGAGTTCTGGGAAACCAAACTTGAACCATCATGCTTGAAATGGCTGAAATTGGAGCTACATGAAGGTCGACTTCTAGCAGAGGTTGGGAGCGGGGCCTGCGTTCGGCTGGCTCTGATACTGACATCTGGGCAGACTGGAGGGTCTCCTTGGCCAAGGCACAATTGCTCCTGCAGTAATTAGATCTGAAGTCAAATCGCCTGTTTGGATGAATAGCAGTCATCAGCACAAGATAATACTCACACAGGGCAAGCTCAGAAGAACAAACAGACAACTGAGTGACTTCCACCGGGCTGGATTTCACAGTCATTCAAAGACTCTGAAAATATTGAACATTAAAAAAAAAAAATACAATCATAAGAATACCAAAAAAGGGTTGCAAATGAAAGCCAATACTTGGAAACATAAACCAAAATTCTTATTATTTATACTTTACTAGAAAAGAAATAGGGGATAAGAGGAGGGCACAAATCTTCCATTGAAAACTGGAAAGCAAAATCCAGAGAGTGAGTTACAGCAAGGATTCTAAGTGTCAACAGACTCAACAGCTTCTTTAGCAATAGCAACAGTAACTAGTAACCAGTAACTAGTCTCAGCTCTCCATGCCTAGTATATGAGTATCACTGAAGGCTGTAGCAGATTACGTTGTTGTCTTTAGGTCTGATTGCTCTCTGGGTCTAGAGGACAGGATCTCAGCCTGTTGTCCAGATTGGCCTGGCACTGATTCTTCAGTGTGTTGTAGAGGCTGGCTTCAAACTCACAGCCACCCTCCCATTCCAGTATTTGGAAGACTGATATAAAGACGAGAGGCCGAGGTGAGGTGACATGCCTGGCTCACGTACAGCTCCTTCTCTGAAGTGTAAGCTGCACTGCACAGTGATGAAGTAAATACATTCTCTTCAGCTCGCTGACCTTGGGCCTGATCACGTGACTCCTGAAGACTAATGGAATGAGACGCAGAGGAAGTACCAGTGCTGTCCTAGGATCTGATTCTTTTCCTTTGGGTTTGTTATACAAATCTGTAAGCGGTGTCACTTGACTAAAGGCCACTGAAGCTCGGCACTAAGGCTAACAAACCAATGGGTATCCCCAGAAACACGCAGCCCTGGGAGCTAGGAGACTTAGCGCCCCAGGCAAGCCCCTGAGCTTCAGCGACAGCTGATTAAGACGTGGGCCAAATATACAGACAGACTTCCTATGCTTCATTGAGACAGAAATAAATTTCCAAATATTCCATTGTCCTTATGGTACCTTTTGGTCTCAATTTAGATACCTCAGCTCCTACTATTGTCGCTGCTACAAATTAGACATTTTATTTAAAAAAAATAGTTCTAAAAAGAACTCACAAAAATTCTGAATGACTAAAAGAACTAAAAATGTACAAAACATGAATGCACACCTCCCCACAGAGCACATGTATGCACACCTCCCCACAGAGCACATATATGCATGCATAATACAGTCACATACACACACAGTCACATACCCACAGAGTGTGTCACCACACACACACACACACACACATACCATTTTGGTGTTTACTGTTTGAAATAATCAAATAACCAAATGAAAACTATGGGCTGACTCAAATAATAATATGTCAGCTGCTGGATGTGCAAAGTCATCAGGATGACAGTGACTTGTGTCACAATGAACTATCAACTCCTACAATTAGAAACATATTTAAAGAAGACAGCCTTGGCCTTGCTCAGCCAGTGTTTACTGGGTGCTTACTCCGTGTCGGTATGGGGAACTGTGGCTGAATGCAAAGCTTTGAGCGAGGCCATTCCCATCCTTAAGCTCCTCAGGGCTCAGTGTTTCAAACCCCAAATAAATATCCAGAAGAGCAGAAAGTCAGAATTTGCTTCAAAGCAAATGTCATGTGTGCTAATGAAAGACCTATGGCTCCCTCAAAATACAACCAGCAGTACACATCAACTAAGGGAGCCTTTTCCAAAGTGCTTATTTTAAAGCTAGAAACAAGAGTTTTAAAAATGTCTGATGTCATGACATATCTAGAAGCTAACAGAACCAGTAAAATAGGAGCAAAAGAAACCGAATAGCCCGGGAGATGGCTGAGCAGACGTGCGTGCGTGAGAGCCTGACTTCCAAAGCTCCGGACCTCCAGTCACTCAGCACTCAGGAGCGGGAGACTGCATCCTGGCCAGAGAAGCTGGCGTTTTAACTGGACTAGGGCATTGGCAAGCTCTGGATCCAAGTGAGAGAGACATTGCCCCAAAACATAAGGCAGAGAGCACCTAAGGAAGACAGCCCACCATCAACCTCTGACCTCCAAATGTATGCACCCATACATGTAAACATGCATGCACACACACCCACACAGAGAGAGAGAGAGAGAGAGAGAGAGAGAGAGAGAGAGTAAAAAATAAGAGATTAAAAAGATGATCCAGCCGTCAGTTAAGGGCACAGACTGCTCTTGCAAGACACTCAAGCTCAGTTCCCAGCACCCACGTGGCTGCTCACAGCCATCAGTAACTCTAGCTCCAGGGACCTGATATTCTCCTTTGCCTTTATGAGCACAGCATACATATGGTGTACATGGAGATATTCCTATACATAAAATAAAAATACATGTCCTTTGAAGTAATATGTAAATAAATCTAACAACTGCTTTGAAGATCTCTATCAAGAAAAATGTAAGATAAGCAATTTTTTATCACGTCCATTGATTATATCAACCTGTCTCTATTAGAGCAATCATTATTCCTAAATTCAAGGGAACTTTAATTGCAGTCCAACAAGGGTTTCCTGGAAAACCAAAGGCTAATTTTCCAGAAACATGTGTAGATAGATGAATGAATAGACAGTTGTATGACAGAACAGAGCAGTTAAAGTGCGGAGCTCAGGGTTGTCTGTCTGCCGTACAGAATCTTTAAAACTCTCTTCATGGTCACATTTTTCAGTTGGCCATAATAGAAACCAAGGGGGGATGTTATTGAAAGAAAAGTAAGTCAGACAATGTGCATCTCATGAAGAAACGTGAAACAAAAGCACCCGGAATTTTCAGACGGTGGAAGCCTAATTTGGTACAGTCGGTTTAGAAAGCAGCACAGAGCTGCAAATGGAAGAATCAGGCCCACCCTTTGTAAGCCCATGTGACTACTAGTAGTAACTGTCAACTTGATGAAAGTATTAAGATACATGAGAGATGAACCTCTGAACACATCTGGGAACGTTCCTCTGTTTCACTTGCATGGGTACTTTGCCTGATGTACATCTATCTATGCATTGTGTACAGATCCAACAGAGGTCAGAAAATGCCAGATCCTCTGGAACTGGAGTTACAGAGATTGTAAGCTGCCATGTGGGTCCTGGGAACAAACCTCTGCAAAAGCAAGAAGTGCTTATAGCCTATGAACCATCTCTCCAGCCCTGGGTGAGGGGTGGTTTTCATCACATTAGCTGCTGTGGGAAGAAGACACATCTTAACTGTGGATGTGACCACTTCGTGGGCAGGGGATCCCTGACTGAAATGTAGAAAGCAAGCTAAGCGCTCACTTGCGTTTATTCCTCTGCTTCCTGAGTGTGGATTTAGTGTGGCTGGGCTTCAGTCTCCTCCTGCCTTGGTTTCTCCACCCCGAGATGCAGTGCCTCGAACTGTAACTACAATAGGCCTTTCTCCCTTAACCTGCTTCTGTCAGGACACTTCACTGTAGCCAAAGGAAAAGAAATCAAGACCTACAGCAAGCCCATCCCCTAACATACATCCTAGAGAAACTGTACACTCATAAACTTCACAGCGGCATTCCTTGAACCAATAGAATCTTACCTTCAAGGGCTGGAGAGATGGTGTGTCCGTTAAAAGCACTAACTGCTCTTACAGGGTACCTGGGCCCAGTTCTCAGCACCACACAGAGGCTTAAAAGCACCTGTAACTGCAGTTCCAGGATCCAACACACTCTCTGTCCTCCATGGCAATGCCTGTGTGGTACACACACATACATGTGTGCACACACATACATACACATACAATAAAAATAAATAAATCTTTTTTAAAAGTTCAATTCTGAGCTTTCAAAATAGCTTTAAAAAAGTTGACTTTTCATATACACACATCCCTTAACAAAGAATGTTTGGAGACTATGTTATTGGGTAAATTGTCCATTGTGCATATTATCATAATGTGTAATTATACAAACAAATGTGTCAGGGCCTGCTGCACACCCAGGCTGTATGTTGTAAATATAACCTGAAATAACATATAATAAAGAGCCATTGCTCCACAGGAAGAAATAATGTGAAATTAAATCAAGAACAAGAGGAAGCACAGTCAAGAGAAAAGGCTAATGAGCATGACGACGTGGTGTGCCGCATCCATGACTCTAACTGCTATTCTGGTCTTTTCTTCTTTTAAGTTGATATGGTTTTCCTTTCTAAAGATTTAGTTTTTTAAAAAATTCAAGTGTGTGTGTGTGTGTGTGTGTGTGTGTGTGTGTGTGTGTGCAATTTGTGGTTGTGCATGTGTGCACGTGTGTGCACGTGTGCACCTGTGTGAGTGTGTGCATGTGTGCAGTGTCTGTGGAAACCAGAAGAGGGCACTCGTTTTCCCTAGAGCTGAAGCCACAGGCAGTGGTGAGACACTTGATGTGTATGCTCACGTCTGCAAGAACAGTACACAATCTTCGCTGCTGAGCCATCTCTCCGGCCCTTTCTAAATGTCTTGCCATCAGAGGTAGATGCTAGATGATGGGGGAAAGTGGAGCCACGTGTGCAGATGAGGCCACGTGTGCAGATGAGGCCACGTGTGCAGATGAGGCCGTGCCTGGTGTTTAGATGGTGTCTTAGGCAGTCCTCTCGGGTACAAGCTCTGCTCTAGGGCAGGACTCACAAAACAGTGCGGTGGCAGTGCCACTAGGCCACGGGACCTCTCAGCTCCATCATAACTTACCAGACCAGAGAGGACAAGATGGAACAGCCGTTAAAGGTATTTACTTCTGAGACTGGTGGGCTGGGTTCAATCCCCAAGTTCCTCATGGTAGGAGAAAGATGACTTCAGAGAGCTATCCTCTGACCTCCACATACATACATACTCAGCTCATTTGAGCCCAACATTTTCCTTAAAATGCATGAGGTGTGAGTACATGGATCTGAGGAGATGTCATGCCAAGCCAACAATAAATCAGGGCACCAAAATACAGATTCTAAGCGTGTGAAAAATGTTCCAAGCTGATTAAATTGAACAATACACAGTTGGGATACCAAGGAGCTACAGACAAGCAAGACACTGTGAGCTCAAAGTTTATGGGCCTCAGGATAAAAGTAAACTGTGGGGCCGGGCGTGGTGGTGCACGCCTTTAATCCTAGCACTCGGGAGGCAGAGGCAGGCGGATTTCTGAGTTCGAGGCCAGTCTGGTCTACAGAGTGAGTTCCAGGACAGCCGGGGCTATACAGAGAAACCCTGTCTCGAAAAACCAAAAAAAAAAAAAAAAAAAAAAAAAAAAAGTAAACTGTGACGGGCACACACAATGAGCTAGCTATACAGCAACTGGTGATAATGGTATTTTTATCGGGTGTGGGGCTAACTGCTCACTTTAGGAGCATCTTCTTATGTGAACATATACTATTTGTATGTGACTTTCATCTTTTGAGAAAAAAAAAAAGATAGTTTCAGAAGGATGCTAAAAAGAGAAGGACAGAAATAAAACTCTAAAGTTTATCAAAGCGGTGCTGGGAGGATAGCGTCTTGGATAAACCTCTCAGTCCGCCTGCACTAAGGGATGAGTTTGGATTCTTCCGGTGTGTCACATAAAAGCCAGACAACAGTGCGTCCCTGTAATCCTAGCTGTGAGAAGGAAGGCAGAGGCAGGAGAAGCCTCCGACGCTCAAAATCCAGCTGGTAGAGGCTTTGTCTCACACCAAGTGGAAGAAGGACAGACACCCAGGCTTGACCTCTGACCGCCACACGTACCCCTGGTAAGAACATGTATGCACAGGGATCACAAGTTCGTTGAAGCCTCCGGGGGTGTTGCTCAGAGAATCACAAAGCACAGGGAACCTCAGGGCCGACCGGTGCTTTCTTTATCAAAGGTGTATAAAACATCACTATATCTTTCTGAGCTAGGAAACAGAACTAAGGGGTAGAAAGTATGAGCAATGCTGACGTCACGGAGAGTGGTGCTGAGGGCACAGAGGGCAGGCCGGACAGTAACTAAAGATGGCTATATCTTCAGCATGATGTAAGTCGCTCCTTAGTGCTGTGTTTCTCTGAGAAGATTAAAACTTATCAGTGTGAAAAAAAAATCAATGTTTCCAAGTTTAAGCAAAAGTAGAGAATGACCATGTATTATATGTCCCTTGTCCCTTCTTTCCCTTTTTCTTCTCTTCTACTTCCTGCCTCCTTTGCTTCCTTTCTCTCTCACTTTTCATATTGTTCACTTACCCATGCATAACAAATTAAAATAAAATTAGCAGCCCCAACTAAAGCAAATCCCTTTCCCACTGTTTCTGTGGGGCAGATGGCCCAGGCTTTTGCAAGGCAAGGGTAAGGGCTCGGGGCTCTTTCCCAAGCTCCTTCACTTCACTGGCTGGCAGCGGTTAGCCTCGTGGCTGTAGAACCGAGCTCCCAGGTTCTTGCTGGGGCTTTGCTAAGGGTCACACTGTCAGTCCCTAGAGACTACAGTCAGGGCTTAGCTGCACAAGCCGCTTATAACCGCAAGGTCTTCCCTGCCTGCTGAGGCTCCCTCCACTATTGCTGGTTTCCCTCAGTTGGTGCAAGCCTTGCAGAGGGTTAGGCCCTCTTTGGATAATCTCCCTTTAGATGAACACAAACCAACTGACCTGGGGCCTTCGTGACAGCCAGAAACCGCATGACTCAACATGCTTGATGCACACAGTTGACAGGTGGACAGAGTGGGAGAGAGGTGGAGAGACAAAGGCCATCCCATAGGCCTCTAAGACACATATGGAGTGTAGCCTTTATCCCATTAACAGAAGCCATTGAAGGATCGAAGGATCCTTTTTTTTTTTTTTAAGGAAAATATTGGGCTCAAATGAGCTGAGTCTGCATTTTTGAAAGATGGCAGAGGGAACACAGTAAGAAAAAGAGAAGTCACACACTCAAAAGTCAGAATAAAATAGCCCACAGACTACTGTGGCATGCTCTCAGAAACCTTTTAACTTGAAAACTTATTACTGAACATCTATTGTAAGCCTAGAAAAAAATTATAATCAGAAAGCAAATAACCTAACACTTCACTTCAGCCAGCCACGACATACGCATGGGACTTCTCTCTTCCTGGTTTGATTTTGTTTCTGTTGAGACATGGGGTCTCGTGTAGCCCAGGCCAGCCTTGAACTCACTAACTATCAGAGGAAGATCTTGAACTCCTAGTTCCCCCTGACTCTACCTCCCAAACGGTGGGGTTACTTTAACACCCAGCTACACACAGGCAAAATAGTTAAGACATGGCAGGAATCAAAATGCAAAACAGGCTGAACTTCAGGAGAAAGACACCCCATGCCTTCAAACTGTGGCCTCCCATTAGGACAGAATGCCAGAGCGTCCTTTCTCTAAAATCCACACGACATGGTTGACTTGTGTCTGTGGGACTGTTGTTCAGGAGAACTAACGTCATGTTATCTTCCGCAGAACCAGGGAGGTCACAACTTCGAGTGACTCGCACAAAAAGGTTTCTGATAAAAGCTGAGAGGGAACAAGGTTAGAGATCAATCTCTCTCTCGCCGGGGCTCCGATTACGGCTCATTTGATTCGTCAAAGGGCTTTGGGGCACCTGGAGCAGCCCACAAGTATAATAAATTGCTACCTTCATCTCTTGACTGACTTGTAAATCTTGAACCTTTTCTGGGACTAACCACTTGCTAAATTCATTTATCAAAATTAAAACTAGGTTTTCAGAATACCGCCTTACAAATCCCAAGGAACTCTGGAAGATTAACCTTTCGAAGATCCTGTTAGGCCAAACACCAGTGGGTGACAGCAACCACGGTGATTAATGGCCCCATACCTAAGGTCTGGGGCGGACGTTGTCAGACACGTCCCCTACACAGTGGCATAAGTCAGCCACTGATCAAAGTAAGAAAACACAGTCCCCGTGATCTCTGTACAGATGGGGCATGAAAACACAGTCCCCGTAATCTATGTACAGATGGGCCATTCCCAGTGAACAGTGAGAGCGTCCCATGGGAATTCTTTTTCCTGTGGAAGTGTGTCAGAGCTCTTCCGTGGTGACACAGAATTCATAGGCTTGGCTCTTTGTTTTGGTACGTGCAGTACATGTATGAATAACCATACATGTTGCAGGTGCAGGTGCACAGAGGCCGTCAACTCAGGGTCTTCCCCTTTTTGGTAGAGCCTTTCACTAAAGCTTCAGCTCACTGACTTAATTAGGTTGCCTGGACAATGAGCTCCAGGGACCCACCTGTCTCTGCCTCCACAGCCCTGGGGTTACACGCTCATGCTGCCATGTTCTGCCTTCTGTGGGGGTGCCCACGATTCGAACTCAGGTCCTAGAGCTTGTAAAGCAGGCACTTCACAGGCTGAGCCATCTTCCTCAGCCATGTTTTATATTTTTAAAAAAGCATTTCTAAGGAGAACCTGTGGCAGCCATAGAATAAGACCTGAAATCCAGAAGAAATTGGTCATGGCTTTTCTGTGGTGCTGTTCTGGGGAAGAGAAGGACTTTGGTCAGCGTTTTCATCTCAAGGCCCCTGCACAGTTTTCATGGCACCCCTTCTAGACGCCCATCGGCGAAGCCTCCTCTCTCCTCTCTCTATTTATAGCCTCTGGTGCTATCTTAGGGCCTCTGAGGCATTTCATCCAAATAGCCCCTTTCACACAGAATGTCCCAGCGCCTCCCCAGTGCAACCCTTGACATTTTCCCGTCCCTTCCTGGGAGATGCATGCTGTGAACCTGCTCCTTTGTGTGTCGGGAACAGCAGCTGGGTGAGATAATGGTCCCTTGGATCTTCTGCCCCCACCCCCAAAACAAATTGTTCCTGGGCTCAGAGCAGATGTAGTGATATTCTCAGCAAAGTGCCACCTCGACTCACGACCCACTCAGAGGTGTAGGTTAGACCCAGATGGAGGAATAAAACAGCATGCACCCTATCAGGGTGCTCCAGATTCTCTTAATTACACTTTATGAAACTGTCCCTTCAAATTCTTCAAACTGATGGGGAAACAGCTTCATCCTCTGGGATCTACTAACTTATGATGAAACCACTAAGTGATGGCCATACCCGAGGGATGTTCAGATCCCGGCAGTCTGACCAGCCTCTAGTAAAGTGATTAATTTCCCTATTTATGTCAATAGTTACAACTGGGAAATGCACTCAGTTACTGGTATTCATTGAAACCTGAGACACTGGAAGGGCAACTTGCCTCAAACCAGTGAGTAATAAGGTCTTAAGTTATACCCTGGGCTGGGCTCCTTCAGAGACCTCCTTCTCCTTCACCACCAGTGAAGACCTGGATGAGTCCCAGGGGCAGGTGGCCACATCTTGGCTTCAGTTCCAAGTCAGAGATATTAAAAGCCCTTGCAGAGCTTGTAGCTGAGTGGCAGGCCCACACAGGAATTGTGGGGCTAAGAGGGCAAGAGGATGGAAGAAAGTGCCACCAGGGTAAGGGCACCAAGAGTGACTCTCCTGGACTCTCATGGACAGGCCATGTACTGAAATGCAGTGGGAAGGGGACATGCAAAGAGCTGGGAGGTGGCTCCATAACCAAGACACTTGCTGCACAGCCTGAGGGCCCAAGTTCAAATCCTCAGTGCCCACGTGGAGTCCGACGTAGTGGTGCTTCTCTGTAATGGGAGGTGAGGACAGAGACTACCCCAGAAGCTGAAGGCCAGCTAGCCTGATGTGTGCCCCAGTGAACAAGACAGAGTTTACCTCAAGTTAGGTGGACGGCAATGACTAATACTCAAGGCTTCTGTCCTCTGACCGCCTGTGCTTTGGAACACATGTACCTGTGCTCACACACATCACACACATACACAGGATGAAGGAGTGGGTCAATCAAGGAGGAGACAGAGGAGAACATGTTCCAGAAAGGCCAGGAATTTGGCCTGCTAGCAATCCAGGCTGAGGGAGGGAAGAGGAGGAGAGAGGAGGCAGAAAGGGTTAAAGGCTCAGAAGTCTAGGTGGCATTGTTGATATCAGGGAACCCACTGCTTTGCACTGTGCCGTGAAAGCTGATTTTTGCTGGGTTTTAGGAATACTAGCCAAGTGGAAGTGAGAGTGGCAGACAGGAGCAGAACCCGGCAGAAGCACCTGCTTGGAGGCCAGAAGAAGAGGGACGGTTTGCGGGGAGACCCTAATCTGAGTTAACAACAGAGCAAGGGGGACACAAAGACAACATGATAAACAGCAGATGGTCCCCCCCCCCAAGTCCTTTAGCTGTTGGCAGCTGCAGCTGACATTCCTGAGAGAAGGCTTCCACAGCCTGGAGCCTCAGGTGAGGCTGCCCTGGTGGGTTCCAGTGCCTTCAACAGCCTTAGCAAGAAGCAGAGAAAAAAAAGGGGGGGACCAGAAACAGGGCCAGCCCCAGTGACATACTTCCTCCTACAGGACCAGGCCCAAAAATGTGCTGCTAGAAAGGAAGCATTTAACAAAGAGCCTACGGAGAGCACCAATCACTTTGTAACAGAAGCACCATGAGGGTATGGCTTTGTTTTTATTTTCTGAGACAGCACCTTGTGGCGTAGCCAGGCTGGCCTGGACTCTTGGGCTTCCTGGTTGTGACCAAGCATCCATCGATGTGTGCACCACCTCCAAGGACGCGGCCCCACAGAACGAATGGAGCAAACCTAGGAGATCAGAGAGGGGACCGCCTGAGAAAACAGATAATATGTCTAACTTCGTTCAGATATACAAGGCAAAGGGGTTCCGAAGCATCGTCGGCCGGATTCTACAAAAACTGCCATGAGATTGGGGTTTAAGGAGCAGTGGGAGGCACTGGAAACAAGGAAAAGTAAAATGCGTTAGAATGTCCGACATTCCGATCCGCCGTGGCTTCACACAGAGTCTGATGGGACTCACTGTAAACAGGTATCGGAATGGGTTTTCTTTATTATTTTTTTTCCTGGAATGTTCAGAAACCCAGCAACAGGAACAAAGAAAGCAAGTGCTTAGTTTCGTCTTAAACTTTATTTAGAAAATTACCAAATGTTTCACTACCCGTTTTAAGAGTTGACAGCAATCAGAAAAAAAAAAAATCTAGACTATGGAAAACTACAGAAAAATAACTTAGTTCTCTCAACAAATAAACTGCAAACAGAAAGACTGACAGACAAGGGAGGAAGGGGAGGGACAGGGACTGAACAAGCTCTACTGAGACAAAGTCCCAAAGCACTGTGGGGGAGTGGTGGGCAGGAAGTTCCACCCCTAGCCAACAAGATAGGGAGCTGTAACCTTCTTAAGTGTGTGGCCCCTGGCAGATTGGTCACACTCCAGTGGGTGACCACACACCCAAGAGTATGTGGACAGTAGAAATTGTACTCAACAGATTAAAGGAAAAAAATAAGGATGCAAAACTGGGGTGGTGCATCTTGGAGGAACTGGGGGGGGGAGGTGAGCCAAGTACAAAGTATGAAATTCTCAAAGCATTATTAAAAATGTTTTTAAATAATGCTTAAAAATAATTTTTAAAAGGTAGTTGGTGTGATCATAGCACACATTTGTAACCCCAGTCAGTGCTCAGGAGGCTGAGTCGGGAGGGTCATTATGAGTTTGAGGCCAGCTGGGCTATGTAGTGAAGCCTTGTTTCACTAATAATAATAATAATAGTAATAGTAGTAATAATAATAATAATAAAGAAAATTGATCAACCGCAATATAAAGGCTTTATTTAGATGCTAATTTCAAAGATCAAATTATAATTTTTTTTACATATGAGCCCCTGGAACTTTGAATGTTGAGTTTGTAATATTAAGGAGTTGATAATGGTTTAGGAATAACGCTGGCATTGTAGTTATGCTGAAGTGTCTCGTCTTCATGAATAAGACATGGGTTTAGAGGTGACTTGAACATGGTACAGAGGAGTGTGAGGGCAGGGACACAGAGCTGCCAGGAGCTGGGGACTCTGGAGCTGAGCGGTGGGCTTGGAAAGATCCCTTTTACTAATAAAAGTCTCTGCACCTTCACACAGGTCTCAATATTCTGTAATAAATTGTACTGGATTTAAATTTTTAATGAATTCCTATTCGGTAAATAGTGTAAAAATCATGATAGTTTTAATGGACAGCTTAGGAGAAATTTAAAAGAAAACATTTTGAAAGGTGCAAATTTAAAAAAAAAAAAAAAAAAAAGAGCAGAGGATGCATCCACGGAATGAAAGCAAGATTCCAAGACAGACTTGTGACACTATATCACCACCTTGTGGTCTGTTCGGGTATTGCCCCTGAGTACTCACATGAGGAAGGTTTTACCTGTAGCTGGCTGGATGTGCGCACATCCTAGACACCCTGAGCTCAGAGCAGGGCTGAGCTTCAGTCTGGAGGGAGGGGGTTACAGGAGGGAAAGGGTATGGGGAGTCTAATCTGTGGCGTAAATGCCTTTGACTCTCCCAATCAAAGTTCATCTCTGCATCTTGTCATGAGTGTCAATATTTACTAATCTTTATGATCCCAAGTTCCTACTTGTTAGCTCCTAATTTGGCATATCAGGATTCCGTGAACAAACCCTTGCTTGCTTTGTATAAATTCAGATGACACTTTGGTTTTATTATGCCCTCTTGTCACGACAAGCCTGATTAGCCTTCAGCTCTGTTACCTCCTTGAGATTCCTCTATACTGAAATTCCAGGAGAAAAATAAACCGCACCTGTGCTAGAAGCCATGCAAGGCAGCCATTAGCGCTTCTATGGTGGAAAGACATGGGCTGCTGCAAGTCTGGGGTCGGTGTGCACTGGACGGGAGCTAGCTTTAGCCCCTTAACAGGCATTCATTGTCTGCAAGTCTGGGGTCGGTGTGTACTAGACGGGAGCTAGCTTTAGCCCCTTAATAGGCATTCATTGTCTGCCCACCTCTGTGTTCAACTCAACATCCTTACGATTATCAGGTGAAATCCTTTTAGAACATAAAACAGCCCACTAGCTTCCAGAAACCAAAGACTAAGAATGTCAGTGGATATCTATCATCTGAGGCCCATTACAGAGATTTCCTGCTTTTCTGTAAATCACTTACCAAGGGCTGTGGATGCAGCCCAACAGTCAAGTGCTTCCTTAACACGAAAGACTCTGGGACACACACACACTTACACACACACTCACACACACAAAATCACACCACACACACACTCACACACACAAACACACCACACACTCACACACACAAACTCACCACACACACACACACACACACACACACACGTGATCAGACTTTCAAGAAGAAAACAAAACTCCATCTCTGACAAATAAATGTCTTTAATGACAATTAACCAGATGTGACCGTGCACTCCCTTAATCCCAGCAGCGCCAGAGACGGAGGCAGCAAGAACAGGACTTTGAATTCGTCCTCAGCTACACAGCAAGCTTGAGGGTGGCCTCAATGTGAGACCTGAGACCATGACTCGAGAAGTTCATCAAATTGTGCACATTAGGAGCAAACCTGAAAATGGCCATGAGCCGGGGTGATCCAGAGTCAGCACCACCATGAGCCGGGGTGATCCAGAGTCAGCACCACCATGAGCCGGGGTGATCCAGAGCAGAACTTAAGCAGCTACCCACCAGGCAAGTCAAAGGTGGGAACACCCAGGGCCCTGTAGCTGAGAGCACCTGCTTAGGGTGTGCAAAACCTTCACATCTGCCCACTCTGGAGAAAGAAGGGGGAAAGGGGAGGGGAGGAAGGAAAGCAGGGAAGAAATGGAAGAAGAAAGAAGACTGGAAGTTATCCTTTTAAAAAGGAAAAAGGAGGGAGTGGAGAGATGGCTCAGTGATTAGGGTATAACACTCTCACAGAGGAACCAAGTTCTGTTCCCAGTACCCCTAACAGGCAGCTCATGATCAGCTCCTGGAGCATTCCAAGCCTCTGGCTTCCATGGGTGAACACATGTAGCTGTCCAGCAGCCACGGAGAACTGGGTACATCTGGAAGGGAGACTGGGAATGACAAAGGACAGGTGGGCGAGAGAAGAATGAAGCCAAGATAAAGATTTCTGATCAAGGCTCAACGTTTAATTTTCAGCTCTGCGTTTATATAGGGTAAACCCAAAAACCGGTGTTTTGTTTCAGCTGGATTATATTGCTTTGTTTCAGCTGGACAATGTTGTAAAGCAAGCTCAGCAGGCAGCCTGCTCCTGCAGGAAACTGCAGGTGAGGGACTTCCACCTAGGTCAGAAGACTCCACCCTAGGTGGGCTAGGCCTGGGAAGACAGACTGTGGCAAACGATTAAGGTCAAGGCTTGGGGAAGGGCACAAACGCACACATAATAACAAACACACATACAAGGTTAATTTTAAAAAAACTTTAAAAAGAAAAAATGTTAATATGGAATAAAAGTGAGTCTATTTCTATTCACTATCACCAATATACAGACACACACTAATACACAGACACACACTAATACACAGACACACACTAATACACAGACACACACTAATACACAGACACACGCTAATACACAGACACACGCTAATACACAGACACACGCTAAAACACAGACACACGCTAATACACAGACACACGCTAATACACAGATGCTTGTGCACAATGAAAACTTGAAATGCACGTATATGACATTTACATAGGGCAACAATTTCACCTTCGATTTCTCTATACTCTTATTTTCTATAGTGAACAGGTCCTGCCTTTAATAAAGGAGAAATGTAAATATGTTGTTAAGAAAGGAGGCTGGGTCCCAGAGGCCATAAAAGAGAATTCAAGAAGCTGGCCTAGGTTTTAAAAGCACAGCCTCTTAACAGAAAGGCCTGTGGAGCTCTACAAAGGTTAAACCAATCGGTCATAAGTGCCTGAGCGTCGAGTTCTCAGATCAATGTGTATTTGAGGTCAATGTCTGTGAATGGAAATTGCTCAGAGAGGAGAGAGGTGAGAGGAAAGGTGCTATCTGTACATATCTTGGGTGAGACTATTCACATAACCTTTGCTCCTGTGCCACCCGCCCAGGACACCTGACTACAGTGACCTGGAGAATTCTGAAGGGCATCCATGCAAAAAGTGCAGGGAATGCACAGTGCGGCTCCCCTCCTGTTGCCACTTCCTGACTTTTACATAAGCTTAGATCTCAGCAAACAGTTCTACTAATGGGTACCAGGAACATTCCTAACTAGAGTCTCTGGGGGCTGGAGGCTGGGGGCTGGGGACTGGGGGCTGGGGGCTGGGGTCAGCAAACTGCTTCCTGGGAACGCCAACTGGGAGGCAGTTTGCCACCTTTCCAGCCCCTTAGCAGGAAAGCACACTCTGGGAGATCTTCGTGGCAATGAGCCTGCGTGCTTCCGAACACACACTTTACTTCATTCTCATTTCCTTTCTAGTTTAATTAATAATCTGATACAGGCTCTTGGGTACCTCAGGCACTCACGGTGTAATCAAGAATACAGGTCTTATTTTATTTCTATTTTTAATTATTTATTCAGCATAGAGGGGGGAGGGGACACATGGTGACACCATGATGCGCATGTGTCCATCAAAGGGCAACTGTGGAGGCCAGTTCTTTCCTTCTACCATGCGGGTTCCTGGGATTGAACTCAGATCCTCAGGCTTAGAGGCAAGCACCTTCACCGGCTGGACCATCTTACAGCCCAACCTTGAAGTACTGGCTCAACAAACTCAAGTTTGTTATTATCCTCCTGGCTCCACACAAGAGGTGCTAGGATTACAGACATGTGCCACAATATCCAATATATTCAGTGTTAGGAACTGAATCTACGGCTTGGTACATGCTAGACAGGCATTCTGCCAACTAAGCCACATATATAGTACTATATAAACCCCAATCTTTAAAATATCATGCTTAGAAAAATGAAAAATAAAAAAAGGAGAGAGAATGACATGAATAATAATGTTAGGCAAACTAAAAAGGAGAGCAAAGAGACGGAGAGAGGGCTCGGTTGTTAAAACGCACATGCTGCCATTGCAGAGGACCCGGGTACACTCCCAGAACCTACATGGTGGCTCAGGGACATCTATAACTCCATTTCTAGGGGAGCCAACATCCTCTTCTGGGGTACTGCATGCACGTGGTATATATGTGATATACATGTGGCAAAACACCTAAAAACACCTGCGCACGTTGCTTTTGTCAGGGTCCTATTGCTGAGAAGAGACACTGTGACCAAGGCAGCCCTTCTAAGAGAAAGCACGTAATTAGGTGCTGGCTCACAGTTTCAGGAGTTTAGTCCATTATTATCATGGTGGGGAACATGACAGCGCACAGGCAGACATGTTGACAGACATCAGATATGTAGGCAGAAGGAAGAGAGAGACACTGATCCTAGCTGGGGCTTTTGAAACCTCAAAGCCCACCTACCCAGTGACACACTTCCTCCAACAGGCCACACCTCCTCCAAGGCCACACTTCCTCCAACAGGCCACACCTCCTCCAAGGCCACACCTCCTCCTCCAAGGCCATACCTCCTAATAGAGCCACTTCCTAAAGACCAAGCATTCAAATATATGAGCATATGGTGGCCAGTCTTATTCAAAATACCACATTCCTGTCTCCCTTAGGCTTATAGTCATATTATAATGCAACAATGCATTTAGTCCAACTTCAGAAGTCTCCATAGTCAATCAGTCTCAACACTATTTAAAAATCCAAAGCCTCTTCTGAGACTCACAGAAACCTCTTAGCTGTAAACCCCTATAAAATCAAAATCAAAAAGCAGACCACACTGGGCAGTGGTGATGCACACCTTTAATTCCAGCACTTGGGAGGCAGAAGCAGGACCTCTGTAACTCTGAGGCCAGCCTGGTCTACAGAGCCAGTTCCAGGGCAGCCAAGGCTATGCAATGAAACATTGTGTCTGGTGAGGTGGGTGAACAAGCCACACTCTTCCAACATACAGTGGTACAGGATATACACGACCGTTCCAAAAGGGAGGAAATACTGAACCAAAGCAAGAGCTAAAACCACAGAGCAAACTCCAAGCTACATCCCCGTGTCTTATGTCCATGCACCTTGGTTTGCAGCCACTTCCTGTTTTGTTGACCGCAACATACTTCTCTCTCTTGGGGCGCTTCCACACCCTCTTACAAGCTCTCCTCAGCATCTATCCCATGACTGCAACATATTGAAGTTTCGAATACAATCCAGGCTTCATTATCCTTCCCAGCTTCATGCATGCAATGATCTCTTTGAGCCTCCATGAAGGGACACTGAAGGAACTGGTATTTGGCACAAGACACCCCAAGGCCAAGAGCTCAGAAAAAAAAAAAAAATTACCCCAGAGAGACAAAAGGCAAGGAACAAGAGACAAAGACAAGACATCATGAGCTAGGAAGAATGGGAAGGGTGGGGAAACCCTGTGATAGGATGAGGTGCTTAATTCTGATTAGACAAGTGAATTAGGTGAGCCAAAAGGGGGGCTTTGATTGCTGGACCTTAGCAGTCATCCTCAGGGGAAGGAAGTGGCCAAATAAGGGAACAGAACTTGGTGGCTAGCCTTAGGAATGAAAACTATGGTTTAGCAAGGCAAAGGGAATGGAGGGCTTACCAGAGCCAGGTCTGGACTCAGTGCT